>CM047806.1:102211844-102614344 GCA_026214975.1 Gentiana macrophylla | reverse complement strand
ATAGATTTTAGTAAGTCTGTAGATATTTAAATTTGAACTAGAAATTACATTGTGAAAAACTATCGAACTCGAATTCCATATTGTTTATAAAGAGTTAATGTATATTGATTTTTGTATTATTAACATTTTAAAAATCTAATTTTATTTTGTCGTTAATTGATTATCTCGATTATATTTGGTATAGACACTCCCGAGCCTACGACAAGGGCTGCTACTGACACCATTCAGGAATCAGTTGAGGAGCCTCAGATCGATTCTAGTAAGTTTGTAGATTTTTAGTTTTGAAACTAGAAATTACATTGTGAAAAACCCTCTAACTATGTTTTGTATTGAATATTGTTTATTTCTTTGGTCCAACTCGATATTCAATTGGGGAAAGGAAAGGCAGATTATGCAACTGACAGAAGATTGACAACCCGTCAGACTATTAACCAACCACGATATTTACGTGATGGGTCGCACGTTGTCAGTCTGCCAGGTGCTAGGAGATGGATATCGTTGATAAAATTTCCGCAAGAGTTGGAAGACCAATTTATCTCCTGGTACGAACAAGAAGATCCACCCCAAATAGAGATTCCCACGGGCCTCACATTTGGAGAACCAATGGGAGATCGGGCGGGCAAGGCATGGTTCGAACGTATCCATGAGAAGTATAAAGAGTTAGACCGAGAGGTATATTCTTGTGACTTACATTTTCATATATCTGAAATTTTCATATGTCTGATTTAATTATATCTAACTTCTTTTTGCATGCGCCCAAAGATATCGATGGGTTCTGGACCTTATACGACGTAAATGGAAGTATATCCAGAATGCTTTGAACCGCATACGGCCATCGCCTTCTCTGAATTATCCTCATTTTGCGGTCAGGGTCATATAGATCAGGGAACGACGCCTGACAAAACGTTTATTCCAAATCATTTGATTCAGTACGTCAAGCAATGGAATGAAAACACAGTGGTGTACATGCCCTGGGCTATATATCCTGGTCACTGGGCTGCTGTCGAAGTGTCTATTCCCCGCTGGAAGCTTAGAGTGTATGATTGTCTGATCGGGGATAACTATAAGGATAGGGAATATGTGAAGGATTATATAAGAGCATTCGGTGTTTCGTTGAGGAGAGTGTTTGAGTTGGATGATCGTCTACGTAACCTCCCACAAATGCTTGATCCAGCGAAGCCTCCTATTGTGGTCAAAGCAGTGACGGCTAAACTAGGGATGGCAATGGGTCGGGTAGGGGACGGGTTTAGCTCCACCCGACCCATACCCACTCCTAAATTTTTTTACCCATACCCGACCCATACCCGAACGGGTATAAATAAAATCCCCCCATACCCACCCCCAACGGGTAACGGGTAGGGTACGGGTAGAGTACAGGTACATGAACATGTATAAATAATTTTTTTAAGTACAAAATGAATTTGATTTTAAGTACAAGTTAAGACATTTTGCAAATGAATGTCCTATTAGGAACTAATGTTTTTTAGTTTTTTTATCAGTTCTTTTCTACTAACAGTAACGTTAGGTTTAGTTCTTTTCTAATTTCTACTAACCTCAAAGAAAAAGCAACGGGTAGGGTAGGTGCGGGTCGGGAATGGGTCGGGGACGGGTAGGGTAGGGTTTTATGCTATACCGATACCGACCCGATACCGAACGGGTATAGAAATTTTACCCATACCCGACCCATTACCCGAATGGGTAGTTGAAAATCATACCCGAACGGGTAGGGTAACGGGTAGGGCAGGGTCGGGTTGGGCGAGATTGCCATCCCTAGGCTAAACACGTACCATAAATGCCAATCCCGTAAGTGTTATAAATTTCAAACTATTTATAATAATATATCGTATACATTATTTTCTTATCATTTGATTAATCAAAATTTACATTATGTACAGGGGTGACTGTGGGGTATACACTGTCAAGTTCATCGAGCATTTGCTGCACAAAGAAAATTTTTCATTGATCACACCTGATAATATGTTGTTGTTAAGACATAAAATGTGTGTGCAGTTGTTTCATCAGTACATAGATCTTTAGATTTTTATGTATATTTTGGTGAATGTATAAGAACTTGTTGGTGTATAGTCACTTGACATTTTGTTTGTTTTATCTCAACTTATGGCGTTGTAATATTTATATTATAAATTTTGTTAGCTTTTTATATTATCAATTTTTATTCCTGTTGTTTAAAAGAGCCAATATGTTTCACCTCAAAAAAAATATATATATAGTTGGATTGCATAAGTTAAAAAACAAGTCACATTGCTCGTCGAAGATCATCCATTACAATTGTTAGAATAAAGAAACAATAACCAAGAAATCATACAAAATTAATATGCAAATTTAATACATGAAGTGTATTAATGGTGGAGTACGTCCTCCTTCTCCTCACATGTGATCAGGACACCACCAGCTACAGACTAACGACAAAGCATTAATTTATATTATTTTAATAAAACATCTTCTTAATGAAAGGAAACATATTATGAATAGCCTAACCCAAGTTGAAATGTTGGCTCCGAAACAAACCAAGGGTGGTCACTATAGATGATAGGGGAGGTTTCCTGATCAATGTCATCATTGTCATATTCTGGTACGTGAAAATCTCTTGCGAGAGCCGTGATAAGAAACGGATAATATAGATAACCATCACCAACCAAGTTAAGTGATATGTTACCAATCCTGTGAACGATGTCACGTCCAAAATCAACTTCACGATTCAAAACTGCGTACAAAAAAGTTTTCAGTTCATTGCTCGGTTGAGCAGTGTGTACGGTACCATAAACGCTACTAGCAATCCATTCGAACATAACACGCAGCCATTCGTTAGGATATTGACGCCTCTGAATATGAAAATTGAATGCCTCAACGTTGAAAGAGCTGTAGTATGAGAGATTGTATGTTTCCACTCCAGGAACACGATAGTAGCGATTGATCCAATCCGAAGTGAATCAGACATCTACTCCACGTAATTTGTACACCCCTGATACTGGTATTGTATCATGCGACACATTAATTTTTGACCTGACAAGTGTGTAGAATTCACGAACAATTGATCGGTTCATAGTCGAGGTCGGTGCGGGACTACGTGCGAGCCGGTCTGACAAAATTCTACGAAAGAGAATCTTTAGATTGGTAGGTAGAGTCTCCCATTGAATTCTCCTCTCTCCGACAATGACTCTATCTTGAAAGTGCCAAATCCAATTGCGGACGCCATGGTCTCATTGTGAACCGATTTAGCAGCGTATCCTCATCGTAAATGTGAGTTATACCGTGCTGTCTCACTGGCCGATGAGGATGCCATTCCGGGAGAATTTCATTTTCGGGATTAAAAATCTGAAAGTTAGTAGGAGGGGAATCCGAGTCAGACATTGTGTCTAAGGTAGAGTAAAAATGAGGGTTATGCATGGGTATTGTAAAATTCATAGTATATATAGAGTTTTCGATGTAAGAGGTCATGGTCAAGTCTTGTCAATCAATCAATGGTCCTGTTGAAATTTGGACAGATATCGTCCAAAATTTGGACGGAACCCGCCCAATTTTGGACGGATTCCGCCCAAATATTGGTCGATGAGTGAATTCGGACGGTTTCTATACTTTCAATCAAGCAATATTCTTGTTGAGTCGTCATGGTGTGGACGATATTTTTGAAAAAAGTGAAATGAAGGTGTAGTAATTGTCAAAGGATAAAGTAATATGTACATAATTCAACAAGAACATTGATTGATTCAAGGTACGGACTCCGTCCGAATTCATTTACTGACCAAAATTGAAGGAATCCGTCCAAATTTTGGACGGACTCAATCAAAATCCAATAGGAACATCGATTGATTGAAAGTACAAAACCGTCCGAATTCAGGACGGAATCCAATTAATGTCAAAACATAACTAGCCATGTTCTCCGGTCCCGAAGACAAGACTTGACATCGCACTCTATGTGTCCTACCTATATGTCATGTGTGGTCACTATCGGCGGGTCCCACGGCTTCAAGTGGTTGTGAGTTATAAATTTAAGCAGGCCATATAGGTACAGTACAGTGTTACTATAGACATGACACTGTACAGTGTAGTCAATGTCAGGTCATAACCATGTTGTCCAGTCTGAAGACAAGACATGACACTGTACATATGTGTCCTACATATATAACATGCGTGGTCACTATCGGCGGGTCCCACACTTCAAGTGGTTGTGATTATTGCATTTAGGCAGGACACATATGTACTGGTGTCACTATAAGACGGGACCCACACGTCAAATGGTGGTGAGTTATGACCGTCCAAAATTTGGACGGAATCCGTCCAACTTTAGACGGATTCCGTCCAAAATATTGGTTAGTGAGTGAATTCGGACGGTTTCAATACTTTCAATCAATCAATGTTCATGTTGAATCGTCATGGGGCCCACACGTCAAATGGTGGTGAGTTATGACCGTCCAAATATGCACAAGTCATAATTCCCACCGACTGTCTCAATCAATGTTTCTTTTGGAAAAAAATCTATAAAGTGAAAAATCCTTTAACAACCATTCATTCATCCCTCTCAGAAAAAGTTTATTTTACTCATATAATCTCTTCTAGTGTTCCTTTAAATGGCCAACCCACATGCTCCTGTGTTCATTTCCAATGACGAAATTGATTTGTCGTTGGAAGAAGCGTCTCTCATAAGCCGCTTCACAATGGAAGAGAGAGGCGTGAGTACGTGACTAACTGGATGGCAAGACTGTCGCTGTTGCAGAGGCGATTGAACATGGAGAGTCTTCCTAGTTTGATAGGAAATTGTTCCGAGATAATGGTTGGCATGGTGTCCCCCAAAGGCCATTAAGCTGTCATCACGTGAATCGGTCTATTGTGCGTGAATTCTACGCTTGTGTAGCTATGAGTGAGCTCAATGAACGGTGCGTCGAGTGCGAGGCGTTTCGCTCGTTTTGAATAAAACATGGATCAACAACAGTATGCCATTCCGAGAATATCCTCGTGGTTTGGATTTCTTTCTATTTCCGGATGTTAATGAATTACTACTGACGTGACATGGCTGTTTTGTTTTGGGAGACGATCTTTGGGAACGTGTGAGGCATACCCGCTTCTTCACCTTGGTCCTGGTGCGGTCCATTCCTTCATTTCTTGATTATGTTCCTTGCCACCAATATGTATGGCACGGTGAACTACACCGCACCGACATTTGATTTGTATGCACTTGCGCACGCATCTATTACATCATACTTTGACGTCGGAGAGTATATTCTCAACAGATTCAACAGATAGCAAAGGCAACGCAGCGATGGATATATATTTTCCCCGTATCTCATCACAGCTATGTATGTGTGAGGTCCGCGAAGTGCCGGAATATGATGAAGATGATGTGACATACGGTCATGATGACGTTATCACCGACGAAACTTTTAATCAAGATGACTTTTAAGGTTTATTTTTCACGTAATAGTTATTTTATTTTAAGAATGACGAAAGTTGTAGACTTTGTTGAAGTTGCATATGTTGTTTTATGATTTCAGTTTTTCTTTATGATTTCATCTCTGCGTTTCTGTGTTAAAACAAAAGACTTTGTTAAAGTTGTTGATTTTTGTTGTGTGCTTTCTTGTCTTGACAATCACAATAGGTGGTTCTTCCATCTCTAGTAGAGAGGACTATCACATTATATTATTATGCTCGGTGTAGAAGCAAGAAATCAGATTTTCTCTAAAACTACGTTTCTCCCATTGAGGGTTCAAGTTTGGTGGACATGATTACAGGAGAGAATCTGAAAGCTACAATGAGGATGACTATATCATCTTTCATAAATTAAGTTGTTTAGTGTAACAAGTATCTATTTCGACAGCCTGTTGGTCATTCTTTAGAAATAAATGTGATATAACATTCAACCCAACGGAATAATAAATATATCTATTACAATCATGATGGCTTACAAAATTAACATCAACACGTGCTGAAGTAGAGATTTATTCAATTAGGAACAACTGCACGAGTCGGACATCTATTCCTTCTGTGTCCCGGGTTACCGCAATTCGAGCAATTCCTACCGGAACCTGGGTTTGTCCTCTCAGTAGGCATCCTGCTAGTCCTAGCACCGGAGGCTCACCTTGAGAAGGAATCCTCGTGGTCTGGGTCGGCCCCGCCTAGTTCCCGTACTCTGTGTTTCTCCTCCTTCCTTAACCCTAGGCTCAGGCGGATTGAGGGAAGGTTTAGTTCTAATCCATTCGGGAAGAATCCAATCATCCTCGACTGGAACAGGGAAAACGCGTCCTTCATATATACGTTGGAAACATCTTCGCTTTGTAGTAATGAGAACAATAAGTGTACGCACTCGCAAATGGTGACTTATAGCAGCGCAAGCATGTACGCAAGGTAACTGAAGTCCCTGAAACTGCCCGCAATAACATTCCTTCGTAAGTATATTTATTTTCTCACTAGTATCGACGTCCCCAACTTGAAACTGGTCCAGGTCGATCCTGAGCAGTGTGAAACTCCTTCTGGCACGCGAAACACCATTCAAGAACTCTTCAGGTTTGGGGCTAACACGGTGCGACACACGAGTCCGCAAGTTCTCTCCTCTCACAATGCCAACGCCGCAACACTTCGATGTGGTCAAAGAGATTCACGATACTCATCTTACGCGCATCCCTTATGACGTTGTTAAAGCTTTCAAAGATGGTTGCTTGTCATTATTGCGTAACGTGTACTTGGAAATTGTGATCGTGCCCATTTGTCGATTCCAATCTCCGTAGTATGGCCTGGTTTGGTTGGGTCTCTATCCATCTCTATTATCTTACGAAATAATATTTTGAATCGCATTTACGAATATGTATAAGCGGCTTCCCTAAAGCTATCACGGGCAATATCCCGTGCTCCCGAATTTTTATTGAGGTTCATAACGATGTGGTGGTAGCAGTAACCATGGTAAGCGTCCGGAAATACATTTCTAACGGCTCCAATAATGCTGGCCCTCTCATGCGATATGAAAACCAAGTCACTACGTTCCCCGATTATCGACTTCAAGTTTTCCATGAAATACGTCCACGCATCAAGGCTCTCTCCGTCGGTCACGGCAAAAGCTAACGGAAATATATGGTCGCCCGCATCTACACCGACTGCTACTAACAATGTCCCCTCGCATTTTGTTTTTAGATGTGTACCGTCCACAACTAAGATAGGCCGACAATACTTAAACCCCTCGATACTAGAACCCAAAGCCATGAAACAATACTTGAACCTGCCAAGCGCATCAGGAACAATGTCTGTGATGGTTCCAAAATTTTCTACCGTCAACAAGTAAAAGTAGGCGTGTAATTTAGAATACGACATTTCTAGGTTTCCGCCGATCAATTCCAAGGCTTTCTGTCTACATTGATAGGCACTTTGATAATTAAGGTCTATGTTGAATGTTTTTTTGACCTCCGCTTGTAAAACTTTTGTCGTGAAACCGCTCCCGAGTTTTATGAGGCTATCCCTTACGAAACGACCTATAGGTCCGGCCTTGGCTTGTCTATGATTGTCAGTCAATTGGTCCAATCCACAAGTGTGGGTTTCATTGTACGCAGCGGTTATGACAAAGTTCATGCAACGTTGTCCGCCCCTTGCGCCCACATCCGAATCAACAACCTTCCTACCGACAACCTTCCATTCGCATCGTTCAAGTATAACATCGTAATTTTAACTTTTCCTTGTCGGACCTAACGAAGTTTCCACATGTAGTCATTTTTCAATGCGTGGTAACTCATTTTATCCTTCATATCCTCCTTGTCTCTATACTTTTACCAATAAACAATACATCCGGATTATCGGTCTCAAACGTCCCAAAGATGTGGACATGGAGGAATTTGGGCGGGTCCATTCGGACCGAAATGAGCACCTCTATGGCGATTAACACGGCCATACTAAATGTGTGACCGATGTCGTGGTTCTCGTGCAAAGGTGTCAAATAACTCATGAAAGATCCCCGATATTGAGGCCCGTTTGCATCGGTGCTTGCATCGTTGTTTGCATAAAAACCGGGTGGTTCCATCTATGTGGAGATTATGACTAGTCGACCAAAATTATCCCAACAAGTCCCTGCTTCAATCATCGGTTCACGCCTCCTACCACTAGTTTCTCTTGCTTTATACGGTGTGTGGGTCGTCGATCTAAATTTCGCCGAGACGTTCCAACTTCATTCATAGATGCACACATTCTAGCCATAGGTTGATCACTGTAAGGTATGTGCAATGGCTGACTAATCATATTTGCAATGAATCCCCAATCGTAGCCACGTTCACTTGACAAGTCAATTACTTGCTCACCGAAAGTTCTATTCGGTTGGATGAAAATTTCATGAGGGGCTGAGACTTGTGGAGTACGTACATCATGCTCACCGGAATTCCGATTATAATAAAGTTCGGGTGTAAAATCCTCAATCCCTCTATCATTTTCTTCAACTATCGGTTGTTCATTTAAGTCAAATGCGTTGTCGTTATTGTCTTCCGAGTCATCATCAGCAATAACCGGTTCAGCGTTAACACAAAGTTTGACGGGTTCTAGTCTAAGCAGATCATCAATGTACCCTAGCCATGTCTCATCATCCAAAACATCAATCGCCCTCAGATTGTGCGTATAAAAGTTTCATGACCAATGTATTTTTGATTCATCAATTCCTACTTTCCCACACACTTTACGCTTCACTTCATCCAACGTCATATCGTTTTACACGAATCAAATAAAATTTTCCTTTTCTATAAGACCATCTGTCGCATCCTTGCTTGTATATCCACTCTCCACCAAATTCAAACTTAACGGACACAAGGTTGTTATCTGTGAAAGAATTATAGATTTACATCAGTATACAGTGGAGATATGAATATAAAATAATATATAAACAATTAATATATTGTCATCATATTGTCAGTGTGATACACATATATATGTAATAACTACAAGTGCATATATGTAATAAGTGTGTTTTTACCAACGTCATAGAGTACTTGATGATGACGAGGGAGAACGGATGCCGGACGGAGCCGGCAGAACAGAACTTATATTTTCAATCTAAGGGGTGCCTCACTTCCGGCTGAGGATTTACCAGTGTCACGGAGACAGGAAAGATGCTCTGTTGAGCGGACTAATGAAATTTTCTACTGAGCTACCTACCAGAGCCCCAATACAAAGCCACGGAGATTAGGCATGACAATGGATCGGAAGGAATCGAAAACACCCTAGGAAAGCATGCAATTCTAAGAACCTCATCAAAGCCGAGGCGTACCATGGAATTGATTCGAGATATTCGTTCTTGTATTTTCAAACGACATTAATTTGTCGTATGTTTCAATTTTTGAATTCACATTCTTGTTACCCATAATTTCAAAGGATGTTCTCATACTATAACAAAATACGTAATTCAAAAACCATATATTTGAATTTAATTTTCATCTTCCACTACAACAACAACACAATCAACTTTGTACCAAACCAATAAAACACATTCGGTAAACAAGTTTCGTTTATTACTACAAACAATCACATTGACATCAACCAAAATATATTAATTCTATCGTTATCCAAACATTTCATCACAATATATCAATCAAAATAAAATGTATCATTGACTACCCTAATTATCCAACGAATGTCAATTCCATTATCGAAATATATAATCAAAATTAATCATTTCTCTAGCCTGAAAATGCATAATTTACACTACGCTAAAAATCAAAAATTTATAACATTAATAATATTAATAAAAATCGAAAATTAATAACATTAATAAAAAATCGAAATTTTTTAACATTAAAAAAATTTGAAAATGCACATACTACACTATGCTAAAAATCGAAAATTTATAACATTAATGAAAATCGAAAATTCATATGAACAAATAACAATAAAAACAAATAACAATAAAAACAAACACAATAAATATATCTATTCAAACTTAAATAAATGCTTACCCATTTTGTTTAAAAATACAACTCCGGTGAAATAAAACAATGCAGCTCAAAAAGACAAATATGGTTTGTTTGTTTTTTTTTTTTGTTTTTTTGGGTATCAATTGTGTAGCAATGGTGATTTTTTTGGAACCAATGGTGAATTTTTTGTGTGATGAAACGGTGAAGACAAGAGTAGGTGAAGAGAGTAAATAAGACATTGATAAGGGTTTGAAAAGGTACGTTACCATCTAAATTGGGGCGAAAACCGTCCAAATATGGACGGTGCTTCCTTTTTTTGTATGAAGAGACCATGTGATAGCGTCTAAATTGGGATGGTTTCAGATATTTGGACAAAATGGACGTAAACCGTCCAAATGTTGGAGGCACCGTCCAAAATTGGACGAAATTCGCCCCAATTTGGACGGTTTACGTCCATTTTGTCAATTCAATATATTTGGATGAATTTCATCCAAATTTGGAGGGTTTTGACTGAATTTGGACGATTTCATCCAAATTTGGACGGTGAACCTGAAAAATAATGTCAGAATCTGTCCGACCTAAAAATAAATGTCAGAGGTTAAAAGGGCCTGATTTTCCAATTTCTCGCTTATAATTACGTTCAAAAATATAAGGCATCTGACACTTACCACAATACTACTTTCGTCTCAAAATATAAGTCATTTTAGGTATTTTCATTCAGATTAAGAAAATGGTTTAATGATATAAATTTCAAATAGAAATGACTAAAATATCCTTTGACTATAATTAATGAAATAGTTATAAAGTTTTTTTTTTTTTTTTTTTGTGTGGAAATGGTTATAAAGTATTGAAAAGTAGTTGAATTGTTAATAAATTATGGGTAAGATAGAGAAAATAGTAATAAATGTTTCATTGGTAATATAGAATGACTTATAATTTGAGACAATAAAAAAGAGGTAGAGTGGCTTATATTTTGGGACGGAGGTAGTATAAGTCATTGTACATCATCAATGCAATATTTATTACCATTTTCTCTATCTTACCCCTGATAATCCAACAACTTTTCATTACTTAACAACTATTGCTTTAATGATAGTCAATGGGCATTTTAGACATTAACCATCAAATTTATGACATTCAACCATTTTTTTAATATGTGTGAAAACACCTCAGATAACTTATATTTCGGGACAGAGGTAGTATTTTTATTATTTTTACTGGGAAAAATGACCAAGTCATGGTTACACTCATGGTTACATAAGAAGGCGACATATTGCCAATTGTTTAAGTTCCACAATGACCAAGTCATGATTACATAAGAAGGCGGCATATATGGCCGACCCTGGTATTTTTTGGGCCTAAGACCATTCATCGAATAAGGCCTTTCAGTTCGAAGTTTTTTTTTCTTCTGAAAAAAAATACTTTTAAAATATTACTTCAACATCATGTTTTTAACATCCGTAGATGCATAATTCAATTCATTCATAGCTTCAAAACATACCTACAAAAGTAATATTTTCTTAGTTTTCTAGTACATTTAGAAACAAAAACCAAATTCATACGTATACACAAAACAATGAAACATACTTACATATTATTACTTTAAGATCGCTCTTGCACCACATTTAGATACGAAATCACTAATCAAAGTAACAAATTATGATTGGTTTTGGGGAATGGCGGCTCTAGGTTTTCTTGATAAATTTCTTTCTTTTCTTGTGATTTGGTGTAATAACCTCATGTTTGTGCATCAATCCATGATATAACTTTGTTTTATTCTATTGGTTGTTGCTTTTTCTCTTTTCGCTTATTGGGTTCAATTTTAATCACCAATGATTGTGTTGATTTTTGGTCAATTTGCTTAAAGTTCCACTTTTTTTCTCGCTTCCTCGCTCGTTTTTTCTTCTTCGCACGCTTTTTCTTCTTGGCGTTTCGGGTTCGGTGACTACAGGTTCTAGTTTCTTCGGTACTCTTCGTTCAGCGTTTCAGATTTTCCTAGGGTTCTTCGTCTTTTGCTGTTTTTGGGTTTCTTGCTCACCAAGTTGGTCACGGTACTGCCATGGCGGACCCGCCAGGGGTCCCTCCAGGACCTGTCCTTCAGCCTGATACCACCTTGCAACCGTCTAAATCATATGCAACCCATGAGCTATGATCACGCACAGACCGTGTTTCCACATCAAAATATAAAATAAAACGGAAATGGTATGTGCACTACCAATGTACCCTTTATGTACTAGAATATGGTTAGGTGAAAATGTTCATAAGGGTCACTGGCAAAAGGTTCATGCTGAATATTGGCCGGCTTACTGCACTTTTTGTTCTCGGATTGGCCATTCTGAGGAAAAATGTTTAAGGAAGAACCCTCCTACATAAAATACTAGAAAGAAATCCAACCCGGGTGGAGGAGCTTCAACTTCAAACGGTAAAGGGGGTAACGGTCCCACTCGAAAACAGCCTCAACAGGTTTATCAGGTTAAAGAAAGCGGTACCTTATTGACTACTGAAACTCCTTTGATTAATGGTAATGATACAAATACTCTCCCCGTCCTCACTACAGATGATATTACTCCAACTCCGGCTTTGAGCCCTAGAACCACTTCAAACAAAGATAACCACAACTCTTTCAATGTTTTGCAGTCGCTTAATGATGATGATATATTGGAAACTGCCCATCAATCACTTGTAAAAGAAGACAAAGTCAGACATACGGATAATAGGCCGAGGTCGGCCGGTTTCGATTCTGTGCGTTCTATTGCTTTGCCAGATTTGATGGACTTACATACCACTTTAGATCAAAGATTGATAAACTCTGGTATTGTGATTGAGGTGGAGAAAATGGATGAACTCCCTGCGGACAATGGCAACACACACAGGCCCGATCCTCAGCAACTCAACCTCACTATACCTGTCGAGTCTAGCAGGACAAAAAATTCTACTATCAACACGCAGCTATTACAATCTAATCAGGCTAAGCAGGACGGTAATCTTGTCACTTCGCAGCAAGACGAGCTTTTGATGGATTTAGCCGATAAGGAAGAAGAACCACGTCTGGGTTCCTTTGGTGTTGATACGGCTGCTATTAGCACAAAGGAAGTCATGGCATAGGGGGCTGATTCTCAAGTTGAGCGGCCGCCCACGTTACCAGTGGCTCCGCCTGAGAGCAGTGGCAAGGTCGACGTCGGCTCCACTGTACCGGTCATTTCCAATACTGCGACTCACAAAAAGGGGAAAAAAAAGGAATCTCACTCAAGTAACACAAGATACGGTAACCTCTCAAACTTATCATTTACGCTCTTCCGATGTTTAGTCCGATCAAAAATTTATTTTGGAATGTGCGTGGTGTAGGCAATGATAGTACCCAAACTTGTATTAAGAACATTTGTAGACAGAATAATATTAAAGTTCTTGTTATTATTGAGCCTCTTTGTTCTGCGAAGTTCATTACTAGCGTTCGTCTGAAGCTGGGGTTTGATTTCTCTCATTCTGTTTTGCGAGGGAAAATTTGGTTCTTTTGGTCGGGGGTCGATTGCTCTTTGTCTATGGATTGTGATCAGATGTGCACGGCTGCAGTTACGGATTAGAATGGGGATAATTTTACTGTGTCAGGGATCTACGCTAAGCACAATAGGCTTGCTAGAGAGTCGCTTTGGCATACGATTCAGGCCCGACCTCAGAATAACAAAGAAGCCTTGGTTCTTTGGGTGGTGACTTCAACATTATTCGTCAAGCTGAAGAAAGGAAAGGGGGCGGCCCCCTAAAGGAAATGACATGCAAGACTTTAACGACTATATTCATAGTGTTAATCTCACTGAGGCACCCTTTGAGGGATCTCAATTTACGTGGTATAATCGTAAGACTTGGCAAAGATTGGATAGGGTTTTCTTCAATGATAAGTGGATGGAACAGTTTTATGTTACGATAGTTTCTCATCTGCCCAGGGTTCATTCTGATCATTGCCCTCTCTTAACTACGTGTGGTTCGACGGCTCCGGGTAAGTCTTCCTTTCGCTTTGTTAATGTTTGGACGGAAGCTGAGACTTTCCTTCCCCTTGTGAAGTCTATCTGGGAAGAGCCTGAGGAGGGTCAGGGCTTGCGTCTTCTGGTTGTGAAGCTCAAGAAGCTGGCTTTTAAATTAACTGAGTGGAATCGTGGGGTCTTTGGGAATATTTTTGATAACACTAAGAAGGCGTTGATGGTGGTTAATGAGAAGACCATTCGATATGAGCAGGAGGGGATGAATACGGCTAAAGAGGATCTTGATAAACCTATCATTGAGTACGAGAGTTGTAATGTTATTGAGACTAGGTTCCTCAAGCAGAAAGCGTCGGTGAAGTGGATTGAGGCCGGTGACGCTAACAGCAAGTACTTTCACGCTATTTGTAAACAGAGAAGGAATCAAAACTTTATTCATCGGATTAGGGCGGAGGACGGCAGCTTGATTGACAACCAGGAAGGCATCCGCGCGTCCTCTGCTCTCTTTTATGAGAATCTTTTCTTCGGCGATATAGGGAAGGGCTGGGCACTCATCTGGTCAATTTCTCCCTTCCTCAAATATCTCTTGAGCAGAATGAGTTTCTTATGGCTACCCCTAATTTGGAAGAAATTCATAATACGGTGTTGTCTATGAGCTCTGATAGTGCGGCTGGTCCTGATGGTTACACGTCTCATTTCTTTAAATTGTGTTGGCCGATTATTAAGCAAGATTTTGGTAATGCAGTTGTGGATTTCTTCTCTGGAGGTCATCTTCCCTGTTATTTTTCTACGTCCACGATTATTTTGCTTGCCAAGAAGAAAGGGGCAGATAAATGGAAAGACTTTCGGCCTATTAGCCTATGCACGGTCTTCTCCAAAATTATTACCAAGATAATCACACAGCGTTTGAATTGTTTCCTTCCCGTGCTTATAGCCGATCAGCAGACTGGTTTCGTCCCTGGTAGATGCATCACCGATAACATCCTTATTGCCCAGGAGCTATGTAAAAATGTGAACAAAACTTCGGAACCCCAATATTATGCTTAAATTAGATATGGAAAAGGCCTATGACCGTATGAACTGGGGTTTCATTATGAAGATGCTGCGGATGTTTGGTTTTCAAGAAACTTTTGTAGACCTCATTTTCAGAACTCTTGCGGATAACTGGTTCTATGTGCTTCAGAATGGCGTGCCTTCTTCCCGTTTTCACGCGACCCGTGGGGTTAAACAAGGTGATCCTCTTTCTCCGGCTCTTTTTGTCTTAGCGGCCGAGTATTTTGGGAGGCTGATAAATGATTATATGTCTCAGAATCCGGGCATGCAAGTCCAATCGAAAGTTAAGGGGATCCATTATCTTGCCTTTGCGGATGACACGATCATTTTCACTCGATGTAACAGGAAAGGGCTAAGGTCACTCAAAGAGCTTTTTCATCATTATGAGCTTGTTTCAAGGCAGCATATTAATGCTACTAAGAGTACGTTCATTGGGAAAAATTTAACTACCACCAAAACAGGCTGGTTGCGTAACATATTGGGTTTTCTGCGCGAGAACATGCCTTTTCGTTACTTGGGAGCACCCCTTTTTCGAGGGAGGAATCGAATTTGTTATTATCAGGACATTATTGATAAGGTACAACAGAAGCTTCATCATTGGGGGAACAAGCTTCTCTCTTTTGGCGGGAAACTTATCCTTCTCAGGCATGTCTTAACATGCATGCCGATCTATATTCTCCAAGTGCTAGTGCCCCCAAAAGAAGTTCTCAATCGTATCCATCGCATTTTTAATAAATTCTTGTGGGACAGTGGACCGGACGGTAATCACATACATTGGAGAGCGTGGGATAAATTGTGTGCTGGACCGAGGAAGGAGGGTTGGGTGTTCGTAATCTTTTGATGTGGTCGACATTTTTGCTATCAAGTCGTGGGTCCGCTTTACGGCAAAACAAAGGATTTGGGCCAAGGCCATCTCCAACACATACATAATGGATAAGTCTCCGCTGGATGTGCCTGAACCCAAGGCTTCTACGCCTATGTTGCACAGAGTGTGGAAAATGAGAGATACTGTCGAGCGATTCATCTCTTGGAAGGTTAACACAGGGAAAATTGACTTCTGAAGAGACAAGTGGACGGAAGTGAATTTGGGGGACCCCCCAGATGACTTGGTTCGAGGGTTAGCGATTTTTGGGTAGGCGATCAGTGGGATACCCAGCTCCTGCATTCTTATCTTCCCAGTCACATCGTAGAGGAGATCACTCATATTCCTTTCAGACGAGAGAAGGATGATGAGCTTATTTGGACCCTTATCCCTGACGGTCGTTTTACTACTCGGTCTACGTGGAACATGGTTCACACTTCTCATTCCTCCAACGTTATATTCAAGATTATTTGGAACAACTTACTTCCTCTCAAGATTTCCTTCTTTTGTTGGAGGCTGCTTCATAACATTCCCCCCACCGATCAGAACATTTAGCGACGGGGTATAACGTTGGTGTCTAAATGCTTTGCATGTCAAAATAGGGAAGACCTTTGTCATACTTTTATTGACTGTCATTTTGCTCGTTCTGTATGGACATACTTTATGAATCACTTTGGATTGCGGTTTACTCCTACGTTAGGGATTGTTCCTATGCTTCATTTTTAGAAGAATTCTGCGGCGAGCATCCTCAACCTTCGGCTTATAGTTCCGGTTATTGTTTGTTGAGGCATTTGGTCTGAGAGAAATAAGTGTAGACATGATGAGGTCCAACCCTCCATACATTGCACCATCATTCTTATTGAGCGGAATATTCGTCAGGTCGCCTTCCGCACGGATCTGGCTTCCAAATTTCTAGGAGCTGATAGAGGGACCCCTTTCTTCCAACCTTTCAAGATCAAATCTAAGCCGAGGAGGAAGTTAACTTCTCTGCGGTGGGTGCCGCCGCGTTCTGGTAAATTAAAGCTGAATGTGGATGGGAGTGTCAGAAATGGGATAGCTTACGGTGGTGGTATTCTTAGGGATTCCCAGGGCGGGTTTATTATGGCGTTCCACTCTTGCTTTGGTCAGGGGAAGGTGCTGGATGCGGAGATATAAAGCTCTTTTGATTGGTCTTCGCATGCGTAATTATGATCAACCTTTGGAGATTGAATCCGACTCCCTCTATGTGCATTGCATGGTTTCTGGAGAGAGTGCGGGAGGATGGCCCCTGTGTATCTACGTCACTCAGATTGGTGCTCTTCTGCAAGCGTTACACTATACTGTCTCTCATATCTATAGGGAGTGCAACGCGGTCGCTGATGCCCTAGCAGCACTGGAGGGGGATGATCACTTATTTATGCGTACCAGAGAGGTCCCTCCGCACATCCTGAAGTTACTTCATGACGATATGCATGGCCCAGTTCATTTTCGTTACACCACCGAAAATCCGGGAAGCCCTCTTCACTTGTGAAGGGTGCAAACCAGGTCGCGTTGTTCATCTCTTACACTTTGTCATCACTACTAGATTTTCTATATATACTGTGTATCACACGATGTGCAGACCGATGGAGTTTACCAAAGGTGGGGCTGGCCGAATTCCTGGAGCTCCAAGCGGGATCTACAAACAGTGTTTCCTCAGCCGGATGCACCCCTCCATCTTTGGTTGGGGTGCAATTCAGGTGTTTTGTTCCATTTCTCTATTGTTGCCTGGAGGTTGCTTGCTGGGTATTGTACTCCCCCTTTGTTTTTCTTGTAGACAGATTATCAACGCGTAGCTCGCGTGCTGTTCATCTCTACGTTTGGCTTTGAGGATCACGTTAGCCTTTGGACGCACCTCTACCGCTTTGCTAGGGGTGCAATCCAGGTGTTTTTGTTGCTTTTAAGGTCTCTCATTGTGCTCATGTTACTTCTGATGTTTGATACACTCCCTTATAGGATTGGTACAACTTCTACCTCGGTTATTGCTGATCACTTTACGTACCGGTCATGTCGGAATTTCAATCCCAAGAGGATGCGGAGATCGAAGAAAGCTCACACGAGGATACGACGGGGAGAAGGGCATTCTTCTTTCACTTCCAATTTGAACTACAGAAGACAGAGAACCACCATTTATTTCTTGCTGACTTCCACTGATGTATTTATTTTTGGAGTAGGGTTTTTTTGGGAATGCATAGAGCGAGTACTCTTCCCTATGTGGTGGATTTTCCTACACTGGGTTTGCCACACATAGGGTTTAAGGAGGCCATGCTATGCATTCTATCACGTAAACTTGGGGCGTGCCGGTAAATGGAGAATACTTTGTAGCTCTTTATTTCATCTTTTAATAAAATAAAATAAAATAAAGTTGCTTCAAAAAAAAAAATCACTAATCAAAGTAGAATTTCCAAATTATTTATTATATCTACAAGCTCACGATAAGAAAATTTCAAACATCAAACTATCAAAATATCAGGGCTTGTAACTATAAGAAAATTATCCATTTAACTCTACTTAAGAACTTAGGGCTTGTGTTGTGTAGGGGAAAATTGATACTTGTTATAACTATTAACTTCAAATATTGAGATTAGAATTTGAATGGAAAGATGTATTATTAATTGTGGGAAATTGAAAGAAGAATAAAAGGGGGGTGTGGAGGAGAACCCAAGAAGAAACCTGCTAGTGTGCTAAAGAGGCAGAGGAGGAGAGGGCCGAGAGGCAGGGGATAAGGAGGACCGGAGGAGGGACGATTGATTTTTGTTTTTGTTTGTTTGCTTCTCTCTCTCTCTCTCTCTCTCTCTCTCTCTCTATATATATATATATATATATATATATATATATATATATATATATATATATATATATATATATATATATAATATATTTTTCTCTTGTTTTCCAAAACCAAAAATTAATAATAAAACTTGTTTTGTGTATAAATATAAAATATGTATTGTATGTCTATTTTTTTTTTTTTGGCTAAGTAATTTTTTTTGGGCCTTTATAGCTTCGAGTAAAAAAAACACATTGGGCCACATTATATTAGGTTGGATCGAATTGGATCTACACAAATTTTTTTCTTTTAATAAAAACATGTAATGTTGGGCCTCCCCAGTACCTTTGGGCCTATGACCGACGCATGCATCGACGGCTTCGCGCCAGCCCTGACGGCATATTTCCAAATGTTTAAGTTCCACAAGAGATTAACATTTTTTTGCCAAAAGATAAAAATGTGAGTTATCGTCTCTTTTGACAAATGAGAACTAATAGCTAGTGAAAACAAGTAAATACACTTTACAACCGTCAATAATACTCGTCAGATTTGAGAAATCAACATAAATTGATGTAAGTTTCCTATAAATCATCAAAGAGTCGTCCTAAAAAATGACATTAAATAACCTCCGAGTAATAGACAAAACAAAAGCTTGATGAATTGCTGCCTCGGCTATAGCGACATCATATTATCCTCTCAATTTCTCACAAAAGATGTGATATTTGTTCCGTCCCCAATTCGTAAAATGCCTCCAATCGCTACAAGATTATCTTTTACTGCAACATCTACATTAAACTTCACCATTGAACGAGGAGGAGGCTCCCAAGCCTTGAAAGTACCCCACATATTCAAAAATGGCTCAAGATACAAACGTTATACTAAAAACGTTACCACAACAATGCCCATACATTTATAACATACAGCTTTCTTATTATATTGAGGGCGGGGATGCGAATCGAACACTTGACCACATACCCGCAAGTGCAATTTTATTTACCATTACGCCAAACAATTCTCAATTATAAGATACATCAAAGAATTTATATTTAGATGTACATTTGTATAAAGTTTAATGATCGGGGAGCTTCTCCTCCTTCGAATGTTGCACTAGTTTGTTTCACTCACTATATAAGTGTCACATATCTGTGACATTTATGTAATTACCCTTAGACCGAATTCGGCATAGTATCACGGTGTGGATGGTCATGTTTTAACACAATTCAGGTTTCCTCTTGACGGGACTATCATGCTGTAGTGAATGAATGTGATACTGAAGCATGTGTATGATTTGTGTTGGTTCGTCCGAATTTGTGTTTCTTAATGGTAGAAATGAATATCTAAAATGGCCTTCTTATGTGAAATGTTTTATCCTCGAAAGTCTTTAGAACCGTTTCACACGAATGGTTGTAGTCGGTAGCACTTGACTCCTCCGACAATTGTGGATCGTGACACATTGCTAGATGTCAGTCACGGTCGGTAAATATGAATGATATTTTGTAAATATATTCTATATTTATGGCTAATATATTCGGAAGTCTTTCGGGTCACACACAAATCAATGACCTTCCGGAATAAAATTGTGATTATGCGATAATCAAATAAGGATCCAAATAGTTTTGTTACTACAAGTTGTTGTGGTATTATTTATTATGAAAAAATAATATTAAGGAATATTAGTATTTTCTAACATACTTAGAAATAATATCCTAGAGTTGCTTAGCCTTCACGACAAAGGAAATTGCTAAGAAGTTACTTCTTTAATAAGATTAATGAAAGTAATACAAACATAATATCTATTTAATTAATAAAATCTTTATTTTACTAAGAAAGTGTTTTCGCATTCCTATTCTAAATAGAATAAGAGAAAAAATCTCACATCGGATGGGAAAGAAGAGAGGGGCATCTCCTTCTACAATAAAATAAAAAGAGTGCCAAGCCCTCCAACACACTAATTTTCCCTTTTCTGATAAGATTGAACAAGATATGCTATGTCATTACATAGCATGTCATTTGTCAGACAATAGAATAGCTTTATTACATTTATTACATAATACTTGACACTGCGACTAACCCTAATATTGAGGAACCAATTCTTGCAACCCTAGGAGGTGGGTTTGAAACTAATAACTTGATGGTGGCTTTGATACCGTGTGGATTTTCAACTTTTGCAACTATGAACTTGAAGAACGAAGGAAAATATTTGAAAGAAACAAAAGGCGGGAAAATGAACTAAAAGGAAATCGTACGTGACGATGCTGGATTTTGTCATGTATAATTTCGGGTCAATTTAATCTAGGGATGATTGAACCAAAGATGATTTTGGGGGTGATTTTAGGGTTTTATGGCTGAGTCCAAGAATGTATCTTGGATTGCCTACGTATCCTGTGCATTGTCCAGGAATCCAGCCTTACGTAGTTCCTGGAGTAGTGTATTTATAGGCATAAGCCCCTCTTCTGCCCTAAACCTAGGCGGTTTTGTCTATTGACATAAATACCCTTTAATGGGCCTTGCCCCTTGCCCAAGTAACCCACTGGAAAATTGGGCTTAGGAACCTGGGTTGGAGCTCTGATATCGACTTGTATGTCACCGACATGGATGCTAGAGTTGACACACTTGCAAGATCTGCTGGCTGCGGTGGTGATCACTGATTCGACTCGTATTCGACCCGATGTGGATAATATACTTGGACTTTTCCACATGCCAGCTGGACCAATTAGATAATTCCACGTGGAGGGGTGAAATCCCGTATCGTCAGTACGCTTCATCAAAAATTGACTTGCAGATTACATCCTACACCTTTTTTATAGAGTTCTAGTTAGCTCAATTTCTAATCTAATTGGTTAAGACATATTTACACAACTTAATCACCCTCAACCATTTTCGATTGAAGGTGTTCGACCTATTGTTTGAACGAGCATTTCATATGTCTTCAACTGCACTGCTGCGGTCTTGACTTCCCCCAACTTTATATTCATTTCAGTTTCAAAACTGAACTCAAACTAGTGCCTAAGTCCCTTATATATTGTTAGAATCCATGTAATTATGTGTTGTTTATTATTTATTCCCCCTAATTACCGCTAATCATTAGATAATTAGTGGCTAATTACCTTAGTCTCTTTCTCTCATGTTTTGATGTACATTGGGATGTTTGGATGTGTAACCCTCTATTTATACGGGAAAAGATCCCCAACGGTGCATGTTGCACCTTCCCTCCCACAAGTGCATCAAAACGGTGTCGTTTTGATTCAAAACGACACTGTCTCGATGTGATTAAAAAAAAAAAAAAAAAAAAAAAAAACACAGTCAAAACGGTGTCGTTTCGGATCGAAACGACACCGTTTCGATGCACCTCCCCTTGCACCGCTCGACCTGCACAGTCGGGGATCGAGGTCCCTATTTATACCATGCGCTTGAATTTCTGTCGAATTCTTGTAAAAGTTTTCTAGTATCTTTGCTAGATCTTAATATAAAAAATTTCCCTTCAAAAAACAAATATAAAAAGTTTCGTCGTCCGAAAAAATATATATAAATAAATGATTTTCCTAAATGTAAATCCTAAAATCATTTTAAGACATAATTATCTATATATATATATATTTAGGAGAGGAAATAAAATTGATTGTGATCCAGACCCGCTTTGACCCACTCCAAATCCGGTTGTATCAGTTTTTAAAAACAAAAAACAAAAAATAACTCCATAGACATTCTATAATTACATGACACCAAATTGATTTACAATTATCACCACATTAATTACGGAATACCAAAATTCATTGACACTTTTTCAAAAAGACAAAAATCATCTTCATCCATACACATTTCATATCTCATTCGAGGTTGCACCTACACATTTCATATCTGAGTCGAGATTGCAGAGGACTTGCGGTGTGGTTTATTTTTCACTAATTTTCTTCGTTTCGACTTTTACGTTTTCTCCTTGCGATTGCACATGGTTTCTGTTTTCATATTTTGATTTCCTTCTCATTTTTGATTTCCTTCGCATATTCTCCTTTTTATATGTTATTCGTTTCTCTATTTTTTTTAATCTTTTTTTTTGGGATTTCCTTCGCATTTTCTCTTTTTTCGTTATTCGTTTCTCTATTGGTTTTTTATTTTTATTTTTAGGGTGGAAAGAGCAGGCCTTTGAAGCATCCTAAGGCTGAGAAGGAAGACTATGACGAGGTTTGTATTTTCACTTTTTCTTATTTTTTTCAATTTCTTTAAGGTATTTTTCAATTTTTGGTTGTCTTACACTGGTTTTTACGGTATGATTATAATGAAGATCACGGATTTGTAGTTTATGTTAAAGTGGAGAATGTAAATGATATAAGGATTGTGATAACCGAGTTATCGTCAATTTATTTTGTGGTTTTCCAATCACATTGGTTCGTAAGTTCTTATTTTCATGTTAACTGGTTGAAAAAATTTCAGTTCCTGTGTTTTATTGTAGGGTTCTTGATGGTTGTTAGACCACCACAATTATATTTTGGTGTTTTGAATATTGATCAATTTTCTTTGCATATGAAGCATAATCTTGGTCTGTCTCACTTTACGTGCATATATTTTTTATCGATATATATTTTTGGTAGTTTACCTTCTGCTAAACTTTCTTTTGAATTTTTATCAGGTTTAAATTTATTCTTTCGGCTGCTAAAAGGTAATCCACCATGGATTAGGATACGCTTTCGTAATCATTTTCTACTTACAGTAGCTTATTTGAAGTAAATGTATGTCTTTCTATAATGTTTTGAATTCTTTTTCAAATAAATATTTTGTCGTTATTCATTTTTATTCTCAGACCATCTTCTCTATACACTTTTATTTGTTATTGACAATTTATCATTCTTTATGAAGATTGTATTAAATGTGTGATTTTAATTTTTATAATTTATTTTTATTTTGAAAGGAAACAAACATGTGATTTTGTCTACAAAGATGAATTCGAGTTTTTAATAGAAAATTGAAATAAAATAAAGAATTCTTAGGTTTGAGGATTATAGAAAGTGATTTATGCGTTGATTAAGGAAATTTTTAATTTGAAATTTGTTTTTTTATAAGGAATTTGATATGGTTGAAATTTGAAATAAAAGAAATTCTTATGCTCGAGATATTATGGAGAGAGAGTTAATGTTGATTGAATTCTTTGTTAATGTGTTGATTTTTTTCTTGCCTATTTTTTCCGGGTTTGGAGTGGATTCATGAGATTCCTAAAAACGAATTGATTTGCATGTGTGATATTATTTTTGGAAGGAATTAAACGTGTGATTTTTTCTACACAGATGAATAAAAATTTTAATTTAACATTTGAAATAAAAGAAAGAATTCTTATAGTTGAGGGATTATAGGGAGTGATTTCTGTGTTGATTAAGGAGAATTTTAATTTGAAATAAAAGAATTTGATAAGGTTGAGAGATTATAGAGAGTGAGTTAATGTTGATTGATTTTGTCTTTAATGCGTTGATTTTTTTTTTGTTTGACTTGGCTTGCCTATTTTTTTCCGGGTTTGGAACAGATTCAAATGGGTAATTTCCAGGTTTCGGTCAAATCAATTTTATATCTGGAAGGAATCAAATGTGTGATTTTGGGTAGTCAATTTTATGAAGATTCGCGAGATTCCCTAAAAAATGAATGAATTCGCATTAAATGTTTGATTTTTTTTTTTTATTTTTGGAAGGAATTAAACGTATGATTTTTTGTGCACCGATGAATGAGAGTTTTAATTTCAAATTTGAAAATAAAAGAAAGAGTTATTATGGTTGAGGGATTGTAGGGATCTATTTATGCTTTGATTAATAAGAATTTTAATTTGAAATTTGAAATGCGAAATAAAAGAAATTGTTATGGTTGATAAATTATATGGAGTGAGTCAACGTTGATTGATTTTCTTCTTTAATGTGTTGATTTTTTTACTTGACTCGCCTTTTTTTCCGGGTTTGGAGCGGATTCAATAGATTTCCTAAAAAAATGAATGAACTTGAATTAAATGTGTGATTTTATTTTTAATTTTTAATTTTTAATTTTGGAATGAATTAAACATGTGATTTTGTCTACACTTATGATGAATAACAGTTCTCATCTAAAATTTGAAATAAAAGATAAGGGATTATAAATTTATAAGGAGTGATTTATGCGTTGATTAAGGAGAATATTAATTTGAAATTTAAAATATGAAATAAAAGAAATTGTTATGGTTGAAAATAAGTCTAGCTACTCTTTTTTCCACCTGAATGCAAGTTTTTTTGGGCGGGGGGTGGTGGTGGTAGTGGTTGTCTTTTTCATCCATTAACCTCAAACACGAGTTTCTCTTTTCTCATAAATGTAGTATTAAAGATTTCATGTTGCTTTGGCTTCAACTCATACCTGTTTTTTCTTAGTGTTTACATTCGACCAATGCATGTTAGTTGCTTTAAATGCATCTGTTTAAATTTATAAACCATAGGATAATGTAACTGTCTCTTAGTTGTTGAGTTTACTGAAATCATCTTGATGCTTAAATGTTCATCTATTTTTTGTAGGGTCATAAAGTAATTGACGTTCAGAAGTTGATTGCACTGGTGTACCATATCAATGCCATGTCATGTTTTCAAGTGAGGGCTTGGATGTAGTAGGATACTTTGGTGAAAAGATGATTGGAGTGGGGGTTTTGTAGTGGGGAGGAGGGGACGGGTGGTGGTTAGGTAATTTCATACTGTGGTGTATGTACATAATATCAATTGTTGTTTTATATGTTAATGATTTGTTGGATATATGATACTGCTAATATGTAATGATTTTCATTTGATATATATTTGAGGATGTCAACATTCATCATATATTTACGTTGAATGTCCAAATTTATTATTTTTTTCATAAATTCAAATAACCCCGTGCATGGCACGGGTTTTAGGCTAGTAAGAATATATATATAAGAGATATAAGGATTACTTAACCAAGGACATAATTACTCTAAAAATTAAAAGAGAAATTATTATATTGCATCAGATTCAAAATAGTACAAATAAAATTTCAAAAGAAAAGAACAACAACAACAACAACAATAGGCACTATATATGGAGGCCATTATTTTTTTGAGAACAAGAAAAACATGGAAAAAAAGCACACAAAATCCCCATATAGATATATAACCGATGCAATAAAACCATGGAGGAGCACAACCCCTTTTAATTCGTTCAAAATTAGAAGAAAGATTTCAAAATAAATCAATTCAACGTCCATAGGTGCAGCAATCTGGCCATGGGTCGCATCCACATGAACAACCAACTTCCTCGCAACAGCACCGATCATGATGATGATGGTGATGATGGCCATGCAGCAGTCTCCGGTTCGGGTCTAAACTAACGACATTTTCCAGAGAATTCAGGCGATACCCCGTTACAATTCGTTGTCCATTAATTTCCACACTGAACTCTTTATGATCAGAATATGGCTTTTGATCTTCTCCCGAGGTCTTGTCGTCTGTTGCTGACGCGATGCCCAATAGGGCAAATAGGAGCACAAGCAAGAAGATGGCAAAAGTAAGACGAAAAACAGCTTTCACCATGTTGTAATAATTTAATGCAAAGTAAATTATACTACTAATTGAGAGAATTAAAGCCAGTTGCTAAATTAGGGCGTAAAGATAATGTTTCCAAGGGAGGGTATTGTATTTACTATTTATAGGGCTAGGTTAGATAGTGTTAATTAATAGTATATGGAATTTCAAAGTTTTAGTATTGTGGATTCTGAATTTATAATTCATGTTGGAATGAACGATCAGACAAATTCCAGGCGAGACTTAATTTATTGCATTTTAGCTATATTATATTATTAATGTATGTTAAAAGAAATCACCGAATCAATAATACGTGATTCGTCGGATTTCTGAGAAAAAATATAAACACCACCAATTTGATAATACGGCGTCATGTAGGGATTTGGGTGACTGTAATTACACTACAAGAAAACGGGTTTAAATGGACAAACTTTAAGGGGACGACTTTGTTGTCCCTTTAAACATCTTTTTTGGGACGACAAAGTTGTCCATTTAAATGAATTCAAACATAGTCAAAGTTTTGGGTGGATTTTTGAGCGGATTAAACATTATTCAGAAAATAATATGTTATGCACAAGAAATTATAAAATTTGGGTTTTTAGGGCCGACAATTGTCGTCCCTTTAAAGAAATTAAATTTTTTTTAATATAAAACTTTGAGTTAATAAATAATATTCAGTTTATTATAAAATGCACGTCTAAAGGGACGACAATGTCGTCCCAGTAAACATTTTCAGAAAATAATATGTTATGTACAAGAAATTATAAAATTTGGGTTTCTAGGGACGACAATTGTCGTGTAACGCCCAATTCCCGGACACCGAGTCCTTATCCGGAAATCGAAACGTTCGGCACGCATAATATTAAATAAATAATATTACACGTAAGCCTCTACTACGTCGTATCAAGTAAAAGCAAAGGGAAGCTGAAAAGACTCGGGTATTTTTTTCAAATGACCGAGAATAGAAATACTAAAGATAGAATAAAATGTAATACTTATTACATCGAAAAACCAAACGAATCCAAAAGTACGAATCTCAAAAAAACTAAAAGGAAACTACAAGATCCAACAATAATCCAAGTCTATGAAATAAATGTAATTAAATAAATAATAAACAAGGTCTTCAACTCCGGCGTCCTCAAACGTCGTCATCAAAGTCCTCCTCGAACTCTTCATTTACCTGTTCGTCTTCTCTCCTCCAAACACATAAATAAACATGCATTTGAGGTAAGTACAATTTACAAAGTAAGAGGTAGAAGCTACAATTTAATTAAGGTTTATTATTAATTAATTATCTTAACGAGACCGACTCAATCTAGGGTTCACTACATGCCTATCGACACGTCGTGGCTATACGTTTCTAACTTAGCTTATCTGTGTTACATCATTACTCAAGGACACAATGCATGGTGAAAATTCCACCACGAGATATACTTGCCAACTACGGTGATTAGCACCGGTAGTCCCAGGATCACCCCGGTATGCATATACGTTCGATGGATTTCCTCCACTACCCTTCAGCCTTTTGAGCCAGTAGCGTTGTCCACCTTTTTATGAACGTATCACATCGCCGATTTGAATCAGTGCCTAACCAAGAATAAGTGACGTTTTAGCTTTTACTACACTTATGTAATTATTAATGTGAATTAACTAGTCACCTAAGTGTTTTCAGAAAAATACTCACCTTATCAACCCTACTTCCTCACTTAGACATCTAGACATCACTTCCTATCAGTTACATAGACAATGATGAACTCTAGTTCATCAAAGCACAAGCCCTTTCATGCCCTTCCGACGGATCCGAACTTCAACTCCCTTTAAGAGTACATTCGGTGTTTTAACTGAACGAATCAGAAGTTCAATCAAGGCTTGTTTATGTTTGATTAACGTTAACATATCATGATTAAGGGTTTAAAACAATAATAACATAGTTATGAAGCCCAAAACCAAACTGAAATGATAGAAAGGTAAAAACAAGGTAAAACTGGTCAAACGCCCATTTGACATCCTATGGACGTCCGTTCGACATCGAACGCCCGTCCACTAACCCCAGACGCCCGTCCGTAAAAATGGCTACATCCTGAATAAAAAATCTAACCTCAAACGCCCGTCTGCCTTGTGCAAACTCCCGTCCGAGCTGCTATGATCGCAAACGGCCGTTTGCCTAGTGCAAACGCCCGTTTGCCTGAGTTTTTCCCAAAACGCTAAACTCTTCAAAACACGATTTCCCATCCATTTCTAACCTAATTAACATCGAAACTAACCCAAAAAAAACACATAACAACTTATCTATTCATACCATAGCATCTAGGATCATTGATCATCAAAAAGGCATGTCTTCCTTGCATTAAAACATCCTAATCATGATCTAAACCCTATAAACGATAATTGAAAGTGTAGGAAGAGCCTCTTACCTTTTAGTAAGCTAATTCCACCTTCAAACCACAGAAAAACAGCAGCAAAACTGATTCTTTTCTGCAGGAAAACATGTGATAAATCCAAACGTAGGTTAGATTCGATCACATGCTTCTAAACGATAAAAACTACGAATTGATGAGTTTGAATCCATCAAACTCGAACAAGAACAAAACTAGGGCTTAATCATACCTTAACAAAGCTTCAACTTTTTGATGTCACAACGTTGCTTTCTTCACAATGATTCCGGTGCTCGACTCTGATCTGAAAACCGTTATGAATTGACTTAGCAACTGATGAACAAAACCCTCAGCCCTAATTTCTTGCTCACACACGCAGAGAAGAATTTGGAGGTGGAAAATCTGATTAAAAGTTTTAGGGACTGATTAGGCTAATTTTTCCCTAAATAGGAAAAATCCCAAAATTACCTAATTTCAATGATTTTCCTTAATCACCCTTATTAAATCAGATTTTCTTCCCTTAAATATATACATATGTATCTCAAAATTATGTATATAAATATCCAAATTATTCCGAATAAAAGGAACCGAACCCAATATTTCGTTGTCGCAAAATGACACGTCTGCCCTTTCCCGAAAATCGGAATATTACATGTCGTCCCTTTAAAGGCAATTATTTTTTTTAATATAAAACTTTGAGTTAATAAATAATATTCAGTTTATTATAAAATGCACGCCTAAAGGGACGACAATGTCATCACATTAAACATTTTTCAGAAAATAATATGTTATGTACAAGAAATTATAAAATTTGGGTTTTTTGGGACGACCATTGTCGTCCCTTTAAAGGCAATTAATTTTTTATTAAATAAAAATTAAATTCTAATATACATATTCTAATAAACATTGCGTTAAAATATAAAATTCATTATTTTTTAAAAAATTCTTTTATCGAACGATAATACAGGTGATTCTGATAATCTCTCTACTATAGATTGTCAGTTCGTTATCGAGGGATTGATTTGAATCTCGGGGTTCGTTAATAAGCGATTGATTTCAATCCTGAGATCCGACATCGTTATCGAGCGAATGAGTTAACAGTCGTGGTTCGTTATCGAGCGATCGATTTGAATCCCGGGGTTTGTTATCGAGCGAATGAGTTAGATCGTTAACGATCATTGTGATAGTACTATCTACTATGTCTCGATGGATTGTTATCGAGCGAATAAGTTAAGAGTCGGGGATCGTTATTAAGAGATCGATTTGAATCTTGGGGTTCGTTATCGAGCGAATGAGTTAGATCGTTATCGATCATTGTCTCGATGGATCGTTATCGAGCGATGGAGTTAAGAGTCGGGGATCGTTATTAAGATATCGATTTGAATCTCGGGGTTCATTATCGAGCGAATGAGTTAAATCGTTATCGATCATTGTGATAGTGCTATCTACTATGGCTCGATCGATCGTCATCGAGCGAATGAGTTAACAGTCGTGGTTCATTATCGAGCGATCGATTTGAATCTCGGGATTCGATATCGAGCGAATAAGTTAGATCGTTATCGATTATTGTGATAGTGCTATCTACTATGTCTCGATGGATTGTTATCGAGCGAAGGAGTTAAGAGTCGGCGATCGTTATTAAGAGATCAATTTGAATCTCAAGGTTCGTTATCGAGCGAATGAGTTAGATCGTTATCGATCATTGTGATAGTACTATCTACTATGTCTCGATGGATCGTTATTGAGCGAATCAGTTAACAGTCGTGGTTCGTTATCGAGCGATCGATTTGAATTTTTGGATTCGATATCGAGCGAATGAGTTAGATCGTTATCGATCATTGTGATAGTACTATCTACTACGTCTTGATGGATCATTATCGAGCGAAGCAGTTAAAAGTCGGGGATTGTTATTAAGAGATCGATTTGAATCTCGGGGTTCGATATCGAGCGAATGAGTTAGATCGTTATCGAGCATTGTGATAGTACTATCTACTATGGCTCGATCGATCGTTATATCGGCGAATGAGTTAACGATGCGTGGTTCGTTATCGAGCGATCGATTTGAATCTCAGGATTCGTTATCGAGCGAATGAGTTAGATCGTTATCGATCATTGTGATAGTACTATCAACTATGTCTCGATGGATCGTTATTGAGCGAAGGAGTTAAGAGTCGGGGATCGTTATTAAGAGATCGATTTGAATCTCGGGGTTCGTTATCGAGCGAATGAGTTAGATCGTCATCGATCATTGTGATAGTATATCTACTATGGCTCGATCGATCGTTATCGAGCGAATGAGTTAACAGTCATGGTTCGTTATCGAGCGATCTATTTGAATCTTGGGATTCGATATCGAGCAAATGAGTTACATCATTATCGATCATTGTGATAGTACTATCTACTATGTCTCGATGGATCGTTATCGAGCGAAGGAGTTAAGAGTCGAGGATCGTTATTAAGAGATCGATTTGAATCTCGGGGGAGTGAATGAGTTAGATCATTATCGATCATTGTGATAGTATTATCTACTATGGCTCGATCGTTCGTTACCGAGCGATCGATTTGAATCTCGGGATTCGATATCAAGCGAATGAGTTAGATCGTTATCGTTATCTATCATTGTGATAGTTGTATCTACTATGGCTCGATCGATCGAATGAGTTAAGTGTCGGGGTTCGTTATTGAACGATCGATTTGAATTTCGGGATTCGTTATCGAGCGATCGATTTGAATCTAAGGGTTCGTTATCGAGCGAATGAGTTATATATATATTATGAACGAAAATATTGTTCTATATATAATATTAAGGTATTTAATCATAAAAATGTAATATTAGAGTTCATAAAATTATTTTTTTATAAAAGTTTATTTAAAGGGACGACAATGTCGTCCCTTTAAACAAAAAGTCAAATTTTTTATGAAAATTTGGAGGGGAAAATTTGCCAAAACTTTTTTGGGTTTAAAGGGACGACTTTCTCGTCCCTTTAAACAAGAGGTCAAAAATTGTATGAAATTTTGGAGGGGAAAATTTGGCCGCCAAAACTTGTTCGGGTTTAAAGGGACGACTTTGTCGTCCCATTAAAGAGTATGTCGTCCCTTTAAACAAGACACTGATAATATAATCGGGCAGCCTCATTTTTTCCCTCTTTCTTCTATTTTTTCTTCTTCTCCGATTTTCCTCCAATATTTCCGGCGATTCCACCGAATTTCCGGCGATTGTTTACGATTTTCAACAACCAATCACCTCTAATCTCATCCATAAACTTAGGTAAACCAATTTTCATCTTATTTTCGTCAAATATTTCCTCTCATTCAGTCTCTTTCTTCTTCCTTGGCATAGCTCTGGCGATTTGGGCGAATTTGGGGTGATTTCCGGCGATTATTCACCATTTTCAACGAAAAACATGTCTAACTTCATCCCAATCAAAGGTGAATCATCTTTTCTTATTATTTTCGTCAATTTCTTCCATTATTTTTGCAATACAACATGCTTGTGTGTGTGTAAATGCAATTATTGTGTTAAAGTTTGAAGTTATCATGTTGTGGGTTAAGGTTTCAAATGGGCTCGATTCAGTTCATCCCAATGGGTTCGATTCGCTTTCAAATTTGCCATTTTTTCTTTTTGGTTATAATGGTAAGGTTCGATTCGTTTATTGGAGGGTTCGGTTCGGTGTTATATTGGTAGGGTTCGATTCGGTTATATGGGAGGGTTCGACAATTAGGTTTGATAGTTGTAGTATGATTAGTAATGAGTTATTGATTCGTTTATTTTGGTTTAGATTTTCGATTTTCGTTTGAGTTAGTAGTTAAAATTTGTGTGTGTGTGTGTGTATAAATGCAATTGTAGTTAAAACTATAGTGAGGATGTGTGTCATTTGTGTACATGGTTGGGTTCTGTTTATGGGAGGGTTCGATTCGGTTAGATGACAGTAGTAACAAGTTACAAGTTCAAACCGAGATTGTGTTGTGCCATTTTTGTAGATTAAGTGTTGTGCATTTTTGTGTGGAAAATAAGCTAGTCTATGATTAGATGGTACATAAACGATTTTTAATAAGTTGATGATAGTAGTGTATGGATTTGGATCTTTGAGAAGTTGAAGATAGTTGTGTTGTGCCATTTTTATGTAAACACATGTGTTGTGACATTTTTGTATAGAGTTGATGTTAGTAGTGTATGAGTATGGTGTAGTTTGGATTTGGATTTGGACTTGGACTTGGACTTGGATTGTGCCATTTTCTAATGAATGGAAAAACTTGTTTGTGCCATTTAGTCGGTGTTGAGGAGGAGCGATAAGAACAAGATTAAAGCTGTATTCAAATTGCAGTTTCATGCAATTCAGGTATTATATATATTCTGTTTTATCACCAATATCTTCATCACTATTTTGCAATATTTCCCATGAGTTTGAGTAATAATTAATCTCATCATGTATTTTACCAGAAGTGATCAATGTGATAAGTATTTCATTAGCCTACTGCCTAGAGGTGTCAACAACAATTGGTGGAATAAATCATTGATTTCACATTGGTTAAAAAAAGAAAAAGGAAGGAGAAAAATTTATGCCTTTGGGTCTAACATGTGAGTTTAGTGATATATAATCAAGTTTTATTGAGAATTGGCTGAGAATATATATGATATGAGATCCTGGTGGTTAGTTAGTTTACCAGCAATTTGTTAGGTGTTGGGTAAAGTTGCAAGCAATAAGTGAATTCAAGTGTTTTTATATTTTATATTTTTATTTTTTATGTGTAGGAATCCGATTTTATGATGAAATTCACCTGAAAATGCAGTTTGATGCTGATTATTGCACTAAAGAGGTCTTGTTAAGAAAAAGTATGTTTGGATTTCTCATCAATATTTTTGTTTTACTTCAGTTTAAAAAGGAAAAGGTGTGATCCTAATAAGACTACCTTCTTAGAGCGTCTTTTGGGAGTTGCACGGCTTCTATCACAGGTACTGTGAATGTTATCGAGCTGTCCTGATAGAATGACTGTTTTATGAAGCATTGTTTTGTTTTTACCTTTTAGTGTGATTATTCTTCTCAAACGTGTTAAGATTAAGTGTTGAAAAGAAGCTAGTCCATGATTAGATGGAATGAAAATGCAGGTTTGGATTCATTGGAATATATATGACAATGAATGAAATAAAGTTAGCATAGCTTACATAGCTTCTTTCTTTTGCAGAGCTTTGGAAGTCAAGTGTGGGATTGTGCTCTTGCCACCCAAGATGTTCTTGCTTCTGGTATGAGTCAAATCATTTTAATTTTTGTAAAGGCAATGCAAATACAATACAAAATCATCATAATTTGTTTGTCAAAAATGGTCTTATTGAGTCGTACTTAGGAATATTACCTTGTGTGTACAAGTTACCCCTGCAGAGATCAAGATCTTATTTGAAACCATGTGTGGAGAGGTTCTTAGCTAGTTCTATGAAAAAAGATTAGCGCTACTGCTTGTACAGTTGGTAATGAATTGTGTTAAATATGCCTTTTTTTTCACAGGTTCAGCGCTTGAGATTACTTGGCGACTACCATCATTCTACCAGGATAGCTTTTGTTGAGTTTGTAATGGTATTACCTAGTCTTTCTTCACATTTTCTTGCTCACGTGTTTCTAAATCTCATAAATTTTATTTTGTTATATTCTTCCCTCGAGTTAATTGTTCCCATTCTTACATATTTACCGAGTGTTTTGTTATGAATTCCCTCTTCGTATTGAATTTTATTATTCAAACTAAACATAAATGCTTTTAACGGACGACAATGTCGTCCCTTTAAATATTTTTATAAAAAAATTAAAATTTTTCCTCATAATAATTTTTTTAATAAAATAAAATGAATTATGTTTACAGGGACGACAATGTCGTCCCTTAAAACTTTGCCATGTCAGCACGTTGAAATTTCTTAGAAAAGTCTGTGCCACGTCAGCATACCTTTAAAGGGACGATTTTGTCGTCCCTTCAAAGGAGTCTGTTGTTTAAAGGGACAAAGCAGAAGGAACGTCTTTATAGGGACGACTTGTCGTCCCTTTAAACCAGTTTTCTTGTAGTGCATAAGTTAGTGCAGACTAGGGTTGAGGAGTATATGAAACAACTGCACCATCACTGTGACTATATACGTGTATAAGAACATAATAAAGTAAATGTACCTAGGTTAATTAGTGGCTAATTGGCTTAATCTCTTTCTCTCATGTTTTAGTGGATTTCTCCACTTGTAAGACTTTCCAACTAGCCGTTGGAACAGTGAATCATGTCTAAACCCAAGTAGTAGCTGGATTTGATTTATCCACTCTATATCAAGGATTTTAGTTGTAATATCCGAATCCCGGATTCATCTTTGCTTCACTTTCCTGTAACAAATGGTCTCGGTTTTCTTGATAATCTCATGCAAAATCTCAGAGACATGAAAGAGAAGCTGGATAGTGACTCAATGTATATCCCATTTGCAAAGTATCATGTCATAAAAATTGAGGAGAAACTCATGACTTTGAGGCCCTTTCTGAATGATTTCCCTGTACTGCAAAATGAGCTAAAGGTAATAGAAGACACATGGTTGGAAGTTATCAACTTAGCATATCTAACAGAACATGTCATCAATTTGTGTTCCATCATCCTTCATCCAATCGATCTGGTACAATATGTCGTATCTTTCGTATGTTGTAAAGCAAATTGCCTTGCTTATTGGAAAAACCGAGAAGATCAAAGAGTGCAAGATTTAAAGGAATGGTGACATTTCTTATTCAGTTGAGATACTCTCAGAACAAGATTCTTATTCAAGAACCAATGAAGAAGTTGTGGGCTTTGAGGCTGAAGCAGATATCTTAATTGAAAAACTAAGATGGGGATATAAATCATTTGACGTCGTTCCAATTGTTGGAATGCCTGGTATAGGCAAGACTACCATGGCCAGAAAAGTTTACAACTCCCCAATTTTAAGACATCACTTTAACATATTGCCTTCTGCACTGTTTCCCAAGTTCACAATACTAGAAAGTTATTTCTAGACATTTTGAGAGATATCATTATACTTGATGCCAAAATCCTTTCCATGACTGAACAAGATTTGGCTCATCAGCTTCGGAAGTGTTTGAGTGGCCAGAGGTACCTAATTGTAATGGACGATATGTGGGAAATCTTGTTCAGTCATGGAATTAGGTACCTCTGGCAGATTGTGGGTACCCAAATGATTAGGTACCTCTGGCCAGATTGTGGGTACCCAAATGATTTATATCCCCACATATGTGGGTACCTAATTTATATCCCCACAAACAAATGATATGTGGAGCTGATGACAATTGTAATGTGGGAGCTGGCCAGATTTGGTATCAAAGTGGCCAGAGGTACCTAATTAGGTGCTGGGGAGCTAGAGAAATTCGAAGACAATCGTATGAGTTGTGAAAAGTTTTCATCTTTAGCCTTTGTTTGACAGAAATCATAAAGTAGATCATGAACACCACAAGTACTAATCCCGCCACAAGAACTTCTCTTAAAAACTATTACCAGGCTTCTGTCAACAAGATCATTCAAGTACTCTCTTGCCAAAGTTTGTACGCTTCTTGTCTCGGATTTAGGCACAGATCCTTCAAAAATCCATAGCATCATCAATCTCTTGGCTGAGATGGCTTCATCTCAGCAAATGCTCCGAAATAGAGAAAGCATGGTTTCAGATATTCAGGTAAATGTGGTTGCCTAGCAAGTAACCTTCTTAAATCTAACACCGAACTTGCTACCCTCTTGCCAAAGAATCTCTTCTTTTAGGGCAGGACATCTCTAAAAAATCTATCTATACTCACGGTCCACTCATTTCGATAAACTACCGTATCCGTAAATCCTTGGCCCTTATAGAATCCACAACTTGACTTAGATGAATCAAAGGTAGAACAAAACTCGGGAAACTCAGGTCAACATAATGCGTCATCTACCTACACACTGAAGAAGTGAGTTATATGTGCTTAGAAAGTCGGTTCACAAAAAGAAATGAGGTTAATACGCAACTACTTTAAAAGTCAACACGACTCTTGTACAATCATTCGTGAAACAGAGATGTAATCAATTAACTCCAAAAGCTCAAAGACTTTAGATCTTGACCAATCTTGCTAAAAAAGAAACAAAATAAAAAGTGGTGAGAATTGCATCAAAATGAATCGGGATAATAATAAAATTGATGAAATGCAATGCGGAAAGCTAAATGGCGTTCCTCACCCTCCACTTAACCTAAACAGTGTCCCTAATGTTCAATGGAGTAAAACAAGAAAGAAACTTAGCTTGGGGTAAGCGTGAAGCGCATAAAGCAAATCCGGAACTCGTCACTCGTGGGCAAAATATATCGTTCCGGGAAATCTGCAATAAGTCTTACATACAACAAAAACCGGGAAAATCGGGGTAACAGTAACCGATATAATAATAATAATAATACTTATAATGACGACAACAAGCAAGTAAGAAACTCCAAACAAATTAAGCCGAAAAAATCATTACAATTAGAAATTTAATCCTTACAAAAGTTGGGAATATGTCGGGGATATAAAAAGAGAAAAAAGAAAAAAGACAACATAACTTGAGAAAAAAAAACAAAAACTAGTCTAAGCATCTATATCCAAAGAGTAGTAGTCCTCCGAAGGATCTTCACGATGCTCTAAACTAGGAGGCACAGATGATGTAGAAGGGCCAGCTGTGAAACAAAATGCATCTATATGTGGGGCAATTGGCGAAATGCCGAGATGATGAATGATATGGTCCAGCTTCATGTGGAGTGTAGAAATCTCCCTAAAAAATCCCTCATTGGTCTCATGCTGAGATCTAGCTCCTCCGTGTAATGGTGTGCACGCTCGCCTAGGTGCTCAAGTTGGACAAGTATAACCCGACACCATCTTGGTGCTCATAATAGGTTTGGGCTCCTCCCAAACATCGTTAGCCTGAACCGGGTAGCCATCTGCAATATCAAAAGCATCGATCATGTGCCCATAAGGTAGCACGTCTCAAACAGAAGTACCAGCTCTAGTGCGAATGCGGCGGTGCATAAGCAAACCAACATTCACCTGCAGCTCCAGCTCGATATAAACATCAGCTCAGCCAACTTCATAATAACGGAAGCAACATGTGTTAGTAATATCATCCGCAATGGAAGCGATTTAATGATCTAGATCTATAAAATACACGTAATAAAATAACTAGATCTACATCTACAAGGGGGTTGTAGAACATACCTCTTGCATCTCAAAATCCAAGTTGAAGAACCGCAAAGGAAAGAATGCAAGAAGATGTGAAGAGCACCACGATCTTCCGTACGTGTGATCCAAGCAACTCCCGGTGGAAGGAAATTCTCGTCTCGAATCCTTCCAATATGCTACCCGGAAAAACCTCCAAGATTTTTCCCCAAAACTCCCCTTGGCCGAAAATCCTTTTCTCCTCTCCAAGAGGTGTATGTCGAATTTTATGTGTGTTGTAAGGCTTGGGAGAACTCTCTTTATATAGGAGAGTAAAACTTAACCTCCAAGGATTTTATTTTGCAATTAAAATAAATCCATTAAATAAAAATAGTCCCATAATATTCTAGAACAAATCTAGAATAATATTTATTTTTATTCATTACCATAAAATATTTATCCAATAAATATTTTGTGCACATGTCTTATTAATACACAAGAAAACAATTTCTTGTTCCATAAAATATCATTTGGGGCGAAAATTATAGCTTGTGACCTAGTCACAATAATTTCGACTAACACACTAAATTTGGGCCAAGATTATGAAAAATGTCTTTTTTCACATATTTAATTATTTAGCCCAACTAATTTAATAGTTCACTAAACAATTAATTCACATATCGTTTTAATAAAGTCCAACAAGAACTAAATTAATATTATTAGGATTCGACGTCCGAGAATAGCTATGCTATATAGGAGGCACGTCGGGGACCATGGACTAATAATCAGCGGCTCCGATAAATCAAATAAATAATTATCTTACAAACAGAATAATTATATTCGATAAATCAATCATAGGAATATGCCACCATAATCCCATGACTGCACTCCTCCGATTATGAGATTATATTTATCTCCTCACGATAATAATAATAAGCGTCCATTGATATAATCATTACATATGGATTAATCCTCCATAGATCGTTCATTCTAAATCGGAAGTTACCGTTAACCCTTTTTAGAACCTCTTATCCTTATTTACCATTAACCCCTAGTGATCAATTAATTCATACAACTCACCTTTGGTAGCTAATCGGTGTAATATGAACTCGCGATCGATCGGTTTCTAGGATTAACAAATAAAGGAACCGTTTATCTACTTCCATAAATGGAAGGAATGGATTCGTGATCTCGTGATAACACGGACTACTCACTCAATCCAATACAATGCCAAGATGGGGTAATCCGGACCACGGACTCAGTGTAATCCTTAACCGTCAAGTCAAACCTCATCATCGATTCAAGCGGTTGGATCGTGATCACCTCGGGATTAAGATATATCCATAAATATGATCATCCATTGATTCGATAAGACTTCTCGATTACGGAATTATATCATCAACTCTAATCAAATCGGTCCGATTTATATGATATATCTATCATGTATAAATGCCCCCCAGGTTCTCTTAACCGAAAGTGCGGATAAGACAATCACACCTATTGTGTTCGGGTGCATTAATAGCACGTCAAAGGAGAGACCCGATACTCTCGATTAACTTCACTATGGGCTAATTGTATTTTAAGTACATCTTCACTAACTCAATCCTCCCCGTGTATATCCCATACACCGAAAGTTAAGTGATTACATAAACGATATACTTTAGGTTTTTTAGTAGTGTAAATACTATTGTCACATCGGTGAATATGAGAATAATAAATATGAATAATAATATCATTTCATTTATTAAATAAAACAATTACAAAATTGTCTTTCGGGCATCACACCTAACAATCTCCCACTTGCACGAAAGCATGTGATTAATTGTTTTAGAGCACACCCTATTATTTAAAATACAACAAACTACATCTCCCACTTGCTCTAAAGCAATGGAGACACATCCCGTATTCTAGTACCCACTAAGCATATCATAACCATTGCAGATGACAAAATACACTCCGAGTGTGCCGTCGTAGGATAGGTTAGTGACTCGGGGAGTACCTACATCTAAATGTCATGGGTCTTAATGATTAGTCAGGTTGTCGGCTCGAGACGATCCGTAGAATCGAAACGTTACCGGTCCATCTAATCATATGGTACTTTCCCAATATGCTTTGGACCTCTAGTGATTTCGAAAATCCTTATAAGCTACCCCTTCATCGTTTGCACAATGATGTGGTATCGGCTTCCAAATCTAGAATCACTCCCAGATATGAAAAGGAAATCCTTAAGCTATATCGCCTCTCTAGCTACTACAAAAGCCGCTAATCACCCAACTGGTTAAAGTCGAGTTGGCTTTCTTTGGATTCCTCCAGGCAATAGCTTCAACACAAGAGTAAACATCGAGCCCGAGATCGACTTAACGATCATCCTCAATCTGACTTAAAGTCAAAATCAGTGTATCACATATATCCAAGTTCACACATGAATATGTCCGCTTATTATTCCTCGTTCTCTTCAAGATACTAAAGGACATACTAAACTTGCTTTCTTAACCTTGAATATAAGATTCGATCAAAGTTGACGTTCAATAACTGACCATCTCTTACTAGAAAGAGAATCTATCCCATTTCTCTTGATCCGAAGATTTGAGAGTCATTCACGAGGCATAGGGTAGAACTTCCTCGTTGAATGTTGCATACATGATGCATCATCTTAACCAATAAGATGGATGGGAAACCAAAGGATCGATTCTAATGAATTCGACCGAGTCAAACTCTTAAGAATGTTGTCCAAATCTACATTGCAAGAGAATTGTGGTATTGTCGATTTCGACTTGAGATAACACACCCATGTTGATTCCAAACGGTGCAAAGTGTTATCCTTCACAAACACTAATGTATATATTCACTCATGTACTAAAATTGATATCCAGTCTACAAAAGACTTATCAATATTTCGGTCAAATCCACATATTGTAGAAATATATGACTTCCAATGACCGAGAGGTTTGCTTTTTATCCACAAAGGACATAAGCCTTGTGAAATCATCCTGCGTCATAAGTTCATAAGGCAATACCTTCTGTTTTGAATGAATCCGGACTCCGTTTGTTTGGCAAGAAAGTCTCGGGAATCACCCCTATTTTCTGCTTTTGAACGAAATCATGCAATACTAAGTGGTAAGAGAGTTCAAGGTCTGATTAACTCTCTACTTCTTAGGAATTACCCCTAGACCACTCAATCTTTGCTCAAAGATAAACTTTCCTATTCATTCTACTCTTTTCTGTGTAGATCCAATTACTCCCCACTGGGGCCCGAGACGCTCGGTGGTTCTACAAGAGCATGAGCAGAATCGGAGTACCGAACTCCATTCACGGGGTTATGGCTATTAAACCAAGCTCTATTATCAGAATCCTATACTGCTCACAAAAGAGCCATAGGTCATCAATCGATCCTCAGATTACAAAGTCCGCAAAAACCCGTAATGGGTAATGGATAGACCATACTCCTAATACTTACTTTGGGTGGATCAAATTTCGATCTAGTTTAGTAGTATTTAGTGTTATCACCAACAACCGATGTTGGGTGTGGTCCGATTTTAATCGAGTTAGTAACTACTACCTTGAGTAAACGTACTTCAAGGTTCAAGGTTTCTTTGTTCATGGACTCTATCGATAGGATGCAACAAGAGATAAGCGTCCCTTCCCGATTTCAAGAATCTAACCTTTATACTCAATAGGTTAAAAATATATCACGAATGGTCATTGACCGAACGTATGCGCGAAATTCCCAATCTTACCTTCAAGCACCGTGTGCTAAATGCTTATATTTACGGAAGTGGGGTGAACCGAATCCACACCTTATCCGTAAATTCCAAAGCATATTCTAGGTAGACTTCTCGGTCTTACATGTCAATGTAAACCGTTATTTCACTTCCAATATCTTTATTGAGTTAAGCAGTGTATTGTAGCACATCTAAAACTATATAAGGCAATTTTAATGGTTTCTCACTTAGTGAGAACATGTCACAATGAGGCAGGCTGAGCATCAGTCTCGAGGACTATGAATGGCCTATTCTGAGTATAGAATATTCTATATCTGTTGAAAACAGAGAAACCTCAAAATATTTTGGATAAACTTTCCGGAGTGTTTGAATAGTTATCGGACAAGAAGTCACTACTCGGAAGCTCCTACTAGCTTGTATCTTTCATCGGACTCGAAGGTCGTCATGAACAAGCTATGTTACTTCTTTATAACCATTATCCTTTTCCCTATTGAAAGGAAACTTAGTCATTGAACCTTTGAGACAATCTAACTGCATGGGAGAAAGGAATCACCCTGAGCCGCCTTCTTGTGTCTTGCCTTTTAGTGGACTATGCACTAACTATGGAATATGAAGAAGCGTGTATCTAAATATAGAAACCAATTGCTTTTAATAGTTCTTAAGATGTGTTTTATATACATAATCAAGCAATTCTAAGTGGTTTTGACTTTATCAAACAAAAGTCCGAGTCTTGGATTCAGATTTACAAATGGTATATTCACTTTCTATACGACAAACAAATTATCGAATGAAGGTAAATCCATTCGCTCCAACGAATCTTAAACCGAAAATAAATTTTTCCGCGATATCCAAGGATTGAATCCGAGATTCATTTCCTTATATCACTCCCACTATTCTAGCTAAAATTAAGCGCCCGTTGTTTACTCTTTTAATCGTTAAATGCAATCGCTACCTTGTTCTTCCAAAGAACGAGCTCGAGAAAATCGCCAAGGATTCATAGGTGGTGATCCAAAATCACTTTATCCTTATCCTATGATTTTCGATTAATTAATTTTCGGTTCACCTTAAAAGTTTTCTCAGTTTAGATGACTAACACTTTTAGACATATTCTCCCATTCTTGACTTTCCGTGAATGGAAACGATCTTGAAACGGCGGTTCGTTTGAGTAGACACTACTCTTGAACCGTGGGATGTCTATTTCTAGTGTTACTCGTCGGGACTTCTCGGATTTTTAATATACCAGAAAAAATAACAAATCATAACATTAAAGCTCCCACTAGTTAATCGGTTCCAAATACCGTCTAACGAGCAATGCTTTATTTTTATGATTTTCCGATTTTTTTCGATTAGAAAATCTTTTGTACATAGTTCCAATGTTTCCAGAAAAACAACAAATCATAGAACTCCCACTAGTTCATTGATTCCAAATATCGTCCAACTAGCAACATTTCATGACTTTCCGGTTGTTCAATTAGAATGGTTACGTGTGTAGTCAGTTACACTTTTCTAGTGTTCTAGAAAAACAACAAATCATAAAGCTCCCACTGGTTCATCGATTCCAAATATCGTCCAACTAGCGACACTTCATGATTTTCCGATTTTTCAATTAGAAAATTACTCGTGTAATCACTACACACTCAAAATTCACTAGAAGAATTTCAAAGTCCAAAATCACCTTTGATCAAAGTAAGTTTTTGTCTGCCGTTTGACACGAATGACACTATTGACATACTTATATGTCATTCTGGTTTTTTAAAAGGCTTAAGAGAAAATATCTCTTTCGAAAAATAATTGCATTATCGATTAACTAGTTAACGTCCTAGTTACTTTCCACTTTTTAACGAAGTCAATACTAGTCAATTAATAATTTTTAAGCAATTTAGTAAGAGATATTAATGCTGTAAATAAAATGACATAAATTAATTCAAGTTTAACACTACTATATAAGTTTATTTTAGGAATTGTAAACTAAAATTAAGTCTACTCTACCATTCCAAGGTTTTAACCTCGCATCTCGTGCTGCCGCCTTAGGGTAGGTCAAAGAGATGACGGTTAAATCGAGACAATCTCATCAATGAATAACTTGTGAGAATCGAACATCCCACGAGAATCGAACATCCCTTTATTCATTGACTACCTTCCTTTTTTAGCCTAGATATTATCAAGAATATCCTTTATGAGTGTGACCTACTATATCGGATCTCTTAGGTACGCCCCGAGTGTGCCGTCTTAGGATAGGTCAGTGACCCGACGAGTACCCGGAAATCCTATCCTTTCGGAGACCAAGCCATGAATGTTGATAGGGGTGAACACCATCCTTGGGGACGAAATCAAAGCGCCGCGAGGCGCCACCCTTCTCTCACTTACTTGTATCTATAGTAGAGGCCGTGGGGTTGGTGTCGCCTCCCGCTCCCACTCAATAATTTGGAAGTGGTGGTGGGTTAACTAACCACGCCTTTTGATGTTAACTTGAAGCACATCAAATCAAGGATTCGAATGGTATCGTAACGTAGGCAAGCCTACCCGCCCTATTCGTTGGGACATATGTGTGATCGGACGAAGTCAGTCAAGAGAGCCCCATTGAGATAAGAAGGAATCACCCCTCCGCCGCCGGTATAGCTTAGTCTTGCTGCACCCCGTGCATACATCACACTAAGAGGGTTCATCGGTCGAGCGAAGCTCGATTGACCACCCAACCTATAGGCGAACCGTTTTTTATCCAAGATTTATTGTTCTTTTACTACCATTCAATTTCGTAGACACTACGAATCGAAAACGTGATCTCGTTTGGGCTTTTAAGGCGGTTCACCGAGAACACCCACCGAAAAAACTTAACGATTTCATAACCCGTCCTCGGATCTTTAATTAGTTACTAAATTAATTAATTACCACGTATTAATTAAATTTCAACTAATTACGCGAGTTTGTATACATGCCTATTTTAATTACCAAAATTAAAATTCTACATGTATGCATGGAGTGGATTTATGATATGATGCATGTCATGGCAATTCCGATTTTATATCTATTTTATGATCAAACAAATAAAAAATAAATTGCAGAAAATTTAAACACCGAGATGGATTGTTGGTACCCCCGACTAACCTATTTTCTAAGGAAAACGTAAATAAATTCTAAGTCTTCAAATATTGATCTTCAAACTTGAATCATCCGGATCTACAAAGCTTCGATCTCGACACGAACTTTAAACGACGAGGAAAGGAGGCCGTAATATACCAATATATTTAAAATATATCTATATTAATAATTGTTTTATAAAAAAAACTTTCCTTTTTTTTTTTTAATAACAGGCCCTCGGCCATTATCTGAAAAAAATATTTTTTTCTTTTTCTTTTTTTTTTTTTACAAATCACGGCAGTTCCATAATTATTATTATTATTATTTTTTTATTGCTACAGCATTAGGCCTTGCGGCCAAAGAAAGAATTAGGTTACCCAAAAAAAAGATTGCTGCTGCCTTAAAAAAAAAAAAAAAATTTTGCCGACGATGGAAAAAAAATTAAACAATTCGGCCTCCTCCCGTTTTTACCTTCTTGATGATCTTCAACACCATGATCTTCGTCGTCTCGAACCCGGATCAAAATTAAAATAACAAAGGAGCCATCTTTACAATTTTCGAGTTGCATAAAATTAAATTACAAATCCTATGCTCAAGTGATACTAATCAAAAGAGCTACAAAATAGATATACGGGTAAACAATACCAACCACAATCCATCTCTTCAAACCACAACAATCGCAACATAAAAAAAAAAAATAAACATATATGCATCGGCCCCTAAAAAATTTGGGACACAAAAAAACTACATGTTTTACCACTCCTAGATCTAATATTTTATACGTATAAATATAGATCACCAGGCGACTGATACCACTTTTAGTAATATCATCCGCAACGGAAGCGATTTAAGGATCTAGATCTATAAAATACACGTAATAAAATAACTAGATCTACATCTACAAGGGGGTTGTAGAACATACCTCTTGGATCTCAAAATCCAAGTTGAAAAACCGCAAAGGAAAGAATGCAAGAAGATGTGAAGAGCACCACGATCTACCGTACGTGTGATCCAAGCAACTCCCGGTGGAAGGAAATTCTCGTCTCGAATCTTTCCGATATGCTACCCGGAAAAACCTCCAAGATTTTTCCCCAAAACTCCCCTTGGCCGAAAATCCTTTTCTCCTCTCCAAGAGGTGTATGTCGAATTTTATGTGTGTTGTAAGGCTTGGGAGAACTCTCTTTATATAGGAGAGTAAAACTTAACCTCCAATGATTTTATTTTGCAATTAAAATAAATCCATTAAATAAAAATAGTCCCATAATATTCTAGAACAAATCTAGAATAATATTTATTTTTATTCATTACCATAAATATTTATCCAATAAATATTTTGTGCACATGTCTTATTAATACACAAGAAAACAATTTCTTGTTCCATAAAACATCATTTGGGGCGAAAATTATAGCTTGTGACCTAGTCACAATAATTTCGACTAACACACTAAATTTGGGCCAAAATTATGAAAAATGTCTTTTTCACATATTTAATTATTTAGCCCAACTAATTTAATAGTTCACTAAACAATTAATTCACATATCGTTTTAATAAAGTCCAACAAGAACTAAATTAATATTATTAGGATTCGACGTGCGAGAATAGCTATGCTTATATATGATGGCGCGTCGGGGACCATGACTAATAATCGTGGCTCCGATAAATCAAATAAATAATTATCTTTACGAACAGAATAATTATATTCGATAAATCAATCACAGAATATGCCACCATAATCCCATGATCGCACTCCTCCGATTATGAGATTATATTTATCTCCTCACGATAATAATAATAAGCGTCCATTGATATAATCATTACATATGGATTAATCCTCCATAGATGCTCATTCTAAACCGGAAGTTACCGTTAACCCTTTTAGATCCTCTTATCCCGATTTACCATTAACCCCAGTGATCAATTAATTCATACAACTCACTTTGGTAGCTAATCGATTGTAATATGAACTCGCGCGATCGATCAGTTTCTAGGATTAACAAATAAGGGAACCGTCTATCTACTTCCATAAATGGAAGGAATGGATTCCATATCTGTGATAACACAGACTACTCACTCAATCCAGTACAATGCCAAGATGGGGTAATTCAGACCACATACTCGGTGTAATCCTTAACCGTCAAGTCAAACCTCACTCGATTCAAGCGGTTGATCGTGATCACCTCAGGATTAAGATATATCCATAAATATGATCATCCATTGATTCGATAAGACTTCTCGATTACGGAATTATATCATTAACTCTAATCAAATCGGTCCAATTTCTATATGATATATCTATAATATATAAATGCCCCACTAGGTTCTCTTAACCGAAAGTCCGGATAAGACAATCACACCTATTGTGTTCTGGGTGCATTAATAGCACGTCAAAGGAGAGACCCGATACTCTCGATTAACTTCACTATGGGCTAATTTTATTTTAAGTACATCTTCACTTACTCAATCCTCCCGTGTATATCCCATACACCGAAAGTTAAGTGATTACATAAACGATATACTTTAGGGTTTTACGTCAGTGTAAATACTATTGTCACATCGGTGAATATGAGAATAATAAATATGAATAATAATATCATTTCATTTATTAAATAAAACAAATACAAAATTGTCTTTCGGGCATCACACCTAACAACATGATCAACCGGCAATAGTGTGCACGGACAAACCGATGCAACACTTCTGATCCCAAGTCAAATCATTCTTGAGAAAGATCTTCGGAAACTCCTGTGTATTGCACTGCCTGACAACGTCGTGCCACTCAGCAATCATCTCCAGTCTCGCCACATCTTGCTCTCTAGTGGCCGTGGTGAACTTATCATCACTCAAACAAGCATCTGTAATGACAAAATACTCGTTGATCCTCTCCACATAGACGTGAACGCGTACTCCATGAACCATCGCAAACGTGGCCTGTGGGTTGTGTGCCACAGACGCATGAAACTTTATAACAGTGTGGCATTGAACCTGACTGGAACCTCAGCCATGCTCAACCAATAGTGGTGTGTTAGAAGATTATAGATAAATGCACCGTAGTCATCCAAGTCAACGCCCCGCTCACATGCAACATGACGTGCATTCTACTGACTCCTGAATGACTCACAGATCTGCAATGATGCGAATTGCAGAACCACGTTAATCAAAGGGTTTTCATCCCCTTCGACATCATGTTAGCCACGAGTCCTCCTGTTGGAACGGCTGCATTTGTTAGACATCTAGACTTGTGAATGATAGATTGCAACTGTTTTTGAAACTGAAACTGAGCTTAACGCGCCGAGATGATGTCTTACCGAGTCGAAGGCAAATTTCCTGAATCTGGAAGCAGAGAGACGATTCTGCTGATTTGAGGAAGGTTTCAACGGATTGAATGTGGTGTTCGCCAGATCGATGAATAACAACAACACAACAAAGAATGGTCGCGAAGACAGAGCAAAGCAAAGAAAGATCGAGAATGCTTTTCTTTTGGGGTTTAAGAATATGGGATTGGGTGGCTAAAATGGTGGTTGTTTATGGTGGTGCTTGGTGTTGGGTGGCGGCCAAATTTAATAAGAGGGAGAAGTTTGGGTTGTTTGGTGAAATGCAAATGGAAGAAAATGGTGGTGAAGAGGTGGGTTAAATGTAAAAGAGTTTAGTGGGATGGTGGGGAGAGTTATGGTGGGAGGGGATTGAGAGTGATGGTGAGTGGATTGAGGAAGGGAATTGATGGTGAGGTGTGTGAAAAGAGAAAGAGTGGAAAATGTGAGGGAATTTACTGCTGCAACAGTCTGTCAACACATTCGTCGAGGCGAGTGGGCTCCACGCACAATCGAGATGTTCCAAAATTCTTCCTAACCCAGGGATTAGGGTTTTGCAGCCCTTGATGAGCCGAAGGCACTCCTCGCCGAGTCGAGCTCAATTTTATTCCAGGTTACTCCAGGATTTCAATCCAGCTTTCCTTCATTGTTCCATGTTTACTTGATACTCCTCGATGACTCATCCTTAGCCTAATATTAGCCTTCTTTTGTTTTTCTCCAACCCAAAACCTAACATAGTTCAGCTATGCATCCAACAAGTAAAAAAAACCTTCCTACCATCCATTGGCTTGTGGTATTTGGATGCGGTAGGATGGAAAAAGCTCATCGTTCCCTCGGGTTACTTTTATTAACTCGATCTACCTAAAGGGATTAAAGAAAGTAGTTCTGAGTTTTGAGTCAACAGCTATACTTTTCTTCAGACTCTCAATCAGTAAGATTTTTGAATTTTTTAGCTGAGGACTGAAGAAAAGTATAGCTGAGGACTCAAAACTCGGACATGCACTTGAAATTTTAATTTATTTATTTACTTTTATATTATTTATCCCTCTATATTTTTGTTATTATTTTTATTTATTGTTTTTTTGTCCCACATTGCTAAATTAGCAATTGGTTTTAAAGTTTATAGCCGATATAAGGCACCCATATGGTTCTTTTACAAACAGTTAAACATTTTGAGTGAAATTTTATAAAGTCTTTGGACTTGTTTTTAATCACTTGCGAGTGAGGATATCTTCGTTGTAGAGTTCCACCCTTTAAGAACTTATCAGCACCTCGAGCAAGCGTTGTGGCATTCTTGCCAACGTTCTTAGATTGGATTGTCTAAGATCTTTGTTTCAAGCTCGTTGTTTCTTTAGAAGATCTTGGGCAATCTTCGTTCATGATTTCATATCACTCAAGCTCCGCGGTTTCGTAGTCCGGGTCCTACTCAAAATCAAAACCAAATGAAATATCATACACCGGTATATGAGTCTTACGTAACCTCCGGCCCTCGCATTCTTCTAAGTTAGCCTCTTGGGCCCTCCCGGACTTAGCATTTTTGTCATCCATCTTTAGCCTCTTTTTATTCTATACATTCCCGTTCGAACAACCAGTCCTCGGGTCCGGATACATATGTATTGGCTTCATGTTCAAAGCACATCGGCTTCTCGGTTCCATGGTGCTTGTCTCAATACAGAACATCCTTCCGAATGAGGATCAGAAGTGTCTCGCAAGTCCTGCAAGAAAACCAAAAGAAAAACAAAAACACGCTTAGCAAACTTCCGCATCAGTTGGGTTTTATCCCAACTATTTCGGACCTACTAACTAAAAACGAACAAGGATAAACACACAAACACAGAGAAATTTCAGAATTCGTTTTCCTGGATCTCGATTCGTCGAGTGGTAATCTCACGGAGTCGAGCCTAGTTTTCTTCTTTCTGATCTTACAACAACACAAGAGATTGCAGAAACGACTCAAGATTCAAAAGAAAGTATTTTAAACGAAAAATAGAAGCGTTCTTAGTTAGAATTTAATAAGTTTATCAAAGAAAAAGTTGGCCATTGTCCCCGGCAACGGCGCCAAAAACTTGATGTCGTGTGTAAGTCGCTTATACTAGCAAGAGAACTAGGTCAATCATAGTATAGCAAGGCGAATCAATGTTGATCCCACAGAGACAATACAACCCCTCAAAGATAAACATACTAAGCACATAAAAGCGGTCTACGACCAACATAGAAATAGGAAAGAAAAAAAACGGTCTTCCTCCCTCCCAACCTATCCCCTAGCTTGGAGTAATTAATCATCATGATTACTTCTTTTGTAATTCTCCTAATCAATCAGAACATATGTGTTAATTCAGTTTTAACTATGGGTACAGTCTCCGAAACTTGTTTAATTCCATTTCCAAGGACAATAAATGTCTATGTGTCATTAACCTACCTCATGCTGTGTTAACTCACATGCATTAAGTTCTAGAAAGTGCGCTCAAGACAAAGAAAATCCTAAAGAAACTATCGACAATGACTAGCATGTTGCTAAAGATTGATCCAGACTATGTCATAACTAACACTTCACTATATCTAATTTACGAATATGCAAAGCAGATTGTCCAGATCTAACTAAACTTGAATTAAACCTGTCAATCAATGTTGCTGACGCCAAACCTCCAGAGTTAGGGCTACCAAGGGTGCCTCGACGCGTCAATATAGACCGTCGACTCTTCGAGTACAGAGGTTTCTATTTCTAGGTTACATATCTATCATTTTGATTTATTGTAATGAACTAAGATTCGTTAAGTATTCAGATTAATTACATCAGGCAGAAACAAGCTAATTTACCATATTGAAGACATAAAGAAACATTTAAAGCTTCATATCTTCGATAATAGAGATCTAGCTTGATCAACTCAAGCTAGTTGATAGCTTTTTTGGGAGAAGGAAACCCAAAGAAACTCACAAGGAAAAAATTTTTATTTCATATAACTTTGATAAATATTATGAGTATATGTTACAATGAGGTGCCACAACCTTTATATAGGCTCTGTAGCTGACTTAGATAGATAAGAATCCCTAGCCGACTTAAACTTGACCTCGTAGGTCGGTTAACTTGTTGTCCAAGAACTCGATGCATCGAGATGGGCTTCGATGGATCGAGCCCGCTTCTTCAGCAAATCTGCTTCTGGACCTTTTATCTTCAGCCTAATAACTTCTTTCAATCCAGATTCGTTTCCTCATTGCTTTATGAAAAAGTCATTCCCTGAAGGGCACGTAAAACGAGACATAATTGTACCGATTCCAAAGGATAATTATGTAAATGTAGAATTAACAACCTAGGAACACGCACCAGGCAATCGACATGCATTTCATACAATATTTAGACCATCTCTTACCAATTGAGCATAATTCGGGGGCAAATAGAGTATCAAATAGGGTGTTATCAGATAGTTCTTCTCATTTTGAAGCATCTTCTAAGGATGATAACATCATCATTATATTTCATTTGAATGCATTGATGGTGATCAAGCGCTTGCCACATTATTTGAAGAAGGCTAGAATATTCTGTGATAGGCCTATTCCCATGCTTGGTGTTTTGGATCTTTACAATGATCTCATAGATTTGAGAAGCGCCGTTTACCTTAAATAGTGTTTGCTTGACAGTGTCGCAAATTTCCTTAACAGAATCTAGTAACATGCAAATGTCATTGATTTCTAGAATCATGGAGCTCCAAAGCCAAGACATCACCTTCTCATCCCAGTTAGCATACTTACGATCATCTTGAACACGAACAGTACCCATCAAATGGCTTATCTTGCCTCTACATTTCAAGCAGTTTCTGACAAACTGAGACCATTTGATATAGTTAAACCTTCCACTGAGCTTATAGGCAGCATGCATATTCTACAATCCTCCAGAGATAATAGGAGTTCCAGAATTGGTAAATTATGTGGTTGGACTTGCAACGAAGGAGTTGGCCATAGATGGAGAGAAAAGGAATCAGAGATTCAAAAAAAAAAGGGAAAAGATGAGGATGAGGCTCTGATAGCATGTAATACAGAGAGAAAATATTTCTTTGTATTAAGAAATAAGTAGATAAAAGCACTATTTGATTAACGCTGTATAATCCTATCCTTTAAAATTTCAATCTTTGTCACAAAATCACTTAAATGCATCTTTCCCTTGTCTGAATCCTCAGTCATGTAATAATCAAGTTGGAGAATGAGACCTGAACCCTGACTGAGAAGAACGTCGATTTCCTTGCACATCAAAAACATTACATCGTGTTAAAAGAAAGATTAGGCCGTCACGAAGAACTTGAAAAGTGTCATCCTTCAAAGGAGCCAAATGGTTCTCAAGAAGATGATCAACAAAATTTGCAACCACTTGTCCTAAAAGAAGCGTGTCATCAAATCGCTCCAACTTAATCGCCCTCAAGGCATCGAAGTACAACACCATAACCTCAGGCAATCCAGGTTTATTGATCTACAACCTGTCAAAAAGACTCGTATTCGTTACGGTTTCTTCATCAATGGCTTTTGTCCAATACAGAAACGTTACACTTGCTGCATTGCTAGCAAAAGTAACAACATAACTCTTGAAATCTCTCAAATTCTTGGAATCTAAGCCCCCATGCGAAGTAAGCTTAAAGAAATTGTGTAATAACATTACCCTGCCTTCTAGGCGATAAAAATTTCACTAAATTTTTTATTTTTTGATGCTCTTCGTTTTGAGACTTGGTTCGATATAATCACATCGTTTTTCGTTAGATTCACTGTCGAAATTCACTCAGTGAATCTCCCCAGTAAATCCCGAAAACAGGGAATATCGACTGTGAATTTAAAAAAATAGTGAATTTCAACAGCGGATTTTCAGAATTCACGTCGGAATATGTTGAATGTGGTCTTAAAATAAAGAGCATGAAAAAATAAAAAAATTTGGTGAAAAAAATTTCAAATTTGGAGTTCTAGATTGATTGATATGAGTATTTAAAAAAGACGGATATACGAGAAAGTGCGTTGATTTTTTTTTTTTAAAAATGCGTCCAGAAAATTATAATTAAAAAAAAATTTGTTTTGTCATTTATGCAAATGTTTTAAAAAGTTGTCATTCTCCTTAACTGATGAAATGTTAGTGTCTTTCTCCCTCATTACCCATTTTTTTATATGTCGCTGAGAGAAGAATCACACAGATTATAAAAGTAATTAATATGTCTAAAATATAGTATTGGAAATGTATTTTTTTTAATGAATATGTAAATACTTTGTTGGTAAATGAGTTTTTAGTATTGAAAATGTATTTATTTATTGGAGATGTAAATATTTTAGGGAGAAGGGGCTACAAGGACAAAAAAAAAAAAACATAAATGGGTCTGCAAGGACATTTTTCTTTTTCAGATGTTATAAAGGACAAAAACAAAATATTTGGACAAAAATACCCCTTGTTACTTTTACCCTTCTACAAATAGTAATAATTGAAGAAACAAGTAGTAATGACCTCTTATTTGTTAAAAAAATAAGTAGTAATAAACAGTAAAATGTCAGAATAGGTAATGTACCAGTAACATTAAAATGTCGTAACATCCAATAAACAAATAGTAATGTACCTAAGAAGAGGTAGTAATGTACCGTAAAATGTCGTAACATCCTCGTAACATTCTCGTGAATACCCGTAAAACGAGCCCGTAAAATATAGTAATGACCCGTAAAATATAGTAATGACCATTAAACAAGTCGTAACATTCTCGTAAGGTGTCGTAACATCCTAAAACAATTCGTAATAATCCCGTAAAATGTCGTAACATCCCATAAACAAGTAGTAACATCCCATAAACAAGTCGTAACATCCCAAAAATGTAATAACGTAATAGTAACAACCCTAAACCCTAAACTTTCTCAAAAAAAAAAAAAAAAAGTCTGAATACATCGTTTCCTTCCCAAAAAAAAACAGTCTGCATACATTGTCTCCTCCGTCCGGCTTGCACCTCCGGCGATTTCTCGGGTGAATGCAAGGTGAATCAAGCTTTCATCGTTTCCTTCCCAAAAATCAAAGCTCTTTGCAAAATCAGAACTCCCGCCGTTGTCACCCTTCTTCACCCTCCGTCTCCGCCGTCACCCTCCTTCTCCACCGTCACCCTCCTTCTCCGCCGCAAATCTGCAACTTCCGGCGGCACAATCGTCACTCCTCCTCCTCTGCCCCAAATCATCCCCAAATCCTAATGCCCATCATAAACAGAACCGAATGGAGCTTTCACTCAATCTAATTGTAAGGTCCACTCCTCGTTGATGATGTAATGGGGGTGGCGGCTGTGGTGTTTTTTTGCTCAACGCCGGTGGGCAATGGAGGTGGCGGCTGTGGTGTTTTTTTTGTGGTTTGAGATTTGAGTGAGTTTGGATGAGGGAGATATAAGAATTGGAAAAGGGGTATATCGGTAAGTTTGCACATGTTTTGTCCTAATTAATGTCTAGTGTACTTGGAGCCAGATATATGAATTAATATGTCCTTCTCGGCAAAAAACTAAATATTTTATTGATAAAGGGGGGAAAAACAATTAATAAATGATGCATTGAAAATGTAAAATGACAGATAAATAAAAACAGATCAAATTCTGAAATATGACACTTAATAAAAACGGAGGGAGTACATGATAAATCTAGAGGATATGAATATCTTGTAAATTAATAATTATTAAAAACGAACTCGTATTTTTTTTGTATGTTTCTTAAATTGGTTAGAGAATTTTGTTTCTCTTATAATACGACTTCACCATTTACTTGATACACATATAATTACTCTAAAGATGTTAGCATTCTTAATATACATTCACGTGTTCTACTTGTATTGATAAAGATGTTGTCTCAATGCCTTGGTAAATCTATGGATCATTGAGACAATTTCTTTTATGCCATTTGTAACCCAGAAAAAGAAGAATATGTTTAACAGAAGGATCTTCTTAATTACTTTTTTGTTTGTCATTTAAAATATACTTGAACATGCACTTTTTACGACCAGACAATTCACATTATTTTTTGCACTTCAATTATTTTCACTTAATCTAGTGTTTTTTATAATTTGGACACATGTTGTTAGTGCCTTAATAAGGGTAACATAATATAAGGTTTTCACTCAAATGCTCATGAGTTCGTGGTGGCACATGCGCATAGAATCCATAGTTTTGTACACATGAGGTTTGCTGAAAGAATTAATGGCTTGTTTAGTAGCACAGTTCAATTTTAAAGATGATGTGGATCGGGTTCTAGTGGATGTGCTTGGTGCTTTGGCTCTTAACAAGATGATGTTTCTCTTAAACCAAGAAGGAAGAGGAAATTTGTTGCTAAAAAGACTAATGAAATTAAGGTTCCTCTGGATTCTGATACTTTAGCGAGTCATTTTTAGACAAAAAGAAAACTCTTGAATCAGAGGATCTTCAACCTTTTAGCCTTGTTGAACCAGTCGTTAAAAATCTATGTATTGGTGAACCAAAATCTTTATTTGAGTTTTAATGGGTGAAAGAAGCCAACCCTATGTGGCTTCTACATAAACAATAATGATTATGCCGTGGAATTTTCAAGGTGCGAGGAGCTCTTTGGCGATTTTCCAGCTTGAGGAGGTAAATAAACTCCATTGCCCAAGTATTATCCTTTTAAGTGAAATTAAAAAGATTAAAGTAGTTTGGTAAGTATTAGCAAAAACATTAGTTTTATCATGTCAGCGCCGTTAATCCCTCTGGTATGATAAGCGAGCTTGCAATTTTGTGGAAAGAAGTTTCCAATACTACATATGTTGTCTCCACCAGCTTTACCATAAAGGTTTGCATCAAAGATGGCTACAGTACTGGTCCGTATTGGTAGTTTGTTGGGGTTTACATGAGCTTCTTGCCTTCTCACAGACTGAAGCGGTGGTCCTTTCTACAAAACATAATGGCTTTTTGGGTTTCTCATTTCTTTTTGGATGGTGATATTAATGACATCCTTAACCATAAACAAATAGAAGAATGAGCATTCAGTCTTGACAATTTCTTTTCTAATTTCAAGAGTTTGTTGCAGATAATGATTTGTTTGATCTAAGCTTAGTTGGTCATTCTTGGACTTAGAGAAGATCTTTTTGGTTAATGGACTCTAAATCTTGGGGCACTGATTATGATGAAGCTTGTGTATTCTATTTGGACATGGATGCTTCTGATCACTACATGTTATTACTTGACTCATCTCCTATCTTTTTGAGAGGGAAGAAAAATGTTTACTTTGACAACATGTGGATTTCCAAGCCTGGCTTTTTTGAAGTTGTGACTGATGGGTAGTCGAAGAATATTCTAGGCAATATCGGTATTAGGTTTGATTAGTAATCAAAGAGGTTAGAATGAGGCCGAATAATTGAAAGAAAGGTGCTTGTCCCAACAACTTTTGATGGAATTGATGCTTTTTTAGAAAATGGTGTTGTCAATGCTTTCAGATATTTCTTTAATTCTAGGAAGCTCTTAAAAAAGATAATGATTCATGCATTGTCTTGTTTCCCAAAGTTTCCTCTCCAATTGAAGTCGCCCGTTATACACCTATTAGTCTTTGCAATGTTATTTAGTTATTTATAAAAATTTCTCCAAATTCCTTGCCAACAGGATATTAGTGACAATCAAGGCGCTTTTGCTCTTGGCAAACAAAATTTTGGATTTTTACATTATTGCTCATTAATCTTTACATTATATGATTAACAAGAGGAAAGGTAAGAAAGGTTATACAACCTTACAGTTGGATATCTCTATAGCCTTTGACATATTTGAATGGTCTTTCTTAACTTTTAGCAAGGAAATTTTGGGTTTCTCTCTTAAATGGATCGATTGGCCTGATTTTGGAATGCATTTATTTTGTATCATACTCTTTCATCATTGATTGAGTGAAAATTGGTTTTGTACGTTAAGCCTACTCTTTCATCAATAATGGTGAGAAAATTGGTGTTTTAAGGCCTTCAAGAGGTGTCAGGCAAGATCCTTTATTTATCAATGGCTAAAGGCTTCTGATATAGATGGAAGCATCACATGTATTAAAATCTCTCTTAGGAGTCCAACTATTAATCATCTTTTCTGTATAGATGATCCTCTTTGACAAATGCTCCTAAAGAGTCTACAGTCTCTATGTTGAAAGTTTTTTCTGACTATGAATCTGTCTCTAGACATGCTATTAACATCTCTAAGTGTGCATTCTTCTTTAGCAAAAATATCTTTATTACAGAAAAGGAGTTTATTTTTTTATTATTAAAAAATATAAGGGAATAACGTTAGAAATTCAACAAATAAATTTCTTAATTCAGGTGGAAAAGTTGTTATGCTTTCCTATGTTCTTACTATCTAGCCTAACTTCGTTATGTCCTGCCAAAGCTGTTTGTATGTTGTCATTTGATAGAAACAGAAATACTTTTGATTATGTAGTAATTGTTATTATATAAATATAATAGTTATATACTAATTACAATTTGTACAAGGGTCAAGATATAATTTTACGTAATATTCTTTTTTGAATGATATTTAAGAAGGTTTGTTATTTACGGAACGATGGGTGAAGATCAACTTGATTAAGAACTTATTTACAAAGATAAAGTGTGGTGTGATTGATAAATAAAGGAGAAACACATGAGAAATAATTAAAAATAAATCGTAATAAAACCTTTTTTCACCTCGTATCAAAACTAAAATACTAAGGGTGTTGTCTTCCCTAAAAAAAGGGCGTTGTTAATGGAATCACGGAGAAAATACCGTGACACTAGACTTTGGGTTGAATTAGATTTAAAATGGACATCCGACCTTTGTAAATTCAAATATTGAGCTTATATTCGACTTTCCATAGGTCAAATATCAATGATGCCCCAAAATAACATTCTCAAATACTAATAGGACACGAGTACGACATGCTAACATATAGCTCAAAATTATTTTAAAAATGGTTAATTTTAAAAAAAAAATTTGAGCGGATTTTTAAATTTAATTTGCGTATTATAAAACTAATAGTAAAAATACTTAATAGTACAGTATTTAGTAACTTAAGGATTTACTTCCGTAAAAAAAAACCTTAAGGATTTACTTTTAATTAATTATATTAGTAATTATTTTAATTTATAAAGAAAATTGTCTGAAGATAATTGTAAAGAAACATGTTGAACTTAATCCCATAGCCTAGTTTTTTGTGCGGTTATGTGATTTTTGAATAATAATCGAAATAGTTTTTTAATATTTTGCATTAAATAATTTAGAAAACAAAACTTACTATTTAATTTTTATATATTGAAAATAGGGAGAATAGCGCACAGACAAAAAAATTAATAAATGGAGTGCGGAATGACAAAAGTAACATTTCATGATTATAAAGGACAAAAATCACAATTATTACTTTAAAATTGTTCTTGGCGTGTTAATATTACTTTGTGTTTACAATTGTTACTTCATATTTACTCTTTTCCACATTTCATACTTCATATTTGTTATTTCATAATTGTTACTTTTGTCTTATTAAATTCTGAGTGTCTTCTATCCCCGATTTTTGATAATTTTGTCCTTCTGGACAAAAATCTATTGAAAATAAAATAACTCTTCAAAAAAAAAACAATAGGGGGAAACACCGAGGATAGGAAACACTTTTTGAGGAAACACCGAGGGTAGGAACATTTTTTGGGGAAACACTTCATCGCATTTTTATTATGAATATAGATATAGATATGTGAATGTGTTTAACTGCTCATTGTAGTTTCGAATATAGTTTTTCGGGAAAGCTACACATTATGCACACACGGAACCTCACTAAGTTTAAAAACTCACACATCTTGTGAAGCCTTTTCAGTTTGATGCTGGATAGTGAGAGTGGCTTCCATGTGTTTGGTTGGGAGAGACGAAAGAGAAATGAATGATGTCATCAACTAAGGACTAGATCGTGTTGCGCCTGCTAAATTAGATATAGATTTGTCTTTTACCCGTTGTAATCTTTTAATGGCATTAATCAACGGTCAATTGTAATAAATCAGCAGATATACATAAATGCCTTTGGATTTTAAGTATGCTCTGAAGTCGCGACGTGAGCTTCGTCGACTGCTCCCACAACAACCCGCAATGGGCCCTGAGGGTAGGGAGTTGGGCCGTCACACCTAGGGACGATCAACCTTCTCGACTGGCACCATCAACCTTCTCTATTACAGAAAGTTGCATATATTTTTACAAAATGCCTATCCAAACCAATGTTCAGTTATTGTAATTGAAAGTAGTCCTTTGATCAACGAATTATCTGGCCAAGCTGTTTGGTCAATAAGTCCTTTGATCAATGATCCATTTTAATCTCTTTCTGTTACCAATCCTGAGGAGATCCCTCTTTGTCATCAATGTCAAGCAACTGACATATAAAGCTGCAAACAATATCATCAAATAGTACAAAATATGATAGGATAGGATACTCTCATTTTTATACAAAAATGGAAGATAAATGAGGATGTGGATTTGTGTACTATAAGGTATATATATGTAAAATTTTCCCCAGGAAAAAAGGTATATATGCAGAATAAAGCTCTAGATACATATTTGGCACCTGAAGAAACTAATCCTCAAAATAGTTTGAGATTTTCAATTGAAGCTCATTTCCATAATTCATTTGTTCATTCTGAATTTCAACAGCTGAAGTTGCAACTCCATTGTTGCACATGTAAACTTCAATGCTCTTCAAGGTTACCAAGTTGCCAAAAGCGGCTGGTATCTCTACCAGATTTTTGCAGACATTCAAAACGAGCCGTTCCAGACAAGGGAAAGAATCAATGGATGCATTCCATATCTCTAAATCCAAATCCATCAGCTTCAAGAATTTAAGGTTTGGGAATTCAGCATCCTCTGTCTCCCATCGTTTCTCAGAATTATCGAGTATCTTCAAAACCTCAAGAAATGGTAGCTTCCCGATTGCTGAGAAACCGTCCCAGGATAGGCCAAAACCTGATAATGTAAGTTTCTTGAGGTTTGAAGGGAAGATCACAGAAGGGTTTCTATAACAATGAGAATATAGCTTCAGTGATTCGAGTTTACTAAGAAATTCGAATGTCAACATGCTCACGGAGGACTCCCATGATTCCTCTAAACAGCAGCTCAATTCCTCAACATTTGGTAACCTTTTTAGAAGATCTGTCCCGTCCCCGTCTAATTCCACATTTGTTGCAGATCTACAAGACAATGTTAATGATGAAAATCGTTGGACATTGTCCAAAACATGGAAACTGTCACCATCCTTAATGTACGCCTCATCGTCTTCAAGGTCACCATTCAAATCAAAATGGACAATACCAACATCCACATGCCTAAGCCTTTTCATCCTCCAGATAGTTCTAGGCAACAACATACTAATAGGGCCATATAATGCATCCCTTCTTATCAAAATCAACGTTTCCAATTTATAAAGGTTGGATATTGATGATGGCACTGACACGAGGTCAGAGGTTGAAACCGCGATATATCTCAGGTGAACTAGTGAAGTTATACAATGAAAATCGCGCGCAGTCAAGATGATCTTTCCTAAATGCAACACTTGAACAAGTTTTAAGCTTCTGAAATGAAATTTCTCACTATCAATGGTATCCAATTCATGGCTATAAAGTAAAGAGTGAGTATTTGGACCTGTAGTTTCAGCTTCAACATATGATCTCCAATTCGTTTGGATGAAAACCCGGTAAAAATTAGGTCCTGGGGAGCTAGAGAAATTCGAAGACAATCGTATGAGCTGTGAAAAGTTTTCATCTTTCGCCTTTGTTTGACAGAAATCATAAAGTAGATCATGAACGCCACAAGTACTAATCCCATCACAAGAACTTCTCTTAAAAACAATTACCAGGCTTCTGTCAACAAGATCATTCAAGTACTCGCTTGCCACAGTTTCTACGCTTCTTGTCTCGGATTGAGGCACAAACCCTTCAGCAATCCATAGCATCATCAATCTCTTGGCTGAGATGGCTTCATCCTCGGCAAATGCTCCGAAATAGAGAAAGCATGGTTTCAGATATTCAGGTAAATGTTTGTAACTCAATTCTATCATATCTCTACATCCTTCCATAGAAGCATAAGAACATGTTGTTTCTGCAATTTTACTCCAAGAACTTAGACTTTTTCCTGTTCTAGAAAGGAGACCTGCAACCAGAACAACAGCTAGGGGCAGGCCTTTGCAGTTCTTAGCAATCACCTTTCCAACCTCAGAAAGATTTTGTGGGCAATCCTCTTTGCAAAATACCTTCTTTCGCAACAATTCCCAACTATTATCGTCAGACATTAAATGTAGGGTATGAGGACTACCATTGGCTTTCAAAGCAATGCTATGATTTCGTGTTGTAATAATAACTCTGCTTCCATTGTTATTTTCTGGGAAAGAGCTTTTGACCTCATTCCATGCACTAATGTCCCACATATCGTCCATTACAATTAGGTACCTCTGGCCACTCAAACACTTCCGAAGCTGATGAGCCAAATCTTGTTCAGTCATGGAAAGGATTTTAGCATCAAGTATAATGATATCTCTCAAAATGTCTAGAAATAACTTTCTAATATCGTGAACTTGGGAAACAGTGCAGAAGGCAAATATGTTAAAGTGATGTCTAACAATTGGGGAGTTGGAAACTTTTCTGGCCATGGTAGTCTTGCCTATACCAGGCATTCCAACAATTGGAACGACGTCAAATGATTTACATCCCCACCTTAGTTTTTCAATTAAGATATCTGCCTCTGCCTCAAAGCCCACAACTTCTTCATTGGTTCTTGAATAAGAATCTTGTTCTGAGAGTATCTCAACTGAATAAGAAATGTCACCATTCCTGTACATCTTGCACTCTTTGATCTTCTCGGTTTTTCCAACAAGCAAGGCAATTTGCTTTACAACATACGACAGATACGACATATTGTACCAGATTGGATAAAGGATGATGGAGCACAAATTGATGACATGTTCTGTTAGATATGCTAAGTTGATAACTTCCAACCATGTGTCTTCTATTACCTTTAGTTCATTTTGCAGCACAGGGAAATCATTCAGAAAGGGCCTCAAAGTCATGAGTTTCTCCTCAATTTTTATGACATGATACTTCGCAAATGGGATAAACATTGAGTCACTATCCAGCTTCTCTTTCATGTCTCTGAGAATTTGCATGAGATAATCAAGAAAACCGAGACCATTTGTTACAGGAAAGTGAAGCAAAGATGAATCCGGGATTCGGACATAACGCTGTATAATCCTATCCTTTAAATTTTCAATCTTTGTCACAAAATCACTTAAATGCATCTTCCCCTTGTCTGAAAAATCGGTCATGTAATGATCAAGTTGGAGAATGAGACCTGAACCCTCACTGAGAAGAACGTCGATTTCCTTGCACATCAAAACCAAATCATTACATCGTGTAGGTGGATCAGCACGAAATGTTAAAAGAAAGATTAGGCCGTCTCGAAGAACTTGAAAAGTGTCATCCTTTAAAGGAGCCAAATGGTTCTCAAGAAGATGATCAACAAAATTTGCAACCACTTGTCCTAGAAGAAGCGTGTCATCAAATCGCTCCAACTTAATTGCCCTCAAGGCATCAAGTACAACACCATAACCTCAGGCAATCCAGGTTTAATGATCTTCTGCAACCTGTCAAAAAGACTCGTATTCGTTACGGTTTCTTCATCAATGGCTTTTGTCCAATACAGAAACATTACACTTGCTGCATTGCTAGCAAATGTAACAACATAACTCTTGAAATCTCTCAAATTCTTGGAATCTAAGCCTCCATGCGAAGTAAGCTTACAGAAATTGTGTAATAACATTACCCTGCCTTCTAGGGCTTGATTTGTTTCTTCAATGACACAAATTCACCAGCTTTGTACCGAACAAGATCCTTCAAATTCTCCAGAATAATATCAAGATATTGAAGTATTTCATTACTTTTTAAACACTTGCATTTCAACGAGCAATCTAACAAGTACCTTTCACAATTCTCTTCAACTAGCGGCTTACACTGCTGGATTGCCCTTTCAATCCGTGAAGCGAATACCTTCCAACAATCCCTTTCCGGTTGAAGAATCGCAAGAAACGGGTCAGCAACAGAAATCTGTGCGCCGCCAATTTGTTCCCAAATAGATTCAATACTAGAGTGCGTAGATCTCCGACAAACCATAAGAACATTAGCATCTTCTTCCCTTTTCGCGAAGCAGCAACACATGAACTTGTTCAGAATCCTCTGCGATGGTGTATTGGAATCGTGTAAGTTAGTTTCGTCCCATGAAGAGAAACGCCATAAGAACATCTTGAGGAATCTTAGCTCTGGTTTCAAAGCTTGGACTTTAGCCAGCACATCAGTGTACCAATCCTCCCAGCAATCAATAAACCGGCGTCGAAGATACATGTTCTTCACATAATTTTCTATCCGAATGAGCTTTCGGAGATGAGCATCTACACAGGTGGTATCCATGGCCGTTTCTTCCTCTCAAGCAAAGTCGATCAAATAATTTTCAGTGGCATAGAGAGGAATGAATTTTCAGGAGACTGAAACCAAACAAATATTTCTCCTATACAAAATAAAAATAACAATAATAATAATAAGAGGGAGAGGAGGGGGAGTGATTGTGTAATATTAGATTCTTAGAAAGAAAAGAGACACACACTCATGGAGAACTAAATATTATATTTATTCTTTATGGAATTTAAGTATTTTATTTATGTATATATATATGATGCAGTATGTATATATATGTAGATTTGGGGCTGATTGGTATTTTTATGGAATATTAGGGTGTTAACCACAAGATTAATTAGTGGGAGGTTATTATTTGGAAATAACCTCCCATTAATCAAAAGGAGTTTCAGTTTTTGCTTTGTGCGTTAAAAAAAAAGAAGAGGAGAGGCGCCTGTTGAGAAGCAAGGGTAGAAGAAGAAGACTTTTGCTAATTCCGGTTCGATACTTCACCGCTTGAAGTTCCGTTTGAAGCAGGAGAATCGTGGAATAACAAGGATCGCTTTTGATATCGTTTGGTTACCAAAGCTGCAGATTTTTGCTGAATTTCGGATCAGTTTGGTCGCAGCAGGTAGCGAGAACCCTTACGTTTGCGCTTTTGATTATACATTGCTTGTGTTGAATTCTTGTTGCTTTGGTGATCTAAATTGTGTTAATTTGATGCCTAAATGATGGGTGATGTTCTGGTATGGGTGGTAGTTTAATTCGAGTGTTTTTGGTCAGGAAAGTTTGGGTTTTTGTTTGGAAAACGGATGAATACGATGATGTGCAAAATCAGTTTCTGGAAAATCGCCAGGTCGGACGGGCGTCCGGTTTTCTGGACGGGCGTCCAACCTTGGACGAGCGTCTGGATACTTCGGACGGGCGTCTGAGGTGCAAATTTTGATCTGAGATTGAAAGTGGAATGTGCGGACGGGCGCCCACTATTTTGGACGAGCGTCAGGGCCTTTAGACGACAGCCTGGCCTGGTCCTTCGGGACGCCAGGCAGCGCCCACCTGAGCCGGTCTTCGGCTTGTTTATCTTTGGCCTTCGATGAGGATTGTTATCTAATGAACTAGGATGGTCGATTAATCACCTAATATAACACAACTTGCTAGATAAAAGATTAAACACCATGTGGTCTTGGGTAGATCTCGAAGATCTATAGCGTGATGTATGAGCAGATTGACAAAGTGAGTGTCCTATCGGCCTGCAGCCTATAGCATCGCCAGTATGTTCATACTATCGGAACCGGTTATTGTATCCTGAAGATTTCAATACGTTCCGGGGTTATTGTATCTCAAGATTTCAATATGTCACGTTCCACCTTGATAGCATGTTGTAACAAAGATAAGCTAAGTAGCTGCACAGTTTAGGCATATTGGGAGATGTAACCTTTATGCGTAGAATCGAGTTTGTCTTGTCTTTTCAATTGAAATCTAATAATAAACCTTGTATATTCTAAGCTTTAACGCACTTCTCTTCCTTAATGAGTATTATATACTTACCCTTTGTGCATTTCATTATATGTGCTTTGGGGTGAGAAAGTAACGAGAGTACTGAGTTTTACGAGGAGTATGTTCCCAAGAGGATCTCTCGAACATGATATTTCATTCCTTGCACTTTTGTTTACATTTGAGATGTTGCATTGTTTTATATACTTTGTTCATAGTACTTTGGGATGACGTGTGTTCATCTTTATTTCTTATTTCATAGTATTTCGTTTGGACTTTCGAGGGACTTCGGTTGTATTGTTTTGATACACTTTCGACTTTTAGTACCTTTTTCTATTCTAGTATCTTTATGGATATTTATTACCCGAGCATTTAATTTCCGCGCGCTTCGATTGTATTGATTGTAGGCTTACATGTATAAATGAATTAAATTTTATTTATATATGTGCCCGAACGTCGCATTCCGGATAAGGGCTCGGTATCCGGGAACGGGCGTTACGGTTGGTATCGAGATACGTGTTTCTTAGGTTTTATTCTTTGAGTTTAACTCAATCTTATCTTTAGATCCTTAGTAACACTCTGGTTCTCTTGGTTGTCAGGATGACTAGAAACACAAGATCGAGGACTTTGGCTCTGGTAATCAGACATCCGAGAGGGGGTGAAACCTCAGGGTCGCCGCATTTGTCACCGCCACCTCGCCTGGCTACACCTTCACCTCGAGCCGGAGCGGGATCAACATCGACTCCACCACCACCTCCTCCACTGTGGTTAACCATGCAGCGTCACTTTGGCCTTCTTCGTATCAACCCAGGTCGGGCGCTTCAAGAGAGGACGGTTGTTTATCCACCACCAAGTGACACAGCACTACAAAAGAGCTATTCCAAGATGGTTTTCAAGCAGCCCACGCATACCCTCCGCCGTATCCTCCGCAGCACTCCCAGTGTATCCTCCTTATCAGGCTGAGCATCAGGCTCCGTATTACTATCAGCAGCAGCCGCAGGTACCCCTTGGTTATCCCCCGGTCTATCAGCCTTTCAGGCCACCGGTTCAAAGAAGAATAAAGAGATACCTTATGGTTACCCTCCGGTTTACCCACCAGTTAGGCCGGTTGTTGAGTCAGCACCACCAGTAGATTGGCACACTAGGCTGAGGAGAAACCGTATGCAAGATTTTTATGGGAATGTGGAACATACCAAGGCTGAGGAATGGATCAGAAGTTTTGAGAAATCTTGCAGGAATATAGGCGTTCCTGAGACAGAGATGGCCCAGTTAGCGGTCGGTTTTCTTTTGGGCTCGGCCGAGGCTTGGATAGATGCGGTTCAGAGTAGCAGCGGTAAGGTAACAGATTGGGCGGCTTTTAAAGCCATGTTCTACAACGAGTACTTTCCAGCAACGGTACAAGCGGAAAAGGCTAGCCAGTTTCTGAAACTTCAGCAAGGTGATCAAATGACAGTGTCCCAGTATACAAATCGGTTCAATGAGTTAGGGAGATTTTATCCGGAGTTGATGCAAGTGGAAGAACGAAAAATGGCCCGTTACAAGGACGGTTTGGCGATGAGATTCAGCAGCATGCTAGGCTTTACAAAGAAGGAACATGGCGAATCTGCCGAATAAAGCTTTAAGTCGAGACCTTTAGAAAGAAAGTTACTGAGTGGGTCGAAACGCAGATTTCGGGACCGATCGAAGCGATGTGAGAGGGCTCCGCAGCAGTTAGATTCAGAGGTTTCCACACGCACAGCAGTTAGACCACCGGTTGGTGCCCCATCAAGATCAAAGCCACGGCGGCTAGACCACCGATTAGCGCTCCACCGCGGCTAGGCCACGGCTACCTCAGGTTGTTTCTTTTGTGGCGAGCAGGGTCATTACTCCAGGAATTGTCCACTTGGGTAGCCAGTGCTCAGGCAGGTCAGCCTAGCAGAGCAGGTCCAAGTAAGCAAGTGCAGATGTTTGCTATGGATGCCAGAGAGTTTGAGCCAGAGGATGATGTGATCTCAGGTACCTTTTATGTTTGATTTTGTTCTTTTGAGTTATTTATAGCATGCTTGGAACATGTTGTAATTTTAGTTAACTGGACAAATGCATGATAGGTATGATAAGAGTAGGCAATCTAGTAGTCAGGGCCTTATTTGATACAGGAGCTTCAACCACCTTTGTGTCCTCTAGGATTGCTAAGAAACTAGATTTACCTATGGAGCATTTGAGAGATACTATGGAGATTGTTACACCCCTAGGCAAGGTAAATAAGGTGGTTAAGATGATACCACAAGTGGATGTTCAGGTTGGACCTTATCAGTGTAAGAGTGACTTCACGGTTATGGATTTCTCAGACTTTGATGCGATTCTTGGGATAGACTGGCTATCCAAGAATTATGTTCACTTAGATTGTAGGGCCAAGAGAGTTACTTTCAGAGTCCCGGGAAAGCAGATAAGACTTATCAGGGAACGCTTCTGTGCCAAGCAAGAAGAGACATCCTATCATTTCGGCCGGTCAAGGCCATCAGGGCATGTCGAGAAAGGATGTGAGGGCTACTTGTTGTGCACGCAGTGGATGTGGAACAAGCAAAGCCTAAGTTGGAAGATACTAGAGTGGTCGAGATTATCCGAGAGGTTTTTCCGGATGAGTTGCCAGGGAACATGCAGACAGGGCCATTGAGTTTGAGATCTGGCTAGTCCCGTGGGCGGCACCAGTTGCCAAGGCACCATACCGGATGGCACCGGCTGAATTGAAGGAGTTGAAGGCTCAACTCAAGGAGATGTTGGAAAGGAACATCATTCACCCCAAGATTTCACCTTGGGAGCACCGCTTTGTTTGTGAAGAAGAAGGACGGCAAGATGCGGATGTGTATTGACTACGGGGCCTTGAACAATCTGACTATCAAGAATAAGTATCCACTACCGAGGATAGATGATCTGTTCAACCAGTTGCAGGGTCGGAAAGTGTTTTCAAAGATTGATTTGCGGTCAGGCTACCATCAGTTAAAAGTTAAAGTGGCGAGATATTCAAGACAAAGATTCAAAGACTAGATATGGACATTATGAGTTCCTTGTTATGCCTTTTGGACTCACTAATGCTCCATCCGCATTTATGGATTTGATGCAGTGGTCTTCATGCCTTACCTAGATAAGTTTGTGATTGTCTTCATTGATGATATTTTGGTATACTCTCAGGGATGAGGCGGAGCATGAGGAACATCTACGGATTGTTTTGGAAACGTTGAAGAAGGAGCGATTGTATGCAAAGTTTTCCAAGTGTGACTTTTGGTTGGATCAAGTGAGCTTCTTGGGTCATGTCATTTCAGGTGATGGCATTCAGGTTGATCCAGCCAAGATTGAGGCAGTTAAGAGTTGGCCTACACCGACTACAGTTTCAGAGGTCAGGAGCTTTCTGGGTTTGGCTGGTTACTACAGAAAGTTCGTGAAGAATTTCGCAAGGATAGCTACTCCACTCACCAGACTTACACAGAAGAACACCAAGTTTGATTGGACACCCGAGTGTGAGTTAGCATTTGAGTTGTTAAAGGACAAAGTTAACTACAAAGACCGGTTTTGGCAAGTACCGAGGTGTTCGATGATTATGATGTCTACACCGACGCTTCGAAAAAGCGTGGTCTAGGTTGTGTGTTGATGCAAGGAGGAAAGGTCATTGCCTATGCATCCAGGCAATTGAAAGTACATGAGAAGAACTATCCCACACATGACTTAGAGTTGGCAGCAGTGGTTTTCGCATTGAAAATTTGGAGGCACTATCTGTATGGAGTCAAGGCTAGAATCTTCACCGACCACAAGAGTTTAAGGTATTTCTTCACCCAGGAGAGTTTGAATATGAGGCAGCGGAGATGGCTAGAGTTCGTGAAGGATTATGACTTGGACATTCAGTACCATCCGGGAAAGGCAAATGTAGTAGCAGATGCCTTGAGCAGGAAACCAGTGGTTCTAGAGCCCAGTGTTGAGGCTATCACGGCAAGGGTTGATGACCTGCAGTTTAGCAGATTTGATCAGATTGAGGACCGTCAGTTTGCAGCACCGTTGTTGGCTAGATCAGAGTTGATGGATGAGATCAGAGCAAAGCAAGACGAAGATGCAGTTTTGGTTGATTTGAAGAGGGTTGCAAGAGAGAAGCCTACAGTTGGCTATGTGTTGGATCAGAGTGGAAATCTGTGGTATCAGGATCGTCTCTGTGTGCCTAATGTTGGAGATTTGAGACGGAGAGTTATGGAAGAGGCCCACAAGATCGCTTTTGCAGTGCATCCGGGCTCTACCAAAATGTACAGGGATTTGAAAGAGAGATTTTGGTGGCCCTCAATGAAGCTAGAGATTGCTAAGTTTGTTTCTGAGTGTGACGTCTGTCAGAGAGTGAAAGCTGAACATAGGAAGCCAGGCGGGATGCTTAAGTCATTGGATATCCCAGAATGGAAATGGGAAAAGATCACCATGGACTTTATTTCGGGTTTGCCTAAGACGAAGGGTGGACATGACTCTATTTGGGTGATCGTTGATAGATTAACCAAGTCGGCTCATTTCTTGCCTTTCAAGATGAATATGCCCTTGGCAAGGATGACGGAACTATATATGGACAATATAGTGAAGCTTCATGGAGTTCCAGTATCCATTGTTTCTGATCGGGATTCGAGGTTCGTCAGTCGGTTTTGGCAGAGCTTACAGGAGGCATTTGGTACCGGTTGGATTTGAGTAGTACGTTTCATCCTCAGACAGATGGTCACCTGAGAGGACTATCCAGACACTTGAGGATATGCTTAGAGCATGTGTCTTGGAGGTAGGAGGATCTTGGGTAGATTATCGCCGCGATTGCGAGTTTGCTTACAACAACGGTTATCACGCGAGCATAGGCATGCCACCGTTTGAAGCTTTGTATGGTAGAAGATGCGGGGACGCCTTTGTTTTGGGACGATGTTGGGGAGAAAGCGACCATCGGGCCAGAGTTAGTTGAGCAAGCCAAAGAGAGGGTTCGGTTAGTGAAGAAAAATCTGCGAGATAGCTCAAGATAGGCGAGAAAAGTTGGGCAGATGTCAGACGGAGACCGCTTGAGTTTGAGGTTGGTGATCGTGTTTACTTGAAGGCATCACCAATGAGAGGAGTAAAGCGTTTTGGTCGAAAGGAAGTTGAGCCCGAGGTATGTTGGACCGCTTGTAATTACGGAGAGGATTGGACCTTTAGCCTATAGACTCCAGTTGCCCGAGTCTATGTCCAGAGTTCACAACGTCTTCCATGTTTCAATGTTGAAGAAGTGTTTGACGAAGACAGAGGTTGAGTCTACAGTGGATCCAGAAATACTTCAGGACAACCTCGCTTACGACGAAAAGCCGATTAAGATTCTGAACAGGAAGGAAAAGATGATTAAGAGAAAGATGGTTCCGTTGGTTCTTGTTCAGTGGAGCAACCATACACCTGAGGAAGCAACTTGGGAAGTTGAGGGTGATATGATCAACGAATTTCCGGAGTTTCTGGATTTACCAGGTATGTTCAAGTTTCGAGGACGAAACTCCTCTTAAGGGGGGAGGAATGTAATATTCCGATTCTCGGGAAAGGGCAGACGTGTCAATTTGCGAGAACGAAATATTATATTTATTCTTTATGGAATTTAAGTATTTTATTTATGTATATATATATGATGCGAGTATGTATATATATGTAGATTTAAATGATTGGTATTTTTATGGAATATTAGGGTGTTAACCACAAGATTAATTAGTGGGGAGGTTATTATTTGGAAATAACCTCCCATTAATCAAAAGGGAGTTTCAGTTTTTGCTTTGTGCGTAAAAAAAAAAAAGAAGAGGAGAGGCGCCTGTTGAGAGCAAGGGTAGAGAAGAAGAAGACTTTTGCTAATTCCCGGTTCGATACTTCACCGTTTGAAGTTCCGTTTGAAGCAGGAGAATCGTGGAATAACAAGGATCGTTTTGATATCAGTTTGGTTACCAAAGCTGCAGATTTTTGCTGAATTTCGGATCAGTTTCTGGGCTGCAGCAGGTAAGGAGAACCCTTACGTTTGCAGTTTTTGATTATACATTGCTTGTGTTGAATTCTTGTTGCTTTGGTGATCTAAATTGTGTTAATTTGATGCCTAAATGATGGGTGATGTTCTGGTATGGGTGGTAGTTTAATTCGAGTGTTTTTGGTCAGGAAAGTTTGGGTTTTTGTTTGGAAAACGGATGAATACGATGATGTGCAAAATCGGTTTCGGAAAATCGCCAGTCGGACGGGCGTCGGTTTTTCGACGGGCGCCCAACCTTGACGAAAGCGTCTGGATACTTCGGACGGGCGCCTGAGGTGCAAATTTTGATATCTGAGATTGAAAAGGAATGTCCGGACGGGCGCCCACTATTTTGGACGAAGCGCCCAGGGCCTTTTAGACAGCGTGCGGTCCTTCAGACGAAGCGCCCACCTGAGCCGGGTCTTCCGGCTTGTTTATCTTTGGCCTTCGATGAGGATTGTTATCTAATGAACTAGGATGGTGATTAATCACCTAATATAACACAACTTGCTAGATAAAAGATTAAACACCATGTGGTCTTGGGTAGATCTCGAAGATCTATAGCGTGATGTATGAGCAACAGCATGACAAAGTGAGTGTCCTATCGGCCTGCAGCCTATAGGCATCGCCAGATGTTCATACTATCGGAACCGGTTATTGTATCCTCGAAGATTTCAATACGTTCCGGGTTATTGTATCCTCAAGATTTCAATATGTCACGTTCCACCTTGATAGCATGTTGTAACAAAGATAAGCTAAGTAGCTACTGATTTAGGCATATTGGGAGATGTAACCTTTATGCGTAGAATCGAGTTTGTCTTGTCTTTTCAATTGAAATCTAATAATAAACCTTGTATATTCTAAGCTTTAACGCACTTCTCTTCCTTATCGAGTATTATATACTTACCCTTTGTGCATTTGCTTATATGTGCTTTGGGGTGAGAAGGTAACAGAGTAACGAGTTTTACGAGGAGTATGTTCCCGAAGAGGATCTCTGAACATGATATTTCATTCCTTGCACTTTTGTTTACATTTGAGATGTTGCATTGTTTTATATACTTTGTTCATAGTACTTTGGGATGACGTGTGTTCATCTTTATTTCTTATTTCATAGTATTTCGTTTGGACTTTCGAGGGACTTCAGTTGTATTGTTTTGATACACTTTCAGCTTTTAGTACCTTTTTCTATTCTAGTATCTTTATGGATATTTATTACCCGAGCATTTAATTTCCGCGCGCTTCGATTGTATTGATTGTAGGCTTACATGTATAAATGAATTAAATTTTATTTATATATGTGCCGAACGTCGCATTTCCGGATAAGGGCTCGGTATCCGGGAACGGGGCGTTACAGATTGTTTTAGTAAGTGGGTCCTCGGAGGCTGTTTTCAAAGCCCGTGCCTTCTTTTTTTCCTTTCTTTTTCCGACACAATTCCCGTAAATTCTTTTCAGGTCAGACAAAGAAATACTCGTATGGTTTCTCTATATTTGTGGAAACACCGTATGATTTAATATGAATCATAAAGTTTCATTGTGTATTTAAATTGTGTTGTTTTAATCGTTTTACCTATCATTTCAATTCAAAATTCCCTCCCACACAAGTATTTTCCGTCATACAAACCATTAGATAGTCTTTTTCCGAGTTATATGGAATTTTACCTCTGTAATATTAGTCATTCGTAGATATTAACGGAGGAATCCATAAATTCTATTGTTAATATCTTCCAAAAAAAAAAATCCTCATTTATTGAGTTTTTAAAAATCATTTATGTATATGATAAATTGTTCGGTAAAAGTTGTTCTTTCATTAGCACAAGATTAATATATTTATAGGATACAACGGACACCCTACCACGATTTATATGGTCTAAATTACCCTTAGGTAAGTTAAAAGTGGTTCTTTCTTTATCACAAGATCAACATATTTATAGGATACAATGGATGCCCTACCACGATGTATATGGTCTAAATTACCATTATATCACCTAATTACAAAATATATATGTATATTGCAATATCGTAATATCCCCATCAAATGGGAGCGTGAAAATATTGAACGCCAACTTGTGCAATATCGTGTGGAACTGTTGTTTCCTCAAAGCTTTCGTAAATATACCGGCCAACTATAGACGCTTAGGAACGTACGTGGGATCGATCAAAGTCTTTATGATCGCATCTCGTACGAAGTGACAATATGCTTTAATATGTTTTGTCGTTCATAAAACACCGGGTTCTATGCAATAATATACAATCGGATTGGCTCTCACAATGAAGACGCATACCCTTCGAAATCCGCACACCAAGTTTTTCAAGCAAATTGATGTGATCCGGTTCATGCTCGGAGGATACCATCATTCGTGCTATTTATGAGTATTATGAAGACCCTATGGCCGGATATATTATTTAATTAATTAGGAGTTGGTTTTATTTTATATTAGATTTTCAGCACTTTATTTTTTATTCTTTTATTAGCCAATAGGAACATTTCGTTTCTGGGCAATAGGAGGTAGGCGCATTTTTCATAGTGGGAATTTATCCCACATTGCTTTCTTACTTCTAGTTCTTTTGATTGTAAGCCTATATAAGGCAAACACTAGCTTTTCATTCTGGACACAATTATGATATGAAAAACCAAGTTATTGAGTTTTACTCAACCAAGTCATAAGGCTTGAATATCACTTGCGAGTGAGAATTTTCTTTGTCGTAGAAAGTTCAACCCTTTGAGGATTTACCAGCATTGTGAGCGATTGTTGGGCATTCTCTGCCTACGATTTAGTTGGATTACTAGGTCTAGGATCATTAGCTCGTCATTATTCCCCTTAGTTACTTCCTGGGCGCAAAACATCAGATCTGATTCCAACCGAAATCACATCAGTTGGTAGCAGAGCTCAGCAACTTCGGTGAACAAATATCCCTTTTTTTTCGTTTTCTGTGTTCTTTGTTTCAAAAAAAAAAAATCGAATTTCCTTGTTCCAGCCTTCCGTTCTTGTTGTTTGCCCTAATATTGAGAAAAATATATATATCTTGCGTATTGTTCATCGAAATTGTCCCTGCGTATTGATCTTCCTTATACAAAAAAAAAATTTGATTCTTTCGTTTCCAGGCTTCTCGTCCCCTTGCATCATCATTAAAAAAAAAAATAGAATAAAACAAATCGGCTTTATGATCACCGGCCTTTGAATCCATCGGTAGTAATTCCTTTAGCTAAATCCCTTTGTTGCTATTCCTTTCTTGTTAATTTCCTGTTGCCCTGCCGTATAAAAAAAAAACGAGACCTAGTTTTGATCTGTAACGCCCCGCTCCCAGATACCGAGCCCTTATCCGGAAGAGAAACGTTCGGTGCGTATAGCATTAAATAAATCTAATATTATACGCAAGCCTCTACGTCGTCGTATCAAAATAAAGCAAACGGAAGCTAAAAGGACTCGGGTAAAAACATAAAAGCCACTATGAATAGAAAGTAACCATACTAAAGATGGATAGATAAAAACACAACGATGAAAAACCCCAAAGACTTATACCATACGATGTCTTAAAAGTGGAAGTACCACAAATCTAAGAAAAGTAATACAACTAGTCTAGTACAACCTTTACAAAGAAATAAACTAAAAGCTTCGCCAAGACTTCAATGTCTTCAAAAGTCGTCATCTACACTTGGGAAACCTGTGCGTCTTCTCACCCCACAATGCATACAAAAGAAAATGCAAAGGAGGTAAGTACAAAGTACTTAGTAACAGTGAGAAGCTATGACAACAATTATAATTTATAAAGAGAAGATATTAAATCGTTTAGTTATTTATGTGTGACCGACTAAATCTAGGGTTCACTTCATGCCCATCGACATGTCATGACTATACGTTTCTAACTTAGCTTATCTTTGTTACATCATGAATAACAAGGGCACTACGCCTAGTAATAGGATGTACTAGGACAATCTGGGTGCAACCTACTTAGAGACACGCTCTAAGTAGCCCGGGAATATCTCGAGTCCCGATAGTGTGATGACCGGCGAGTGCACCAGACGCTTTATCCGCCAATCGATTGACCGGCGTGGAGTGGCATATCTACTTTGTCTAGTCGAGAACACATCGCGATATTGTACTATGCCTTACCAAGCATTGCATGATGTTTAAGCTTTTAATCTAACACATACGCTTGATTAGATGTTTAACTAGCCACCTAAGTATTTTCAAGTAAGCTCCCTCACATCTCTCCTACTCGTATTTTAGACCACTAGACACGGACAAGGCCTAGCAATTACACGGACATCGATAAACCCTAGTTCATCAAGCACAAGGCAAATCCAAAGCTCGATGGTCCCATACTTCATCTTTTTAGGAATCCATGTGGTGCCGGAACTAAACGCACTCAAAAGCTAATTCAAGGCTTTGTCACATAAGGTTAAGCGGTAAAAACAATATTATAAAGCTCAAATCGTTTCGACACGACAAAACAATGAAAAACAAAGTAAATCGATCCAAACGCCCGCTTAAACTCTATGGACGCCCGCCTAACAACCTAAACGCCCGCTTAAACTCGGACGCCCGTCCACTATCCTCTGAGCGCCCGCCTGCCTCAAAAACGCTACATCCTAAATCAAAAAACACACCTCAAACGCCCGCCCGAGAAGCCCCAGACGCCCCGCTTGAGCTACAACGAAGGCGCACGCCCGTCGACACCGGTATCGGCTAGAACCCTAAAATCATCAACTTACGATTTCTCGAACCGTTTCTAACCCAAATAACAGAAAATTAAGCACGAGAAACTCAGAGAAACATATCTAAACATACCATAACATCTATGATCCTTTGATCAACGAGAAACACACCTTTCTAGCACCTATGCATCTTAAAAACATGATCTAAACTTTACGAATCATAATTGAGATCATAGGAAGAGCCTCTTACCTTAAAGGCCTGCAAAACCAACAAAGCAAAACACCAAGCAAGCTGCAACAATTGTTGATCCTCAACCCCAAAACCTATTTGATCAACAAAACCTAAAACCCTATTTTTCCTTTCAAAAAATGAAACTGAAAAAGTACCATAAACTGTAGATTACCTGGAGTAATGCTGCTGCGAAACTATTTTTAGATTGATCTACGCCCAAGACGATCGTTTCGACTACTCATGGCTGAAAAACAGAGCTACGGATTGAAAGATACAAATTTTCCAAGAATCGGACTCTACGAATACCAAAACTAGGGCTAAACTGAAAATTTACGGATTAAGGATATTTTATTTTCCAAAGTTGCGTCTCCTCGCGCTGAACACTTTTCTCTCTTGCGGCATCTTGATCAGATGAACGGATTGATCACACGGTTGAAGTTTTCGTTCTGTCTTTCTCTGGCATCTCCTGCGTTGTTTTGTTCTTCTGTGCGCCGTTCCTCTTCTTTTTTTTCTTCAGAATATGCGTGTGAAATAATGAGGGAATAATTGGGATTATCTCTTTTTATAGCCAATAATTAAATCCTTTATAATTAATAGCTAAAACCTTTTAATTAAATCCCTTTTATTCAAATAAATAGGATAAATAACAATTAGGTCATAGTAAATACGCCCAATGACTATTTTACCCTTTTACGAAAAGTCGGGATGTTACATGATCCTTGCAACCGTATAAGTCCATAGAAAGGTGATCAAATTGTTCATCCTGGTGTGTTGTCAGGTTTACGAAAAAGTGACCTCACTTGTTTTATTTTAATTGTTTTATTTTAGTTAATACCATTCAGCACAAAAAAAAAAAAAAATTCGACCAAAAAAAAATAGCCTCTGTCACACCCCCGGTGTGACGCTTACTTATTTTCAAAAAAAAAAAAAGGAGGCTTGCATAATTACGAGAATTTTCACACCCGTAAAATTTTGCAGTCATCTGAATTCATTCCGTCTCTTGAGTCCTTTCCTTTCTTGTCTTTCATACTCACATTAGCAACTCTTTGACACATTATCCCACTCATTTCTATACCTTTTCTCGGTCTGAAAACCTAGTGTCCCTCTAGAGAGTCGGTTTTGATTGCTGTTTACTTTTGCTTGCTCTTCTGGTTCATTTGGCAAGGGTACTTTATACGAATTTGAAAGAGGGGAGTGTAAACACGAGAGTTGTGAGGATATATATTATTTTGGTCATGGATTACAACATATTTTATCCACATTGTTTTATTCGGGATAAGGAATATGAGTTCTGCATTGATCACGATGAAGAGACGACTTTAGTTAGTAATGCGGTGGTTAAAGGGTTGGACTTGTTGTTAGGAAATCTACGCGGGAACGCAGCGGAATTCAAAATTTTGATTTCCTTTTACCCAAGATCGACTTCGTTTAAGCAACAAACAAACAAGTAGTAGACGGTGGTTACCTTGGTTGATCTATAAGATCGACGCTTTGACCGTCTAAGGAGAGTAGTTCGCATAGAGCCGCCCAAGTGTTCGGCCTCTACCGCTAGTCCACACGAACACCTACCTGAATCCCATCATGGATTGCTATTGGAAAACTCCGGTCTGCTAGACCGGCCTTTTCCCTCTCTCCAACTCTACATAGGATGCTCTCTATTTTACACAAGAACTATTAGCTCTTGGAATTATGATGTACAAAAGAGCTTGACACCCACACTATATTTATAGTGTAATATGCGCCCCAATGAAGAGTGGAGGAGAAGAAAACCTTTTCCCAATAAAATAAGGAAAATATAATTGATTGATTTATCTCATTTATTATAATATCTCATATTAAATAAAACTAGGATTTTGTCAATATCTTATATTGAATATTTCCAAGATATTATCAATATCTTATATTGACTATCTTTACTATAATACCATAAATCTATTTACACATGTGTATATATCACATATATATTACACAAATAAATCTATATATTATATACCAAATATAAACACTATGGTGCATACATGCAAATCCAATTTGCATCAATGTACACACACGCATGCATTCAATATATATATATATATATATATATATATATATATATATATATATATATATATATATATATATATATATATATATATATATATATATATATATATTATTTTATTTTATTAACATCTAATATTAATAATAGGTAATATCATTAATTAAATTGCACAATCCAAGTGTATCTTATACACATTAAATGTGGCGCCCTTTGACCAACAAATTGGCTTCCGGAATATTCTTTAATTAATATAATACTATTAATATCTTGTATTTAATTTATTCATAATAAATAAATACCACCATATTAATTTACCACTATAACCTTTATAGTCTCGAGATAAACTTTCCTTATTTGGTTATCATCTATAACCACATTTTAATCCGCTAGATGTTCATATGTGTGTGACCCGATAGGCTTCCGAATATGTTGGCCGTAGACACAAAGTGCAAATTACTTAAAATGCCCTTCATGCCTAACGATCACGGGATAGCGTCTAGCAACACACCGTGACCCCAATCATCGGAAGAGTCAAATGCAATGACTACTACCTTTCATGTGTGAAACGATTATCGTGTAACTTACAATCTTATCATTGTAATAATATCCATACGGTCGTTAGTCGAAAGTGTCAAAACATCAACGACCGTATCTTATAATCTGGATATCATGCTCTCTTGAAGTAACTCGCTTACTCCCACTTTGCAAAGATTCACGAGAGTAAGACATTCCTTATAAGAAGGCCATTTCGGATATTCGATCACAATCATAGGATACGCGATTCCCGGACGACCAAACATGTATACTCCGTGATGCTTCAAAGATCACACCCAATCACTACCGCATGATCGCCCCGTGGCTAGGGGAAACCTCAATAGTGTCAAAGCATGACAATCCACACCGTGATGCCATGAAGACTCCGGTCCAAAGGATAATTACACAACCGCCACATAGTGTGACACTTATCCGTGTAAGTGGGTCAGTCTAACGTACGCATTCTCTAATACACGTCCACGTACAGTCCAAGTGTCTCTACACTTCGATAGACGAGATCTATCCCTGCCCTAAAGACAGAAGGCATCTAATACGTGCTAGCCTGTTCATACTATCAATGCCCTGTTTAATAGTACATCAGCCTAGAGACATTTAAGTATCAAACTTATTAAATTGATTAGAGATCTGATCAACCATAATCGCCTATCATGGTTTCTCTATCACAGTTTAATACTAAGGACGTTATCATATAACAATTCATAATTGGTTCTTTAAAAGAACATATATATGACAACATAAAAGCCATTTAATCTATGTATAAGCATAAAGAAATAGTAGAAATGATCCGACCCGGTCGGATCCGGTACAACCCGATTGGGTTTAGGACACTATTTCAACAATCTCCCACTTGGCCTAAAACCAATCACTAGCACACACAAGACCAAGTTGAAACACAAGAATCTCATGTAATACTCGCAACCAGCCCTAACCAGAGACGGATCGCTATCCGTGGGGACTCAGACTATCTTCATAACATGTTCCAAATGACCAAGTCAAAGGAACTGCTCAACACACACACGAATCTCTGACGAGACCCTGGTCCTTGCTCCAAGCAATGAATCCACTTACTATATCAGCTATATAGAAAAGGTGGAAGAACCGTACAAGGTTCAGGAATGAACCTTCTAGATCCATGTAATGCTCCCGCTGCGCCTCTAAGGCACTACTGTGTTTTGGCCTTGTTGTAGAATTTACAGTGACCCATATGCTAGAACATTTCCAGCTCACTGTATCACTTAATCAAAGTGATTGCAAACCCAGACAGTAGCTCCCACTCGCCTTCATAAGACTTAGGATATACGTCTGTATAACTATATTTATTTGATTCCAATTTTCGATAAACTAGGAAACCATCCTTAACTTGTTTAAGGATATTCTCGACATTCACCAGATTTACTTTCATACTTGCTCATGACTATTCATGGACTATGAACATCTGGCATTACCTATATGATGGTTCTTATTGCAGTAGCAAAGGGAACCTTCCACAAGCATCATCATTCACCTTATCTTTAGGACTAAGGTCCTAACATAGATAGATCTTGAGAACACTGGCCTGCAGTATCCCTGTCGCGATCTATGCTAAACTCCTTTTAGTATCACATCTATAAATGTAAACTATAATCTAACAGCAGTTAAATCTATCGCTATAGATTCTTATTTCCAAAAATAAGACCTGCCAATCCAAGTGCTTTCGTAAAGACCTTGAACTACCAAACATTAATTGACTGTGACATGGGGTGACAATTCTCGAGAGAGATATCCAATACCTTACTCGAAAATCGTAACACACTCCCACTATCCATCTTGCACATTGGGCATATTCTTCTTTTGACTAAATCAAACTCCTTTGATTATCAAACAAAGAAACCGTCTAGAGAAACTTGTTTGAGTCCATAAATGGATCTCATGAGCTTACATATCATGTTAACGTCTATGAACATCGAGCTATATGCCCAACGTCTTCAACACTATCATATAGCCATGATATCAAGTTATAACAAGCATCATCTGAATAGAACTGGGCTCATTTGGCAAGATAAAGGTAATTACAAGGTTTACACCCGCACTTTCGGCCGTCACTATAGCCTCGATGGTAATCATATTACTATCCATGTCAGCCTTTCAGGGACATTCCCCTTAGGTAAGACAGACTAGGTTCATAACCTGGTTGTTACTGATGGAATCTAGTTCAGATATTATGGTTCCTGACCATATCTCTCAATCTTGCCTTTCAAACATTCCTTCATAAGTCGTGAGATATTCATTCTTCTAGATGAACATACCAAAGAAAGCCTTTTCAGGCTTGAGGTTATCCCAGACTTACTGTAACTTTGTGTGCATTGAGCAGTGTTCTACACCTCATCGCTATGTGGCGTCTGCTCACGTTCCTATGGTTGAATATATCTTTGTGGTTCTCAAACTCTTTTGAGATCTGATTCACTCCCACTGTTTCTCTTGGAAGAAACACTTCCTTTAGAGGACATCATGTTTGGAGACAAAAATTTTGCTCTGCGGACAAGTAAACAATATCCAGCGTACTTGCTAAGATATTCCACAAAGTTGCATATGTCGTACTAGGCTCCAAGCCTTTCTGACTTTGCTTGTGAAAAATTCAAATCATCGGTTAAGATAGATTTGACATTATCCTCTTCCATATCTAATATGGAATTTTATTCAACCTTTATTTTTCGGAACTCGGTTAAGTATAAGGGCACTATCCCGAAACGGGTAAGGGATACTTCGCGTGGCTTGCGTCACACCTTTATCATATAAAGTGTTGTTTCCATTTCAAGAACACAATCCAATTCTGTATCCCAAAAATGGTATCATTCAAGGGAGAATCTTATTCCTTTTCAGACGACTTCTGAAACACCATTCAGGTATTAATTTCTTCAATCTAATTGAAGGTTAATTCCTAAGTAGCTCATCAATCTCTTATTCGTATTAGCTCGAACTTTTCGGGCTTTCCGAATTGTCGTACTTCAATAAGTACATTCAACTATTTCTAAAATAGTCATAGAGATTAATAAACAATTATTTGTGGCATTAATTGTCACAAGCTAACAAACATCGGTATGTTCAGGCTTTAGACAATTTTTCTAGATTTTCTAACCTTTTCATAAAAGGGTATTTTAGTCATCTTTAGATAAGATACGTATTACCCACAAGATTCATAATCATATGGTTCAACATCATCAGAATGACGTTTAATTACACGCTTCCCTTCCAGAGAGACTACGTCTAGAACAACTACAAATATTAAGGATAACAGCCACACAAATATTTAGTTGAGATCACATCACCTATATCAACTATATAGTGACATCAATCTAGTATGTTAGATTCAGTGACCTTCCAACTTTATCGGAATAATATTTATTCTGTACAATTGAATATGTCTACTAAATACTAACAAATAACTGAACTTGTGTCCTTTATAAGAACCAGAACATAATAACATTTATTTAGTTCCCTTATCATTTTACTAGATCCAGAATATGGTAAGTGTTACAACGTTTGTTTCACCTTCCATATCTGTATTCAATCTTTCTAATTTAATCACACTCGTAAGGTATCATATATCTTAGAGTTGACTTTGAATTTAGATAGATTTATCTCAACTCACTTGCCCAGAATAGAAACTTCAATAAGTTCTCTATTTAAGCACATGCCCTAACTTTCCTTTTTAATCCTTTATGCACTTGAAAAATATTTCTTATTGTAGTCTTCATAAGACTTAAGAAAGATCACAAGAGCCATGTCTTTAATTTCCTTTCATAAAGAAAATCTAGAGTTTATTAAATAGTTTATTAGCCTTTTAAATCGTATTTAAACATTAACTATTTAATTAACCTTAAGCAATGGTAGAATTAAGTCGATACTTAAATCTTATAATTTTGAAAACAACCTTTTTCCAAAATTAGAGTGGTCATTCTTATCCAACGTTTGAATTAATTGTCATCATATGACTGAATGATCATATTGGATCATATCCAATGAGCTTCCGCTTTTCATTAATAATTAAAGTCTTGGAGCATTGTATTAAATATGTAGTCTCCTTGTCTCTAACTACTATAACGGTATTTCTCGTGTCATTGCTTATTTTAAAAGGATTAAAATTACATAACCATATTTGAGAACGTTTCTCAAAAGGTAACAGTCATAATTTGGTTTTACTAATCGAGAAAAACATAAATATAAAGTTTGCTAAAACTACAACATAAAAATGAAAATAAAAGAGTGTTGTTGTTTATACACGCAAAATCAAAAATGGCCTTTTGGTTTATGATTTTGCTCCCACTAGTCAACTACTCCCAATTGACTTTCAAGAATATTTCAAAATTCTTTAGTGGCTGAGATCCAATCTAGTTACCTTGATTCCCGGCGGTGGTCGATCAACCAAGATAATTTCGAAAGGTAGGTAACCCTTTACCATTCACATCTCTATGTGATTCTCAGTGGTTGACTAGTCAACTCTTTGGCGATACACATCACTATGTGTTAGTCAACCCTTGTCTCTAAAGTCGGCGGCTCTGACGGTGGCCAATCACCGAAAGACTCTAGTCAAGTCATAACCCAATATTCACGAGATCTCATACGATCATATCTCAATAACGACGATATACCCGAGGTAGGTCAACTCCCGACGGTGGTCGATCAGTTGGATCCGAACACAGGCTCTTCACCGTCGTTATAATATTGGGAGACAAAATTTCGACTTGATTTTTGTTGTGGAAGTATTTATGTAAATTAATTCACTTAATTAATTTTAATCATGGTCTCATCAAATATATCTATCTCTATAGATAGATATCCTACACATTTATCTAGATCGCGCCTAGTCATGCATCTATCGTATCATATAAAATAAATACAAGCACAAAATAAATAAATGCGTAAAGTAACCGGTATGATCATGGACTTTTCCTAGGTGCGGTTTCGAATACAAACCGACGAAACCGCGGGTCACAATCTAAGGGTAGCTGCAACCGCCAATAGGATCTTTAATGCTCCATTCTCCAATGGGATCTTTATTTTTCGTCTTTCTTTGGTCTCCATCTTCTGCTCCATTCTTGTTACATTTAATTCTATCGAATAAAATAAATACACCCGCCGCACACGGGAGGGAGCTAACGGGAATGGGATGAATGCAGAAAATAAACTAGGTCACGTTCTTCATAACGGCCTAGGACAATTTTTAAACCAACAGAAAAATTAAATCATTCGCATCTATCCTATCGGTCGAGTCCATGATCAATCGGGGTCCATATAATCATATTATATCTACTATATCTAATCCATACAATAACATCTTATGAAAAAGATAAAATTAAAATTTAACTACTTGCGTCTTAATTAATCAATTAACATTTAATCTATTAAATAATTTTATCCAATCAATTAACTAATTAACATTTAATTAATTAAATGATTTAATCGAAATAAAATTAACAATTAATTTTAAATGATTTTAATTTTAATTTTAATTAATTGGAACTATTCCAAAAATAAATCAAAATTAAAATTAACTCTCTTTCGTTTCTTTCATTTTGATTCTTAATCAAAAGGGATGCCTTTGGTTTCCTAAACCAAAAGGCATCTTCCTAAACCAAATTTGGCTTAGGTTCGACCATTTTCCAAAATCAAAATTTTGGAAGTGGCGCAGCTGAAGCTTTACAAATCAAATATTTGAAAAGCTTCAGGCCTATTCCAAATCAAATATTTGGAAAGACCAAATTGTTTTGGTTTAGGCTCGCCACTTTCCAAAATCAAAATTTTGGAAGTGTTGCAAGCCCAGCCTTTGCCAAATCAAATATTTGGAAAGGGCCTAGGCCTATTCCAAATCAAATATTTGGAAAGGCCAAATAATTTTCGTTTAGGCACCGCCACTTTCCAAAATCAAAATTTTGAAATGTGCAGCTCAAGCCTTTCCCAAATCAAATATTTGGAAGGGCCTAGCCTATTCCAAACAAAGTTTGGAAATGCCATTATTATTTTAATGCCATGTGGCATCCCAATGGCCCAAACTATTTGAACCATTGGTTAGTCACATGACACAACTAATCAAATGAGATATTAATCACAACTATGAACAATATTGAAACACAAAATACACAAAACAAAATTTAGGGATCCACCAAAAAGATGCACCAGCCGACGTCGACCGCCCCAAGGGGGAGCCTCCGCCGCCGGCGCAATTTCCGTGGGGGTGCCGCCGCCGATCGGCCGAGCACCCCAAAAGCCGCCCCTTTATTTTATTTTTTTCTTTTCGTGTATCGATTTGCGAATAAAAAAATCTTTCATCTTTTAATTACGTGATTTAAATGATAAAATTAACTACGCAAAATAACATGCTTATTGCTTAAGCTCGAAGCTCGCTCCGATACCACTGTTAGGAAATCTACGCGGGAACACAGCGGAATTCAAAATTTTGATTTCCTTTTACCCAAGATCGACTTCGTTTAAGCAACAAACAAACAAGTAGTAGACGGTGGTTACCTTGGTTGATCTATAAGATCGACGCTTTGACCGTCTAAGGAGAGTAGTTCTGCATAGAGCCGCCCAAGTGTTCGGCCTCTACCGCTAGTCCACACGAACAGCCCGCCGGAATCCCATCATGGATTGCTAGGAAAACTCCGGTTGCTAGACCGGCCTTTTTCCCCTCTCTCCAGCTCTCTATAGGATGCTCTCTATTTTACACAAGAACTATTAGCTCTTGGAATTATGATGTACAAAAGAGCTTGACACCCACACTATATTTATAGTGTAATATGCACCCCAATGAAGAGTGGAGGAGAAGAAAACATTTTCCCAATAAAATAAGGAAAATATAATTGATTGATTTATCTCATTTATTATAATATCTCATATTAAATAAAACTAGGATTTTGTCAATATCTTATATTGAATATTTCCAAGATATTGTCAATATCTTATATTGACTATCTTTACTATAATACCATAAATCAATTTACACATGTGTATATATCACATATATATTACACAAACAAATCTATATATTAGATACCAAATATAAACACTATGGTGCGCATACATGCAAATCCAATTTGCAATCAATGTACACACACGCATGCATTCATATATATATATATATATATATATATATATATATATATATATATATATATATATATATATATATATATATATATATATATATTATTTTATTTTATTAATATCTAATATTAATAATAGGTAATATCATTAATTAAATTGCACAATCCAAGTGTATCTTATACACATTAAATGTGACGCCCTTTGACCAACAAATTGGCTTCCGAATATTCTTTAATTAATATAATACTATTAATATCTTGTATTTAATTTATTCATAATAAATAAATACCACCATATTAATTTACCACTATAACCTTTATAGTCTCGAGATAAACTTTCCTTATTTGGTTATCATCTATAACCACATTTTAATCCGCTAGATGTTCATATGTGTGTGACCCGATAGGCTTCGAATATGTTGGCCGTAGATACAAAGTGCAAATTACTTAAAATGCCCTTCATGCCTAACTCACGGGATAGCGTCAGCAACACATCGTGACCCCAATCATCGGAAGAGTCAAATGCAATGACTATTACCTTTCATGTGAAACGAGCCATCGTGTAACTTACAATCCTATCATTTGTAATAATATCCATACGGTCGTTAGTCGAAAGTGTCAAAACATCAACGATCGTATCTTATAATCTGGATATCATGCTCTCTTGAAGTAACTCGCTTACTCCCACTTTGCAAAGATTCACGAGAGTAAGACATTCCTTATAAGAAGGCCATTTCGGATATTCGATCCCAATCATAGGATACGCGATTCCCGGACGACCAAACATGTATACTCCGCGTGCTTCAAGATCACACCCAATCACTACCGCATGATCGCCCGTGGGCTGTGGAAACCTCAATAGTGTCAAAGCATGACAATACACACCGTGATGCCATGAAGACTCCGGTCCAAAGGATAATTACACAACCGCCACATAGTGTGACACTTATCCGTGTAAGTAGGTCGGCCTAACGACGCATTCTCTAATACACGCCCACGCATACCCAAGTGTCTCTACACTTCGATAGACGAGATCTATCCCCGCCCTAAAGAGAAGACATCTAATACGTGCTAGCTTTGTTCATACTATCAATGCCCTGCTTAATAGTACATCAGCCTAGAGACATTTAAGTATCAAACTTATTAAATTGATTAGAGATCTCATCAACCATAATCGCCTATCATGGTTTCTCTATCACAGTTTAATACTAAGGACGTTATCATATAACAATTCATAATTGGTTCTTTAAAAGAACATATATATGACAATATAAAAGCCATTTAATCTATGTATAAGCATAAAGAAATAGTAGAAATGATCCGACCCGGTCAGATCCGGTCCAACCCGATTGGGTTTAGGACACTATTTCAACACTTGTTGCCGTATAGGCATCCTCGTCCTTATTACGTTCATACTGGAAGTCGTCGGGTTCAGGTTACAAGACAAGCATGGGTTACCGTTGAACTTAACGGTTATAAATCTGACATGTTATGTGACGTGTTTCCAATGAGAGGTGAATCTATAGTTTTCAGACAGGCATGGTTAAGTGAGTATAAAGTCAGGTATAATTCGTCCCGTACTTGGTATTCATTTTATGGTATGGGCAAGAAGTATGTCCTTGACACGAGACGTGGATTAGTTGTTGCGGAGGTACATGAAATTTTGGATGCAAAATTAAGGGAGCGGGGTGAAACTCAGAACGCTGAATTGAAACGACAGTTAGAAGAAGTGAAATAGGAGGTATCTAATGAATTGCATGAGGCAGTGACACCTTTACGTGAGGATATACATGAGATTCATGAGGCACTTGCTACTTTGTTGGCTGCTGCAAACCGAGATGATGACGGAGAAGGTAGAGGCGGTAGAGGTGATAAAGGAGGTAGATCTAGAAAGGAGGAAGATGAGAGAAGGTGGCAGGAATCCAAAGTGAACTTGCAGAAACAATTTGACATGCTTCCGGAGGAATGGAAACAAACATGGGCTGCCTCGCAGAAAGCAACGGACTTGCCCACGGTTACGGACACACTCCAGGTGAAACCTTGTGCCGTTATTACGTATGAGCACATTAGTTTTGAGGAGTTGCCTTCTCTCATTGAGGCTGAGGTAATTGCACAGGTATATGCGTTGGTTGATGTTCCTGATAAGCATAGTGAGTGTGTTGTCACTTATGAGGTTGTAGTTGATGTTCATGATGGTACAGAGGTTGAGATCGCTGTTGAGAATGAGGAGGCAACCATGCTCACCATTGAGCCATTTTTGAATTGTGTTACCCCGGCATTTTCTTTGCAGGTACATGCTCCTTTTGTTGGAGGCGTTGATGATGTTGCCACGTCGGCTGGGCCGCTTGTGCACTTAAAAGATATACGCGCATCACATATTTATCGTGATCCATTTTTGGTGCATTGTCGTCCTTTCGATTTTGTGGTTGCTGATTATTATGTTGGCCCCGTCCGTTCGTACGCGAGGTTGGTTACTAAAGTGTTCACCTCTTTACTTTTCCTGGATGTACTTCACTATGAGGGCCTAATCACATATGTTCGGCCACGCTTACTATTCGATCCAGGTGGATTCGAGGACGAATCCTTTCGAACCGGGAGGGAATGATGTGATCCGGTTCATGCTCGGAGGATACCATCATTCGTGCTATTTATGAGTATTATGAAGACCCTATGGCCGGATATATTATTTAATTAATTAGGAGTTGGTTATTTTATATTGGATTTTCAGCACTTTATTTATTTTTTCTTTTATTAGCCAATAGGAACATTTCGTTTCTGGGCAATAGGAGGTAGGCGCATTTTTCATAGTGGGAATTTATTCCACATTTCTTTCTTACTTCTAGTTCTTTTGATTGTAAGCCTATATAAGGCAAACACTAGCTTTTCATTCTGGACACAATTATTATATGAAGAACCAAATTATTGAGTTTTACTCAACCAAGTCATAAGGCTTGAATATCACTTGCGAGTGAGAATTTTCTTTGTCGAGAAAGTTCAACCCTTTGAGGATTTACTGTAATTGTGAGCGATTGTTGGGCTTCTCTCGCCACGATTTAGTTGGATTACTAGGTCTAGGATCATTAGCTAGTCATTGTTCCCCTTAGTTACTTCCTGGGCGAAACATCAGATCTGATTCCAACCGGAATCACATCACAAATGTTTTAGCCATTTGAGCTCACAGATAATAGCTCCCATGGCCCGATATTCAGCTTCTGCCGAGGATCGAGAGACCGTATGTTGCTTCTTTGTTTTCCATGAAACAGACGAGAGCCCAAGACGAACAAACCACCTTGTAATCGAACGTCCTGTCAAATGGCAGCTTGCCCAATCCGAATCACACCATTCGTCTAATGCCAAGTCAATATCTGCTCACAGCAAAATCCCTTTCCCTGGATGTAATTTCAGAAATCTGACGACCTTCACTGCAGCCTTTTAATGTTCCACGTGAGGCTGCTGCATGAACTAAGAAAGGATGTGAACGGCATAATCTAGATCAGGACGAGTAACACCAAGATAGATAAGACGCCAAACCAAGCATCGATACTTCCTAGGGTCATCAAGAAGAGGCCCAGTCGCAAGAGGGAGCTTGTGATTCTGCTTAATAGAAAAATCTGCAGGCTTAGCCCCAAGGAGACCATATTCCGTAATAATGTCCAAGGCATATTTCCGCTGGGATAGAAAAATGCCTTGCCAACTGCGTGCTACCTCCAAGCCGAGAAAGTACTTGAGAAGTTCCTGGTATTTCATTATAAAACACTCCCCAAGGTACTTTTTAAAGATATCCATGGACATGCGATAAGCACATCATCTACATAAACCAAAACACTGAGGTGAATATCTCATTTGCATAGTGTAAAAAGAGAATAATCAGAGTACGATTGATGGAATCCATAATGTTTGAAGGCAGTGGAAGGCTTGGCAAACCAACACCGCGGGGCTTGCTTCAACCCATACAGGGACTTTTTCATGCGACAAACCATATGCAGATTATTCTTCTCGAAGCCCTACGGAATCTTCATATAGATCTCCTCATCCAAGTCACCATAAAGGAATGCATTATGTACATCCATCTAGTGAACTTCCCACTGTTTAACGGAAGCCACTACTAAACAAGTATGAACATTAGTCATCTAGGATACAGGAGCAAACGTCTCACTGTAGTTGATACCTTGCACCTGATGATTGCCCAACACCACATGTCGAGCCTTTAACCACTGCAAGACTCTGTGCTCATCGTACTTTTCTGCATAAACCCATATATTCCAAAGAGCCTTTTTACCCGGGGGCAATGGCTAAAGTTCCCGCGTCCCTTGTTCTTCCAAGGCCAGTATTTCCAAGGCCATGGCATCTCGCCAACCCTAATGTTGCGTTGCCTCTTTAAATGTTTTCAGGTAGTCCTTGAAGAAATGGCTTCTATATACACTACAAGAAAAAGGATCTCTAATGAGAAGAATTTAGCGAGGAGCAAACATTTCGTCGCTAAATGTATCCTTGAATGAGGAGTGAAGGAATTTGATGACCCATTTGTGTTTCTCCTCATTGTAGATGACAAAATCTCCTCATTAGAGAATTATATATATATATATATATATATATATATATATATATATATATATATATATATATATATATATAATCTCCTCATTATTTCATAAAATAATTTTTTTTAAACATTTTAATCCTAAAATATAATAATAAAAAATTCTAAAAAATCATTCTTCGCCTAAACATCTAATAAAACATTTTCGCCCTAATCCTCCTCTCGTTCAAAATCTTTCACTGATTGCCCGCTCTATTCTCAACAAAATCCACTCCCCATCCAGATCGATTTCCTCTCATGAATCGATTTCCTCTCAAGATTTGCTACAGAAACTCGTATATGCTAGATAATTTCAGTTGGTTTGAACGGTGATGTTGTCAAGGTTGCGAAGGGGAAATGAGTTGATGAAGATTTTTGTCAGGACCCTAGCAAGTCGAGTTGGTTAGTTCTAAAATGATACTTGTTGTATATAGGACACCGAGGTAGCTAACTATAAATAGCTGTGCTCTTAAGATGTAATTCATCTTTTGACATAATAATACAGTCCTATTCCTTCCTAATTCTCTCTATTCTGTCCTGTTCCCAATTCCTCTTCCCTATCCCCGATTTCTACTCATAAACCCTAGCTTCGGAACCCTAGGTTGAAAGGGCTGAAACAGGGAGCATATGGCATGATGGGGTGCATATATCAGATAGAAGCACAGCCTGCTGCACCTACAATTCCTCCAGCATTACAGAATGTGCTTGATGAGTATCAAGATGTGTTTGCTGTGCCTCAAGGATTACCACCATCCAGGGGTTGTGAGCATTCTGTTGAACTCAAAGAAGGGGCCACCCCAGGTGAAATTAAGGCCATACAGATATGCTTATCATCAAAAGGATGAGATAGAGCAATCGGTAGATCGATGATACAAACAAGGCATCATACAAACAAAGCCACGCTTCTTATTCATCACCACTCCTCCTTGTCAAGAAAAAGATGGGACTTGGAGGTGTTGTGTAGATTATAGAAATTGAATGATATCACCATTAGGACAGTATCCAATTCCTATTATAGATGACTTGTTGGATGAGTGGGTCATGCTAGGGTGTTTTCCAAGATTGACTTGAGATCGTGGTTCCATCAAATCCTTATGAGAGACAAGGATGTACATAAAGCGCCTTTGTAACACACCATGGGCACTTTGAATTCAAAGTCATGCCTTCGGCCTTACTAATGCCCCAAAGAACTTTTCGAGAAAAGTATGAATGAGTTACTCATGCCTTTCCTTAGAAGGTTTGTCCTAGTCTTCTTTGATGACATTCTAATCTACTGATCCAGACATGTCAACTCACATTGAACATTTGAGGAGGTTCTCTCTCGCCTTGAGGAAGAACAAATTCTTTGGAAAGATGTCTAAGTGTTCCTTCGGCCAAAGCAGAGTTGAGTATTTAGGCCACATAATTCAAGATGGCCAAGTGTTTGCAGATCCGTAAAAGATGAAGGCTATGTCTAATCGCCGCACTCAAAGAATGTGACAGAGTTGAGGGGATTCTTGGGCCTTACTTGGTTTTTATAAGAGGTTTGTACCACATTATGGGATCATCACCAAGCCTCTAATGTAATTACTCAAGAAGGATGGATATAATTGGGATAAAGCAAACTAATGATGCCTTCTTGAAACTAAAGAAAGCTATGTGCACCCCTCCTATACTCACTCTTCCGATTTTGAGGTGACTTTTTGTATTGAAATAGATGCTTGCAAACAAAGGGTTGAAGCGATCTATTACAGGAAAAGAGACGAAGTGGCTTATCCGAGTAGAGCATTTAATTCCAAGGAGTTTGGCATGTCTATCTATGAAAAAGAGCTCTTGGCTGTTCTAATGGGTGTGACCAAGTGGAGACAATATATCCAGATGGACATTTTATTATAAAAAAGCAGACAAACAGAGTCTCAAGTTCCTTCTTGATAAAAAGCAACCACTCACTTGCAAAGCAAAGGGGGTGACTAAGCTCATGGGGTTGGACTTTTCAATTGAGTATAAAAGGGGTAGTGACAATGTAGTTGCAGATGCTCTGTCAAGGCAAGGACATCCCATGACAAATTTGTCAATCATAAGCTCAAGATCACCTTCTTGGATTCATGATGTGTCCTTTAGTTATCGAGGAGATAAAGTCGTTGAGGAAAAATTCAGGGCCTTGGTGATTGCAACAACCCTCGACCCCCATTTCACTATCCAACAAGGGATATTGAAGTACAAATGAAGAATCTATGTAGGTGCTAATGGCAAATACCGAGGCGTAAAATCTTGGAACAAGATTACATTCCAGCCCAATGGGGGCACCTCGGGGTGAGGCATGTTATAGTAGAGTCAAGAAGTCGTTTTATTGGCCCCACATGAAGAGGGATGTCCAAGACATTATACAAACAATGCATAACATGCCAACAATGTAAGAGTATTCATGAAAACCCCATGGTTTATTGCAACCCCTACCCATACCTACACAGCCTGGACTCAAATTAGTATGGATTTTATTGGTGGCTTGCCCAAATCGTGGAAGGAAGTCATAATGGTATTGGTTGATAGACTTACCAAGTACACCACTTTATAGCTTTGGAAAAGGGTACACAAATTGAATCTGGTGGTCGCTGCTTATTTTGCCGAGATTTACAGACTTCATGGGTCTGCCTTAGAACATAGTCAAGGATGTGATGACAGTCTTTACTTTGCACTGGAGCCATATACTCAAAATGGTGGGAGTTAAGTTGTCCTACAAGATCGCTACCACCCTCGCACAGATGGGCCGACCGAGAGAGGTCAATCAATGCCTAGAGATGTACTTAAGGTGTATGACTTTCCAAAGACCAAAATCTTGGAAGAAATGGTCGCCTCTAGCGTAACATTGGTACAATACCAATTTTCACACTTCTTTGCAACTCACTCCCTTTGAGGCCTTGTATGGTTATCCACCCTTGTGTTTGCCATTGGGAAGTTTTGCTCCAGAACCTTATACAGACGTGGAGGAGTTTTTACACCAGAAACAGATTATTTTGAAGGAATTAAGAGATAAACTGGAAGAAGCACAATCTCGAATGAAGTTTTATGCTGATAGGAACAGGAAGGAGAAAGAGTATGAGGTTGGAGAGTATGTCTTTCTCAAGTTACAGCCTTACAAACAAAATTCTTTGGCCCTAAGGAAGAACTTAAAACTATCAGCAAGGACAAATCTAGGGCTTAATCATTGTTAAGGGTGATTTTATGCGATTTATAACGTTATATTTTATAATGATTTCCTCCATATTCATATAATTTGCATAGAAATCGAGCTTTATATTGAAGTATTGAGCAAGTGATGTTTTTAATGGTTTAGTTGCAAAATTGTATGATTTATGTGTAAAATTGATGGTTTTATATTGATTTGGAAGATACTACCTTTTGCAATGTGTTTGATGTATTGTAGATACACAATTTCGACCAAAAAGAGGATTAAAAGAGGTTAACAATAGGATTAATGAAGAGGAGAAGAGATAAAGATGAAATCGATTGAAGATAAAGATGAGAAGATCGATTTTTGAGCAAGCTGAACGAGCGTTTGATGTTCCTTCCAGTGGACTGGCGTCCAGAAGTAGTGGACGGGCATCCAAGGGAGGAAGTTGATTCAGAGAGTTTGGACGCTGAGTGAACTGGCGTCTGAAGCAAGTCCAAGGCATCTGGACGGGCGTCCACAATTCCGGACGGGCGTCCACGGCCGACATGCTGAAAATCGACTTACTTTTCTATAAATATCAGCGCGTATTTCAACCCTAATCATACATTATTGACTCTTATTGATACATACTCATAAGAAGAAAACCCTAGGCGGCCCCAGCCCCCTTAGGGGAGGCTGGGGTTGCGATTTTTCTTGTTTTCTATTCCGTTTTTCTGCTGTTTTATGCTGAATGCTTGGAGGCTGAGCAATTGTTCAAACTATGTGAATCCGTTTCAGCAGGTTCTTTCTTTTCAATCTATATTTGTTTTGTGAATTTGATTAAAGTTGTTATCTTTTCTATGTTTATGTGTTATGCAATCAATATCGAAAGATGAATTGTTATTGATGTTTACCGTATGACGAGAGTCGGTGTAAACCTTAGATCACCATAGGAAAGATGGGATTTTTAACCTTGACATAACGAGAGTTGATAGGTTAAATATCTAGGTTGCTAGATTGAGAGATCTTACACCTTGTTTTGATGGCGTCAATCTTATATATCGAGAGATGAGAGATTGATAATTATCTACGAGAGTAGGAATCCATACCTTTGATAGGTGAACCACATCTTTAATTAAATCATCACAAGATAACTTTAGAGAGGAAATAGAAGGTTGCGGGAACGGTGGATTATTGTTTGTTCGTTGTTTAATCACCATGATCATCTTCTTGTTTACTGTTTATTTTATAGTTTATAGTTTAGATTTCGTTTTCGCTTTTATCCTTCCTGGCTTTGGACCGACAATCCTCTGTCCAGTTTACTTTTCGTTTTGTTAATTTAGGTTTTAATAATAATAGTAACAATCTTAGGAAAATTAATGAACTAGATACCCCAATTCCCTGTGATCGACTCCGGTATTAATCGCTGTACTACGATCCCTACACTTGGGGAATACCGGATTTATAAATTTATTACTTGTTTATTTTTCATTGCATAAAATCCGTGACAAGTTTTTAACTTTGTTCGGATGGTTTTGCATCATTAAACAAAAACAATTTATAAACCCTAACCTATATGCAAAACTAACTCCTAACCGACCGAATATCGGGTAATTGCTAGTAAAGCGGGATAAGTAAGGGGTCGATCCACAGGGAATTGGGATGTCGAATCTAATCTTATTAATTCCTCAAATTGTTACTACTAAAACAAAACTAAGAACGATAAAATAAACTGGACAGAGGATTATCAGTCCAAAGCCAGGAGGGATAAAAACGAAAACAAAATCTAAACTATAAACATAGAGAAGAAAAACATAAAACAAGGATACATGGGATCAACCAATATACAAACCAAGTGATCTCAATCCAAGTTCATCTCATGATTTTAATTCAATATTGTGGTTTCACCTTCACACGAGATACGAACTCCTAATCTCTTAGTGAATCCGTTTCTCAAGCTATGAATTCCTAATCTCTTAGTGAATTCAATTATCGATCTCTCCTCTCTCGAATGTTGAGACCAATTTCATACAAAACGAAGGTGTAGATTCAAGTTAACTCTCGTATTTTAGAATCTAGCAACCTAGATAATTAACCAATTAATTTGTCACGAATTAACGATTAAAGATCCTATCTTTCTATGGTGATCTAGCCTAACAACGATTCTCATCTACGTTAGACAACAATTAGCAACCGATCTCTCGATCTAGTCACACAATAGCATCATAAATCATAGAAAGATACAAAACGAATCAAAGATCATAAAAATAAACAAAGGATTGAATAAATTAAAAGATAAACTCACTTAGTTTGGTACAATGGATGAGCTCCATGAATCAACAAACAGAAAGAAAAGCATCCTAATCTAACCCAGATCACCCGAGCACAAGGCTCGGGTGATCGGCCTTGGAGACCTCAGAAGAGCGGCTGCTGCTGTATCTTTGTGTATGAAAAATCTGATGTAATTAGGGTTGGGGCGATGCGGCTATATATAGAATACTAAGTCGGCTGTGGTTAAGTCGACCGTGGACGCCCGTCCAAGGTAATGGACGCCCGTCCAGATGCGTAGAACTTTCGAGTCGGGCCGAGTCTTCGTCAGACGCCCGTCCTATGCAATTTTGGACGCCAGTCCACTAAAAATCTGAACATCCCGAATGTAAAGCTCCTCCGGACGCTTCGCCCAAAGATGTCAACGCCCGTCATCATCGACGCCCGCTTGATGAATCGACGCCGCTCAATTTGGTTCAACACTTGATTTCTTTCCTTATATCCTCTATTCTTCCATAAATCTGATTGATTCCTTTCCACTCGAATTTATCTCTTTAAAAATCATCTTTTCCATCAACAATGTGTATCTACAATGTAGGAAAAACATACCAAAGCGTAACGATATTCCAAAATAATATAAAATCACAATTTAAGCACAAAATTAATACGCTTTTGCAATTTAACTATTAAAACACCATTTGCTCAATATTTCAATATAAAGCTCGATTTCTACGAAAAACATCCAGATATGGGGGAAATTGACATAAAATATATCCTTATAAAACGTACAAAATCACCCTTAACAACTCCCCCACACTTAGCTTTTGCTCGTCCCGAGCAAAACAAAACAAGATAAAGGCTCGAGAAAAGATAGACATCTCAGCACATATAACACATATGCAATAACTTAGAGGTTCACCCCGGTGTGTGCAAAGCCATAGAAAACTTCCACTAAATCCAAACTTGAGAAACTCAAAGCAAAACTAGCTAATACCCCCTTCAAACTAGAGATAAATGATACTTATAAGATGCACCCTACAAACGTAAAATATCCCGAAAAGAATGATCGAATATATCTAGGGCCTTTCTGAAATACTCAGAGGATAATCCCTACAACATATCTATCAGTTTATACTGGGGATAAGATAGACGATAACTCAGTCTTATCTCTTTTTCATAACAATTCATTAGTTGATTTGATTCACTTCACATTTAAACGCACATCAGAATGAGCTATTGCCCTGTCATAGCAGAATAGGATATTCGAGATATACCCTACCTTACTCAAATCATAAGGCAGCTTCTTCTGACTGTCGTGAGCTTTTGGTCATCATAGTGGTATAGGACATACGTGGTATACCCTATCGCACTCAAATCATCGACCATCTTTCGACACACCCAAATTAATTCACTTAAAATTTCAACTTTTTCATTTTGACAATAAGTCACGTGTTACTTATCACATTCAAACCTCAGATATTCACAGTATAACATACTTCGGATCTAAATACAAACTATCATAAATCTCAAGATATATACGTAGCACTAAGCACATGACTTATAAGAAAACAAAAATCACTAATCCAAAAAGGGGTATAACTTTATAAATTAGCTCATCATTCACTATGGCTCGTGAAAAATATATATCAGGCGAAACAACTAACTTATCAAACATATGATATATAGCTTGGATGACTATAAAAAATAACGAACATTGAATTGAATTGCCTACTCGGGACAAAACAAAAACAAAAATGTCGAATTTTTTTGAAAATTCTAGCTCATTTCGCATAGAAACATAATAAATCAAGCAAATGATATGTAGATACACCAAACCATTCCCCTCCCCCACACTTAAATCACAACATGTCCTCAGGTTGTGCAGAATTAAAGAAAATATAAAGGACTTAGCTGATTGTAGTTCGAAGGTGGCAATTCTGGAAGTGGTCTAGATCCAGATCCGGAAATGCTTGAAGAAATCAGTAGACTGTGGACCATCCACCGGAAAACTGGCTTCATCTAAAAGCGCACAATCGCTATCGAAAATATCCTGCACACTTGAACAAACATGGCAACATCTCGGGGAACACAGGGGGATATAACATATTGCGCAGAAAAGTTTGATATAAGCACAGGAAATAATTGCTCAGATGGAAAAATCTCCATACAGGGAAAACACAGGACACCTAAGCCTCAAACATAAAGCCATAGAAGCTTTACAATACAAATAAGGTCCAACATGTGCATACAGAAATAAAGATAGAGATTACGGACACTACAAAATAGCAGGATTGTACATGTAAAACACATGGAAAAGAAGTTAGAGAGATTTTTTTCAGATTAAGCTCATGTAAAGATGGAACATATACATGGAACATTACAAAATAGCAGGGCTAGGTGCACTATACGAAAATATATTACAATGCAATCTACATGATATGCAATTATATAAAAAATGTCGATGTGCTCAAATGAGCAAGTTGGGAGGGCAACTCTACAGTGACTACGGCCCGTGCAGAATCAGAAAATGAAGGACATAAAATAAAAGTGGTAGCGTACGGCAAGCCGACAGTAACTACCCTCAAGAAAAATAAAAGAAAAATAGAAAAACAATGCAACTAGATGACATGCAACTAAATGATATGCAAAAATAAAAGAAAATAAAAGAAAGAAAACTAGCCCACTCATTTGCAACACGACATGTATATCATAAACGTCTAGCAAATAATGATAGTTTACGATAAACGCATGAGATTATTCGTTATATTCAATTGTGCAGACGCGCCTTAAGACTCATCAAAGGTGATAGCATTATGGAAAACCAACAGTTAGCTATACTAAACAGATATAACTCATAAGCCAAAGATAGTAGCAACGGAAAACCGACAGTAGCTACCCATATGAGTTACAAAAATAACAAGAAAACACATAAGTCTCAAAGCTCACAGGATTCATCACAACGATATGTAGCATACGGAAACCGACATTAGCTACTAAATAACAATAAGAACAGTTATAGCATACGAGAACCGACATTAACTATAACATGCATAGATGAATCATTAATTATTTAACATGGATCCGTAGATGGAAAGATGTAAACATGCAAGTTCAGAACATCTACGTAAAAATAATTAGCCACAGAAGCTCATATGAAAGTATCCACGTCAAATAAAGCATTTAAAATCAAGTCAAGAAAAATTTGGAACCTGGACGTGCGTTCCTTCGTTCAAACGGGCGTTCTCCTGGAATTTATGAACTGGACGGGCGTCTGGATTAAATCGACGCCGCCTAGTTGCAGTTGCCCTAAGACTTAACAGAATAGGTGCATGTTGGATGGACGGGCGTTCACTCCTATGGACGCACGTCTGGTTACCACAAAGAGTGGCCGGGCGTTCACAGGGAGCGGACTCCCGTCTGGCCTTAGCATGATGCACACAAAGAGAAACACGAGCAACCTCAGAACCCCTAGATATAACATCAACAACCCTAGATACTTAAGAAACCCTAGACATCCTTTATTTATTTATTTAAAACAGAAAACAATGAAAGGGAAAAAACGTGTTGAAATCTTCTGAGCCCAAAATGGAAGGGAAAACAGTGGATTTTGACCTCGAAAACGGTGTTGAACGGCTAGCCGTTCACCACGTCGTTGGCGTCGGAACGAGCTTTCCGAATTGGGGTCCTGCGCGTCAAACGGACACTCGAGCCAAAAGTTATGGCCAAAATACGAACGAGTGCTAAAACGATCCCTTTTATCCAAAAGTTCAATCGTACAAAACGTGGAGTCGGATAATTCAACCTCAGATGTCCCCGAATCAATGTAGAAACTAGGTTACAGATTTGGTTACACTTCACGTTTAACAAATCGAGTAAAAAAACTTTTTGCACATTCTTAACCCTACGGTCATCGAAACACGGCAAAAATAAAAAACCTCAATTCATTTAACGCTACTTTTATTGAAAGAAAAGAAAAGAACTTAAATCGTAACAAAATAGAAAAATTAATTCAATTAGATTCAACAAAACACCGATTCCCCGGCAACGGCGCCACTTTGTTCGGATGGTTTTGCATCACTAAATAAAAACAATTTATAAACCCTAACCTATATGCAAAACTAACTCCTAACCGACCGAATATCGGGTAATTGCTAGTAGAGCGGGATAAGTAAGGGGTCGATCCATAGGGAATTGGGATGTCGAATCTAATCTTATTAATTCCTCAAAATGTTACTACTAAAACAAAACTAAGAACGATAAAATAAACTGGACAGAGGATTATCAGTCCAAAGCCAGGAGGGATAAAAACGAAAACAAAATCTAAACTATAAACATAGTGAAGAAAAACATAAAACAAGGATACATGGGATCAAACAATATACAAACCAAGTGATCTCAATCCAAATTCATCTCATGATTTTAATTCAATATTGTGGTTTCACCTTCACACGAGATACGAACTCCTAATCTCTTAGTGAATCCGTTTCTCAAGCTATGAATTCCTAATCTCTTAGTGAATTCAATTATCGATCTCTCCTCTCTCGAATGTTGAGACCAATTTCATACAAAACGAAGGTGTAGATTCAAGTTAACTCTCGTATTTTAGAATCTAGCAACCTAGATAATTAACCAATTAATTTGTCACAAATTAACGATTAAAGATCCTATCTTTCTATGGTGATCTAGCCTAACAACGATTCTCATCTACGTTAGACAACAATTAGCAACCGATCTCTCGATCTAGTCACAAAATAGCATCATAAATCATAGAAGATTCAAAACGAATCAAAGATCATAAAAATAAACAAAGGATTGAATAAATTAAAAGATAAACTCACTTAGTTTGGTACAATGGATGAGCTCCATGAATCAACAAACAGAAAGAAAAGCATCCTAATCTAACCCGGATCACCCGAGCACAAGGCTCGGGTGATCGGCCTTGGAGACCTCAGAAGAGCGGCTGCTGCTGTATCTTTGTGTATGAAAAATCTGATGTAATTAGGGTTGGGGCGATGCGGCTATATATAGAATACTAAGTCGGCTGTGGTTAAGTCGGCCGTGGACGCCCGTCCAAGGTAATGGACGCCCGTCCTAGAGCGTTGAACTTTCGAGTCGGGTCGAGTCTTCGTCAGACGCCCGTCCTATGCAATTTTGGACGCCAGTCCACTGAAAATCTGAACATCCTGAATGTAAAAGCTCCTCCTGGATGCTCGCCCAAAGATGTCAAACGCCCGCCCCATCGACGCTTGGTTTGATGAATCGGACGCCGATTCAATTGGTTCAACACTTGATTTCTTTCCTTATATCCTCTATTCTTCCATAAATCTGATTGATTCCTTTCCACTCGAATTTATCTCTTTAAAAATCATATTTTCCATCAACAATGTGTATCTACAATGTGGGAAAAACATACCAAAGCGTAACGATATTCCAAAATAATATAAAATCACAATTTAAGCACAAAATTCGTTACGTTTTGCAATTTAACTATTAAAAACACCATTTGCTCAATATTTCAATATAAAGCTCGATTTCTACGAAAAACATCCAGATATGGGGGAAATTGACATAAAATATATCCTTATAAAACGTACAAAATCACCCTTAACAATCATACCTTAACAGAGCTTCAACTCTTTGATGTCAAAACGTTGCTCTCTTCACAACGATTCCGGTGCTTGACTCTGATCTGAAAACCGTCAAGGATTGGATTAACAACTGATGAAAATCTCTCCAGCCCTATTCCCTTGATCACACACGCAGAGAGTGAATTTGGAGGTGGAAAATCTAATTAAAACTTTAAGGGGCTGATTAGGTTGATTTTCCCTTAAATAGGAAAAATCCCAATATTACCTAACTGCACTGATTTTCCTTAATCACCCTTATTAAACCAGATTTTCTTCCTTAAATATTTACATATATATCTCAAAATATATACATAAATACCCAAATTATTAAACTCCTAATAAAAGGAATCGAACCCAATATTTCGCGCAAAATGACACGCCCGCTTCTTTCCGAAAATCGAAATATTACATTCTTCCTCCCTTAAAGGAGTTTCGTCCTCGAAACTTAGAACATACCCGTAAGTCCATAAAATCTAGAAACTCACCGATCATATCGCCCTCAACTTCCCAAGTAGCTTCATCCGTGAATGATTGCTCCATTGCACCGTAACCAAAGGAATCAACCCGTCTCTTAATCATCTTTTCTTTCCGGTCCAAAATCCTGATCGGTGTCTCATCATACGAAAGATTGTCTTGAAGAATCTCTGGATCAACAGTAGTCTCAACATCCATCTTGGTCAAACACTTCTTCAACATTGAGACGTGAAACACGTTGTGGACTCTTGACATGGATTCCGGTAACTTAAGCTTATAAGCCAACGGTCTAACTCTTTCCAGAATCTCAAAAGGTCCAACGTACCTAGGGCTTAGCTTTCCCTTTTGTCCAAAATGTTTCACTCCCTTCATTGGTGAAGCTCGTAGGTAAACTCTTTCACCAACTTCAAACTCAAGAGGTCTCCTTCTAACATCTGCCCAACTTTTCTGTCTATCTTGAGCCGCCTTCAGATTCTTCTTAACTAACTGAACTCTCTCTTTAGCTTGCTCAACCAATTCCGGCCCGGTGATTTGTCTTTCCTCAACTTCATCCCAAAACATCGGCGTTCTACATCTTCTTCCATACAACGCTTCAAACGGGGGCATGCCTATACTTGCATGATAACTGTTGTTATAGGCAAACTCCGCTACCGGTAGGTAATCATCCCATGATCCGCCTACTTCCAAAACACAAGCTCTCAACATATCTTCTAGTGTTTGGATAGTTCTCTCGGATTGTCCATCTCGTCTGAGGATGAAAGGCCGTGACTCAGATCCAACTTGGTTCAAAGCGCTTGTAAGCTTTTCCAAAACCGGGTCGATTTAACCTCGAATCACGATCCGAAACTATGGAGATAGGTACTCCATGTAACTTCACTATATTATCCAAGTAGAGTGTCGTCATCTTCTTCAAGGGCATATCAACCTTATATGGTAAGAAGTGAGCGGACTTGGTCAATCGGTCCACGATCACCCAAATCGCATCACTACCGCCTCTCGTCTTAGGTAAACCGGTGATAAAATCCATAGTGATCTTATCCCACTTCCATTCCGGAATATCCAAAGGCTTAAGCATTCCTCCTGGTCTTCTATGTTCTGCTTTAACCTTCTGGCAAGTATCACACTCTGCAACGAACTTGGCTATCTCCAGTTTCATCGAGGGCCACCAAAACCTTTCCTTCAAGTCTCTGTACATTTTAGTAGCTCCCGGATGAACTGCAAAATCAATTCTATGTGCCTCTCCCATGACTCTCTGTCTTAAATCACCAACATTAGGCACACACAAACGATCCTGGTACCAAAGATTGCCATTCTTATCTAACATATAGCCAACCGTAGGCTTTTCTCTTGCAACTCGCTTCAAGTCAACCAAAACGGGGTCTTCATCTTGCTTCTCCCGAATATCATCCATCAACTCAGACCTTGCTAACAATGGTGCCACAAACTTCCGGTCTTCAATCTGATCAAAGCTTCGGATTCTCAGCCCATCTAATCTTTCTGCCATTTCTTCAACACTTGAAACCGCAAACACTGGTTTTCTGCTCAAAGCATCTGCTACCACATTTGCTTTACCCGGATGGTACTGAATCTCCAAGTCATAATCCTTAACAAACTCCAACCATCTCCTTTGTCTCATATTCAGATTCTCTTGGGTAAAGAAATACTTCAAGCTCTTGTGATCGGTGAAGATCCTGGCCTTAACTCCATACAAATAGTGCCTCCAAATCTTCAAGGCAAACACAACTGCGGCTAACTCCAAGTCGTGGGTTGGGTAATTCTTCTCATGCACCTTCAACTGTCTAGATGCATAAGCAATTACCTTTCCTCCCTGCATCAACACAAAACCCAAACCTTGTCCCGAAGCATCCGTGTAAACGTCATAATTATCAAAGATCTCCGGAACTGCCAAAACTGGGGCTGTAGTCAACTTCTTCTTCTGCGTTTCAAAAGCCTCTTCACACTCACTGGTCCACTCGAACTTCACATCCTTTTGAGTGAGCCGGGTAAGTGGTGTAGCTATCTTTGAGAAGTCTTGTACAAACTTCCTATAATAGCCAGCCAAACCGAGAAAACTTCTAACCTCTGAAACGGTCGTCGGTCTGGACCACTTCTCAACTGCTTCAATCTTCACGGGATCAACCTTAATGCCATCTCCAGAAATGACATGACCCAAGAAACTCACTTGATCTAACCAAAAGTCACACTTTGAGAACTTAGCATACAACTGGTTCCTCTTCAAAGTATCCAACACTATCCTTAAGTGTTCTTCATGTTCTTTCTCATCTTTAGAGTACACCAGGATATCGTCTATGAACACAATCACAAACTTATCCAGGTATGGCATGAAAACACGCTGCATTAAATCCATAAATGCAGATGGGGCATTAGTGAGTCCAAAAGGCATGACTAAGAACTCATAATGTCCATACCTCGCATCAAAGCCGCCTCGGTATATCTCGCTACCTTGATCTTCAATCGATGATAACCCGACCTAAGTTCGATCTTGGAAAACACTCTCTTGCCTTGCAACTGGTTAAACAAATCATCAATCCTCGGCAAAGGGTACTTGTTCTTGATGGTGAGATTGTTCAGCGCTCTGTAGTCTATGCACATCCTCATGCTACCATCTTTCTTCTTAACAAACAACACTGGGGGTCCCCAAGGCGAAGTACTAGGCTGAATTATATTCCTCTCAAGCATATCCTTAAGTTGTGCCTTCAACTCCTTCAATTCAGCCGGTGCCATCCTATAGGGTGCCTTAGCAACTGGTGCCGCTCCGGGTATCAACTTAATCTCAAATTCAATCTCTCTATCCGGCATGTTTCCCGTTAACTCTTCTGGAAATACCTCAGGGTACTCTCTCACTATAGGAGTTTCCTCTAACTTAGGCTTCACTTGTTCCACATCCACTGCTGCACAACAAGTAGCCTTCACAACCTTTCGACAAGCTCTTATAGCCTTAACATTTGAAATTATAGGGTGACGCTTCATCGGGCTTATAAACATTTCCTTGATAAGTCTTATATGATTTTCCCGGTATCTTAAAGGTCACTCTCTTTTCTCTACAATCCAAGTGGACAAAATTCTCGGATAGCCAATCTATTCCAAGAATTACATCAAAATCTGAAAAGTCTAGGACCGTAAAGTCACTCTTGCAACGATACGTTCCAACTCGAACATCTACTTGCGGCATCAACTTGGTTACCTTAGTCACTTTCCCTAAGGGTGTTGTTATCTCCAAAGTGTTTCTTAAAGGTTCCATTGGTAGGTTAAGCTTCTTAGCTACCTTAGTTGACACAAAAGTGTTAGACGCTCCCGTATCAAACAATGCCGTAACTGCTAAGTTGTCTAACATTATTGTACCTAGAACGTTAATTCATTTATTTAAAAACAAATACAACATGATTTAGATCGTGCTATAAAAGTACTTAAATAAATTACAACAAACCAAAGGTACCTGAAATAACATTGTCATCTGGTTCAGCCATCTCAGCATCCACTGCAAACACTCGAACTGGGCGACTTGGGCCGCCTTTCCCATTTCCTTGTCTCGGAATATTCGAACTCCCTTTGGTTGGACACAACTTGGCAAAGTGCCCTAAATCTCCACAGTAGTAACAACCGCTTGAACTAGCCTTACATTCACCTGAGTGATTCCTGTTGCACTTAGAGCATAAAGGTGCTCCGGTTGGAGGTTTACTTGCTGCAGGGGCTGTTGTCTTCTTAATATTTTGCTGCGGTGCTCCCCGGCTATTACCTTGACTCGTGCCAAAACTCCTCTTATTCCCAATAACCACTGTGGCCTTCTTCCTGAAGGTCTCATCCTCCAAGGCCTTATTCAACAATTCAGCCATATTCCTAGCTGTGAAACCCAACATACCTGACTGTATTTGATAGGCTAAGCCTTCCTTGTACAAAGCCATCTTTCTCCCTTCTGTTTTCATCAGCTCAGGGTAGAATCTCCCCAACTCGTTGAACTTGTTGGTGTACTGAGTTACTGTCATGTAGTTACCCTGCTTAAGCTTTAGAAACCGACTTGCCATGTCATGCATCTTGATTGCTTCGAAAATACTCATTATAAAACATGGCCTTAAAGCTTTCCCAGTCTGTCACTTTCCCATTGCTACTCTGTATAGCATCAATCCAAGATTCAGCTGCACCCAAAAGGAAACTAACCGCTAACTGTGCCATCTCAGATTCAGGAACATGTATATTCCTGCAGGCCTTCTCGAAGCCTCTCAACCATTCTTCAGCCTTGGAATGTTCCACATTCCCAAAGAAGTCTTGAACTCTGTTTCTTCTCAACCTCGTATACCAGTCAATTGGTGGTGCTTGCTCGAAAACCGGCCTAACTGGTGGAGCTTGCGGATAAACTGGAGGGTATCCAAAAGGTATCCCTTGTCGCTGCATCGGTGTTGGTGGAAACCATAGGATGGGTAACCAAAGCCTTGTTGATGGTCAAAACGGGGTGAAGGTGGTACAGTAGGTCGAGGAGGGTAAAAGGTGGTACAGTAGGTCTGATGCTGCTAATGATGGAAAACTGGTGGCGAGGGGTGGCTAACCGGTGGAGGGTAAACACTCACTGGAGGTGGATAAATGCTAGTTGCTGGGGGTACGTAGACTGGTGGAATGTCTCCCACTACAGTGACTCGTATAGGTGCTTCTCCTGGTTCCCCATAAATGTAGTTATACCTCGGTGGAGGGTAGCTCACTGGTGGCGGTACTAAACCCGCTGGAACATCACTTACCAATGAAAACTGAACCGAACTTCCCACATGCCATTGCGGGCGTTGCTCCTGATGAGGTCGCGGTGACAAACTCCGCTGAGACCTTGGTGTAGGGGTTGCAGTATGAGGGGGTGGAGTGGGGCTCGGATGTGGTGAAGGATTCTGCCTCACAAAACCGCCTCTAACAACTGGTGTCGGACTTTCACGACGAACTCCTGACGCTTCTGCACCCGCTCCGGTTCTAGTGAACACCATCCTGATGATCAAAGAAAACCAGAACGTTACTAAAAGATCTAAGGAAAAACTTATCTTAAAAGAAGGGAAGCCTAAAAGACGCTTTTCTCTGATACCAACTGTAATGCCGCGTTCCCGGACACCGAGTCTTTATCCGGAAATCGAAACGTTCGGCACGCATAATATTAAATAAATAATATTACATGTAAGCCTCTACTACGTCGTATCAAATTAAAGCGAACGGAAGCTAAAAGACTCAGGTAATTTTTTTCAAACAACCAAGAATAGAAATGAAGAACTAAAGAGGAAATGTAATACTATTACATTGGAAAAAGAAACCAACGAATCCAAAATGTACGAATCCCAAAATACTAGAAGTAACTACAAAATCCGATAATAATTCAAGTCTAAGACATATATGTAAATAAATGAATAAACAAAGTCTTCAAATCCGGCGTCCTCAAACGTCGTCATCAAAGTCCTCCTCGAAGTCCTCATTTACCTGTTCGTCTTCTCTCCCCCAAAAACATAAATAAACATGCATTTGAGGTAAGTACATTTGTACAAAGTAAGAAGTAGAAGCTATAATTCAATTAAAGTTATTATTAAAGCTGTTATCTTAGTGAGACCGACTCAATTTAGGGTTCATTCCATGCCCATCGACACGTCATGACTATACGTTCCTAGCTTAGCCTATATGTGTTACATCATTACTCAAGGACACAATGCATGGTGAAAATTCCACCACGAGATATACTTGCCAACTACGGTGATTAGCACCGGTAGTCCCGGGATCTCCCGGTATGCATATACGCTCGATGGATTTCCTCCACTACCCTTCACCTTTGAGCCAAAAGAGCGTTGTCCACCTTTTATGAACGTATCACATCACCGATTTGAATCAATTGCTTCAACCAAGAATAGATGACGCTTTAGCTTTTACTACACTTATGTAATTATTAGTGTGAATTAACTAGTCACCTAAGTGTTTTCGTAATAATACTCACCTTATCAACTCTACTCCTCACTTAGACAACTAGACATCACATCCTATCAATTTATTGCACATTGATGAACCCTAGTTCATCAAAGCACAAGCCCTTTCATGTCCTTCCGACGGATCCAAACTTCAACTCCCTTTAAGAGTACATTCGGTGTTTTAACTGAACGAATCAGAAGTCCAATTGAAGATTGTTCATATTTTAATTAATGTTAACATATCAGGATTAAAGGTTTAAAACAGTGAAAACACGATTATGAAGCCAAAAACCAACCTGAAACGCTAAAACAGTATAAACAAGGTAAAACAGCCCAGACGCCCGTTCGAAACCCTATGGACGCCCGTCCGGCATTGAACGCCCGTCCACTAAACCTCTGTTTGGATGGTTTTGCATCATTAAACAAAAACAATTTATAAACCCTAACCTATATGCAAAACTAACTCCTAACCGACCGAATATCGGGTAATTGCTAGTAAAGCGGGATAAGTAAGGGGTCGATCCACAGGGAATTGGGATGTTGAATCTAATGTTATTAATTCCTTAACTTGTTACTACTAAAACAAAACTAAAAACGTTAAGATAAACTGGACAGAGGATTGTCAGTCCAAAGCCAGGAAGGATAAAAGCGAAAATAAATGAATAAAACTATAAACGAGAAAACAATAAAAACGATGAGACATGGAATCAAACAATATACAAACCAAGTGATTTCAATCCAAGTTTATCTCATGATTTTAATTCAATATTGGGGTTTCACCCTTACATGAGATACGAACTCCTAATTCCTTAGTGAATCCGTTTCTCAAGCTATGAATTCCTAATCTCTTAGTGAATTCAATTATCGATCTCTCCTCTCTCGAATGTTGAGACCAATTTCATACAAAACGAAGGTGTAGATTCAAGTTAACTCTCGTATTTTAGAATCTAGCAACCTAGATAATTAACCAATTAATTTGTCACGAATTAACGATTAAAGATCCTATCTTTCTATGGTGATCTAGCCTAACAACGATTCTCATCAACGTTAGACAACAATTAGCAACCAATCTCTCGATCTAGTCACACAATAGCATCATAAATCATAGAAAGATACAAAACGAATCAAAGATCATAAAAATAAACAAAGGATTGAATAAATTAAAAGATAAACTCACTTAGTTTGGTACAATGGATGATCTCCATGAATCAACAAACGAAAAGAAAAGCATCCTAATCTAACCCGGATCACCCGAGCACAAGGCTCGGGTGACCGGCCTTAGAACCCTTAGAAGTGCGGCTGCTGAGTAGTATTTTGTGTATGAAGAATTTTTGATATGATTTCGGGTTGGGGCGCAGCTGCTTTTATAGAGTTTTAAGTCGGCCAGGGCTAAGTCGGCGGACGGACGCCCGTCTGGTCTCCCTGGACGCCCGTCCAGGAAGCGATCTGTCAATCCTAAATCCGAATTACCCCTCTGGACGCCAGTTCATCATTCTGGACGCCCGTTCATCAAATATCTCATGACTCTGAATCCAAATCTTCAGCCTGGACGCCCGTCTGACATAGTGGACGTCATTTCAGCTGGATCAACACTTGATTTCTTTCCTTATACCCTTCATTCTTCCATAAATCTGATTGATTCCTTTCCACTCGAATTTATCTCTTTAAAAATCATCTTTTCCATCAACAATGTGTATCTACAATATAGGAAAAACATACCAAAGCGTAACGATATTCCAAAATAATATAAAATCACAATTTAAGCACATAATTCGTTACGTTTTGCAATTTAACTATTGAAAACACCACTTGCTCAATATTTCAATTATAAAGCTCGATTTCTATGAAAAACATCCACATATTGGGGAAATTGATATAAAACATATCGTTATAAAACGTATAAAATCACCCTTAACAACCTCGGACGCCCGTCCGTCAAAAACAGCTACATCCTGAATCAAAAATCTGACCTCAAACGCCCGTCTGCCTAATGCAAACGCCCGTCCGAGTTACTAGGGTCTCAGACGCCCGTCCGCCTAGTGCAGACGCCCGTCCACCTGGGTTTTTCCCAAAACGCTAAAATCTTCACAGCTCGATTTCTGAACCGTTTCTAACCTAATTAACCTCGTTTTCAACACAGTAAACCGTAGAAAACATCTCTAAACGTCTATGATCCTTTGATCAACGAAAAAGCACATCTTTCTTGTATCTACGCATCATAAAACATGATCTAAACTACAATAACGTTAATTGAACCGTAGGAAGAGCCTCTTACCTTTTAAGCAGCAAATTCCAACTTCAAACCACGTAAAACAAGAAGAAAAACTCGATCCTTTCTCATAGAAAACATATGTGATAAATCCAAACTTAGATTAGATTCAATCACACGCTTCTAACAACAAATACTACGAATTGATGAGTTTGAATCCATCAAACTCGAACAAGGACTAAAACTAGGGCTTAATCATACCTTAACAGATCTTCAACTCTTTGATGTCAAAACGTTGCTCTCTTCACAACGATTCCGGTGCTTGACTCTGATCTGAAAACCGTCAAGGATTGGATTAACAACTCATGAAAATCTCTCCAGCCCTATTCCCTTGCTCACACACGCAGAGAGTGAATTTGGAGGTGGAAAATCTGATTAAAACTTTAAGGGGCTGATTAGGTTGATTTTCCCTTAAATAGGAAAAATCCCAATATTACCTAATTGCACTGATTTTCCTTAATCACCCTTATTAAACCAGATTTTCTTCCTTAAATATTTACATATATATCTCGAAAATATATACATAAATACCCAAATTATTAAACTCCTAATAAAAGGAACCGAACCCAATATTTCGTTTTCGCAAAATGACACATCTGTCATTTCCCGAAAATCGAAATATTACAATTGCAAACTTTAATTTCTTTTTTTTTTAGTGGAACTATAATTTCTTCTTAAGGAACTGATAATTTAATCTCGTGTGAAGTTGATTTCAATTATTTATTTAATCTCGTGTTAAGTTAATTTAATCTCGTGTTAAGTTAATTTAATCGGAATATTACAATTAATTTTTTTTTTTGTGGAAAATTCAAATCTATATTGACTCCAGAAAATGTTCAACTAGTCCCAGGAAAACATGACAAAACAAAACTGTACAAAATCCCTTTGCTACCGATTATATGAAAATATACACACATGTTGACAGATATATTCCAAATAAGTATACTTTTTCCTGATTTTTCTTCACTTTATACAAAGAATTTGATGTCATTAAGCACTTCAGATTCGCTCACAAAACAAGGGGAAGGCTTTTGCTGGGAAATCCTCGTATTCCTTTCCTTCCACACCATGACAATCAATCGTGTGGAATTTGTTGCTGAATCTATGTGAGGAGAGCCAATGAAAAATAACCATTTTAGTGTTTATGTCTATGTGAAGCAGTAAGGTGATGATGGGATTCCTCCTCATGTAAGCACACGACACATCTGTTGGACTGAATAGTCCTCCAACCTGTAGCTTATCCATTGTATTTGCCTTTGTTTACAAGCCCGCCAACAATTTTTTTTATCACATAATTACTTAACTGGTGACTACATCATTAGCAGGATCAAAAGATTTTCAGCCACTGTTTGGTGCTTACTCATGTAGCTTGACTTTTGGCTTGGAAATTGTGGTTATTAATATTGTGTTTTACTTGCTTATGGAGGTGATGTGTGATGAGCAATCCCATGCGAAGCAAGGAAAGGACGCAAAGCAATGAACTCTAGACCATTATCAGAGTATAGCGTTTTAATGGAAAGACTCAATAGCTTTTCAACGTAAGGCTTAAATTTGACAAACACAGAATAAACATCAGACTTATGAGTCAGGGGATAAAGCCACACAAAGCGAGTAAAGTGATCAACAAAAATAACATAATATTTGTAACCATCTACTGAGTAAACCGGCGATGTCCAAACATCAGAAAAAATAACATCCAGGGGTCGGGAAGAGTGCAAAGTGGAAATAGAAAAAGGAAGCCGATGGCTTTTATTACTTAAACAATCAGTACAAGGGGTAGCTGAAACAGACGATAAATCCAAAAAATTGTTCCTAACTAAATGTTGTAAAATAGAAAAAGTTGGATGACCACAACGACTGTGCCAGGTAGCAGTGGTCGTTTTATTAGCTGAAAAAGCAAGGAGAGTACTAGTGGGCCAAGTGTAGATACCATCACTGCCCTAACCCTGGTGGAGGCATTTGCCAGTCTTCAAATCCTTCACCAAAAAGGAATCAGGTAAGAATTCAACTGTGACAGAATTATCAGAGCAAAACTTTGAAACCGAAATAAGATTTTTTGACAGGTAAAGGACACACAGGACATGTGACAAGTGAAAATTAGAAACCGAGGCAGAACCAACATGTGTAACAGGTAAACTACGTCCATCACCAATAGTAATAGTATCCGAACCTGAATATGGATCGTGGAGAGACAGGAGATTGAGGTCGTGCGTCATATGATGCGAGGCTCCACTATCAAATAGCCACGAGGGAGATGCCATGGTGGGGTGTGCTTGAGGTGGGGGACGAGCATTGGGTTGTTGTATCGGTGGGCGGGGGGACTGTGGGAACAGCGGGTAGGTGGGGCACCTTTTTGCCGAGTGGCCCTGAACTCCACAGAGCTGACACCGGCCCAGATATGGACGAGGAGTGCGTGGGGGAGCAAACTGCAGGTTGGTGTGTAGCGGGTTTTGAGGATAGGGAGAGGGGGTATACGGGTATGGGGGTGGGGGAGTGGAAGGGCGTAAAGGCTGGGGTGGACGAGGTTGAGGGTATGGGTGGGGTGGCCGTGGGTTATTTGGCCGAGGGGGGAGTTGAGCGGGAAAGGCTGAATATGCAGGATTTGGATTGACAGGGTGGTGATGTCGAAGTGCAGCTTCATGGTTGAGAAGCTTCTCATGAAGTTCAGGGATAGTGATGAGAGTGTCACGAGCTTGAATAGCCCGAGCAATCTCCGCATACTCAGGTCCAATATTTTGAAGAATAAGGTCGACAAGGTCTTCGGGATCAACCTTAGCACCAAGGGCGGCCAAGGCATCACTTTTGGCCTTCATGGACGAGATATAGGAGGACACGGTGGAGTTACCCTTGACCGTGGAGCGTAGATTGTGTTTCAACTGTTTGATACGACCCCGACTAGGACGGGAATAAGTATCAGTAAGGGTGTCCCAGGCTTCTTTGGCTGTGTTGGTGTGTTGAATGGTAATAAGAACCTCAGGTGAAACCGAACCGAGCAGCAGGTTATGGATAAGGGAGTCTTGTCGAATCCACAAGGAGTAGGCGGGATTAGGGCTTGTTTGACCATTGGTCGTGGTGGTGGCTGGAGGACAAACGGTGGTGCCATCTACGTACCCGAGAATACCGTAGTCGGAGAGGAGTTTGGATATCTGAAGTTGCCATGCTGTGTAGTTTACATCTGTGAGTTTGATGGGTGCATGAAGCATCGGATTCAAGGCTATGAGGGAGGTTGAATTCGGATCTGTGACTGGGATGGAGGCTCCGGATAGTGGTTGACTGGTTGCGGAGGACGCGGTGGTGGCCATGGCAGAGGGTGCAGTGATCAGCGTGTGAAGGAGGGGTAGGGTTTGGAGTTGCTACGGAGTTGAATACCTGGGAATTAAAGGAACCTGCAAATAGGAAGACAAACAGAAAAAGAAGAAAAGAAAAAAAAAATTTGTGCTGAAAAAAAAAAGGAACAGAAAAACGGGAATTGGGAAAAAAAAAAAGGGAGAGTTAAACTCTTAATAGCTCCGATACCATGATACGAAATAATAGATGAATGAAAGTATTTTCCATTGAGTGAAATCATTTGGATACAATGTTATATATAATGACGTACGGAACAATCTAGAATAATAAATAGATAAATAAGAGAAAATAAAGATAAACACAAATATATCTCTAATATATTGTAGTTTTAAATCTTTTTATGTTCATGATTACAATATATTACAACAATATTCTTACAAGTGATGGGTCAATAGTTTTATAATGGTACAAGGTACATGCCTTAGTGGTTTCCACTAGGGTCTAACTTGGCTACCCAGTGGGGAGACCAGGCTTCGAACCCCGTTTGGGGCGTATTTAATGGGTGTGTGCGTATCCTTCGTATCTGGAAAAAAAAAACAATAGCTTTATAATGAAGAGATGTATCATTCATATTTCATGATTTAATGAGGAGCAAATGGCCTATTAATGAGGAATTGTGTTATATTGATATTTTTTCAATGAGGAGTAAATAACTGGATAATGAAGAGATTAATCGTCATTAAATTTAATGAGGAGTAAATATAATGAGGATTGAGTTCTGCTCATTAAAAGTCTGTAATGAGGAGAAATGGACAGTTTATGAGTATAATTCTCCTCATTAGATGCCGAATTTCTTGTAGTGATATTTCATGTTCTTGTTAGAAAACCGTTCATAATCAATAAAATATGAAATAGGATATGGAGTACCTGAGACGACCGATGTAGAGGATGCTTGGGTGGATGGACTATTTTTATCCAAAATCAAATGAGTAACAAAATCTTGCAACCAGGAGCTAGAAACTTTCTGCTATTATCCTCTACCTATGTCACCGTCCACTTCTTCCATCTCCCCATCCACGGGTTCGGGTGTTATTTCCACCTCCGCCTTCGGACCCGTGTCCTCATCATCATGTGCCACTGCCGAAGTCCCCCCCCCCCTCCTCAATCGGAATATCCATGTCCGGAATGGGCTCGGCCCAAGAATGATCTGAGACTTTCTTCATATAAATCCGTCGTGTGCCCTTCAGCTAAAGGAGTACGCAAATTGCACCCAACCGTTGAAGCAAAAGGAAACACGTGCTCGATAAAGTGTACATCACGAGACACAAATATCTCACTCGTATCTAGATCAAACAGTGCCGAACATAGGGATATCCAACAAATACGCATTTTCGACTCCTACTGGCAAATTTATTTCCTTTATGATGTTGGTTGTCTGCATAACATAGGCAATCCATGACTCGAATCATATCTAAATTAGGTTGTTTTCCAAACAATACTTCATATGGGGATTTTAAACAAGAACGCTTGAAGGGGTCCGATTATTTAGGTAACATGTTCCTAGCACACATTCCCCCCAAAACCGTATAGGTAAATGACCTTGAAACCTAAGTGCTCGGGCCACATTGAAAATATGTTGGTGTTTGCGTTCGAACCAACCGTTTTGCTGAGGTGTGCCCACACATGAGGTTTCAAATATAATACTAGTTTGCTTAAAATTGGAAGCAATCGCTTAAAATCGCTCCATTATCACTACGCACCCGTGATATTTTCGCATTAAATTGGCGGTCAAAGAGGATCTTCTTCCCACGAAATTCGAAGGTTCACATTGTTGGGTAAGCATTATGGAGCAATCAATTGAGTCACAAACCCCCATTAGAGAAAGTGGGTTATCAAAGATGTTGAATGAGAAGGTAATTAAACCCTACATTGTTGGTGATAAACTAGTGAATTCATGTTGTCTACCAAGTGTTTGTGAGAATGCCTATAAGGTATGTAAGTGTTTAAATGCATTTTCTATACATTTACTCAACAAATTTTGGTGGTAAAAATTGTCGATATTGTAGATAAACTAGTGATTTCATATTGTCTAGCAAGTGTTTGTGAAAATGGCTATAAGGTATGCAAGTGTTTAGAGCATCTCCAACCCTCCCCCAAACCCTCCCCCAAATCACCAAAAAGGGGTAATTTCATATAAGGTGTAAGTGTTTGGTGGTCTTGTTATATAAACTGCAAAGCTAAAAAAACTGGGAAAAAAATCCGGGGTGGTCTTGTTATATAAACTGCAAAACTAAAAACAATGAAGGGGAAAAAAAGAGGGAAAAAATCCGGAATGGCCTTGTTATATAAACTGCAAAGCTAAAAAAATGAAGGAAAAAAATGCTGAATACAGGATTTGAACTTACAACCTCCAATTATGGATACTAAAAAAGGCCCTTCTTATCCCCTGGATATGGCCTAGTGGTGAAGGCGTGGGTGGTAATTCAGCCTGGAACTTAAGCTGGAGGTCAGCGGTTCGATTCCCGTAAGGGGTTGATTTCCGATTGATAACACCCTTCAGTGCATTGGTTTAATAGGCAGCCCATGTTGGAGCTACTAGGTTACCTGATTAACCTCTCCTCACATTCCTGTGGGATCGGGGGTGAGGGGACCCTCAATGGTAGGGTATACCATTTTTTAAAAAAGGCCCTTCTTCTTAAAACACAAGGATAGATGATGTTTTATTTACCAAAGACACATTACATACTAATATTAACACTAATACTAGTACGATAATATTTTTTTTTCAAAATTTGGGGTGGTCTTGAGACCACCCCACCCCTAGGGTAGGTCCGCCCATGGTTATAGCGTACCATCCATTACGGGCGCTCAATATTTCCTTACCATCGTCGACGATTATACTAGATGCACATGGGTATATCTTTTGCGTCATAAATCTGATGCTAGACCTTTTCTGATCAAATTTATTGTTCAAACACAGATGAAAAACTTGCAGTTAAAGAAAGATTAAAAATAGAAGCAATGCAGACATAAAGTATGGTGGAAAAGATAAAACACAGAAACAAAAAGAACACGGTGATTTAACGTGGTTTCCGGCGTTGTGCCGACTACTCCAAGGACAGAAAAGGAGATATTTTACTATGCACAAAGTTACAAGGATTTTCACACACTTGTGAAAGACACACATTGCATAGATTACAACATTGGTATTTATAGGTACAAATCTCTAACCTTAACCGCCATAAGATCTTTGTCAGAATTGTCATAAATACCCAGATGTGGACCCCATCTCCAGTTGTTATCCACCAAATGAAAACTTAGCTCAAAACAGACTTTCCCAGACTTGTAATCAACTCCTCAGATGCGGAACTCAGCTATATTCAGCAAAACTGAGCAGACCAAAACTGACTACTGACTTCAGAAGAAACTCAGTTTGCACTTCACCAAAACTGACTTTCACAGAACTGAATATACTTACTGAACTGACCATCATTCTCAGTCCTAGTTTCTCAGATTAGTTCCACAGTTTATTCATCAATTTAGAGATCAAGTCACCAAAGCTGACAAATCTCCACCTTCACTTGAACTCTCATTTACAGTCAACCAGATTGCATAATCAGATGTACTCGTACCAGATGCATTCGTCAATGCCAGGATGTACTTGTACCAGACTTCTCCACAGAATCCACTCAAGCTGATATGTCCTCAGCTGAGTATCCAGATTTCAGTTTACAAGCTTTGAAACTTGCTCTGTTGAACTGGTTTAGTGAACATATCAGCAGGATTATCCTTGGTGCTGATCTTCTTCACTACAATCCTCTTCTCATTTCTCGAAAAATGATACCTCACATCAATATGCTTGGTTCTCTCATGATGAACCCGATCCTTAGTTAGACAAATTTCACTCAAAATGTCACAATAAATCTCAGCTTGATCTTGATATAGCCCCAAATCACTGACTAGTCCCTTCAACCAGATACCCTCATTGGCTGCTTCTGTAAGAGCCATATACTCAGCTTCAGTAGTTGATAAAGCCATTGTTGCCTGATGAGTTTCTTTCCAGCTGACAACTGAATTCCTCAATTTGAAAACATAACCAGTCATTGATTTTCTTCTGTCCACATCACCTGCATAATCAACATCCCAGTACCTTATGATCAGTTTCTGAGTATCACCTCCATAACTGTGACCAACATCAGCTGTACCCCTAAGGTACCTGAACATTCTTTTCACAGCTTTCCAGTGTTTATTTCATGGTTGAGCCATAAACCTGCTGACAACACTGACTGCCTGAGCCAGATCAGGCCTAGTGCACACCATGGCATACATCAGACTGCCAACTGCACTAACATAGGGAACTCTTGACATGTACTCCTTCTCTTCTGCTGAATGTGAAGCAAAAACTGACAAATGAACAATTGATGCCATATGAGTATCTATTGGCTTAGCAGCTGACATGCCAAACTATGATAAAATCTTCTATATATAGCCCTGCTGAGATAAAAACAGTTTTTTCTGACTTCTATCTCTTCTGATCTCCATCCCCAAAATTTTCTCGGCTGGAGCCAAATCTTTCATTTCAAACTCAGCACTGAGAAGGTCTTTCAGATACTGAACATCAGACTTCTTCCTTGCAGCTATCAACATATCATCCACAGACAAAACAAGATAGATGTATGATCCATCTTCCAACTGACTGTTGTAAACACAACAATCATATGGACTTTTGTTGTAACCAAGTTGGATCATATAACTGTCAAACCTTTTATACCATTGCCCAGGAGCTTGTTTCAGTCCATACAAGAACTTCTTCAACTTACACACAAAATCTTCCTTACTAGGAACTTGGAATCCTTCTGGCTGAGTCATGTATATCTCTTTATCTACCTCACCATGTAGAAAAGCTATCTTCACATCTAACTGCTCAAGTTCTAAGTCATGATGTGCCACCATTGCTAGTTACACTCTAATTGAAGTATGTCTGACTACTGGTGAGAATATCTCATCAAAGTCCACCCCTTCTTTCTGACTGAACCCTCTTGCAACCAAACATGCCTTATACTTAACTCTTTCTGCCTCAGTTATCCCTTCCTTTTTCTTGAAGATCCATTTGTAACAACTCTCCTATCAGCTGGATGTTTAACTAGATCCCAAGTCTGATTCTTCAGTAGTGACTCCATTTCATCTCCCATGGAAGCAAGCCATTAAGATACTTCAGAACATGTCACTGCTTCCCTATAAGTAGAAGGTTCAAAACCATCCACTTCTTCTGCAACTTAAAGTGCATATCCAACCATATAATCAAACCCATACCTCTTGGGAGGTACCCCCAACATTGGATCTTCTAGCTCTGCTGACAGCTATACTCTGTTGACCTATGTTCTCAATTTGAAGCTCAACTGACATTTGCTCAGCTAACTAGCTTGGACTCAGTTCTGGTTCACCAACCAGATCAGATGAAAATTGACTTGGATCAGTTGATTGTTGCATTTCAACTGACTCCACCTGAAGCTCCACCTTACTGTCATTTTTCTCAGTTTCAGCAATGGTTTCAGATTCAGCAGTCCCTCTCACGGATGAACTGAGCATAGAATTTTTATCAAAAAATGTATCTCTACTGAAAATACCTCTATTTTCTACTGATGACCAAATTATATAACCCTTAACTCCATCACCATACCCCACTAACACTCCTTTCTTGGCCATTGGTTCCAGTTTCCCTTTACTGACATGATAGTAAACTGTGCTTCCAAATACCCTTAGAACTGAATAGTCTACAGGCTTGCCTGACCACATCTCAACTGGTGTTTTGAAACTTATCCCTGTGTGAGGACTCCTGTTGATTATGTAGCAAGCTGTGCTTACAGCCTCTGCCCAAAATCTCCTTGAAAACCCAGCATGAGAGAGTATGCATCTTGCCCTCTCCAGAAGAGTTTGATTCATTCTTTCAGCTCACCATTTTGCCAAGGAGTATTCCTGAATCCTGACTGTATGATGTCTGGCAATACCCTCATTTCTGCAAAATGTATCAAACTTAGTCCAGCAGAATCCCAGACCATTATCTGTACGAAGCCTCTTGATCTTCTTCCTCAACTGATTTTCAACTAGAGCCTTCCATTGCATAAAGCTCTTGAATGCCTCACTTTTGTGTTCATCATCACCCAAGTCATCCTTGAATAGTCATCAATAAAGGACACAACATATCTGATAGGAACCAACTTTACTGTACATTTTTGTACAGTTTAACCCACGGTTATCATGTTTCTAGCATGTTTTCGGGTGAGTTTAGACCCTATAATGAGTGTAATGAGGTTTTCTTTGCACGGCGAGTAACTGTCGGTTTTTCCGTAAACTCGGCCTACTTTTAGCACTTTATACTCATTTCCCGAGCACCCGTAGTTTGCGGGGTTATGTGTTTGCTTGTTGTTTCCTTGTTTATGCAGGATTTGGGTTAGTCGGGAGTCCGGAAAACGATTATCTATGAGTCTAGACGTGTCTGAGGCGAGAAACGAAGGCTAAGTATGAAAAAATGGAATTTTTGAAGTTAAGGCATCTATCCGTACGGACAAACGTCTGTCCGTACGGACAACTCTCAGATAGATGCAAAAATATTGAACAGAGACTTATCCGTACGGATATCCATTTATCCGTACGGATAGAATGAAGCAGCAGAAAGCCATCCGGACGGATAGAAAGCGGTATGCACGGATGAGATACTTGGGAACACAAAGCGTAAGATGTGATCGAGAGACTTATCCGTACGGATCAATTTCCAGCCGTACGGATAACATGGAGAATCAAGAACTATCCGTACGGATAGCCTATTATCCGTACGGATACGCTGAATTTTGCCCTAGGCTATAAAAGGGCACCTCAAACGTTTTCTTCAGCAGACTTTTACGAATTTAGATAGTTTAGCCTCTTTTGGGCGATTTCTTTAGTCCGGAAGCGTAGAATTAAGTGTCATATACCATTGTTCTCGTCTTTCGATCCTCTATTACATTAGATACATTACAACATCAATCCGTTACGTTTCGATTGTCAAGATTTGATCTTTGTGAGCACAACTTTGGTACTTCATCAAATTTTCAATAAAGTGGGTATGATTTCTTGTTCTCTTATCGTTTATATCATGAATTCCTTTACCGTTTATTGTTTCAATTCGATAATGAGTAGCTAAATCTATCGTACGGCCGAATTATGTGAAAGCAGATGAAACGCCGTTAGGGAGATGAACCGGGAGGTAGTGTAGCACGTAATAAAATGTTCTAATCGATAATTCATATCACGAAACCTGCTTTAATCGTAATTGAGCTAGCTTGATCACCTAGTTCACCATCACACACACCTAGCTTATAAATGTATGTTGCGGCGAAGTGTGGGAACCGGGGTTTCGGGAACGTAGACATTTTGGCTTAAAAGGTAGTTTGACACCTACCTGTGCACTAGATTGACACCCTAGTCGTTAGGTCCATGTCCAATACGGGGTTTTTATCGTTCATTCGGGCGAGTCTAGAACTTAATCACGTTAGGACTCGACACCTGTGAGTTTATCATTAGACAGACAAGGAAGGTAGAGCACACTCCCGGGGTAGTTTGTCTGAGGATAGAGTAATCCGCTGGATCGTAGTTCGGTTGTACCTCTTTTAATCGTTAAGAAATCCGATTAGTATAATCTTTCTTTTGTGCAATAGTATAACGACATACTTTTCTGGTTGACTCGAATCGAGTGCTAAGTCATTTGTGGTACTCAAAGCCAATCTCGTGGGTTCGACTCGGACTCTCAAGCACTACCTACAATCGATCCGGTCCACTGCCGGTTAGAAAGTAGATTTTGCTAAGGTTTCGAGTTTTTACTTGATTAACTGGATTGCAAAGATTCTCTTATCAATATCTGTGACCACCCAATGACTCCATCTTTGATGGCCCCCAACAATCAGAATGAATGTAATCAAGTGATGACTTTGTGTTTTATACCCCTTTTAAGAACTTGCTCTTATGAAGCTTCCCAAACACACAATGCTCATAAAAGTCCAGATGCTTGACCTTACACTCCCTAAGAAGATATTTTTTAGAAAGAACCTGCATCCCCTTTTCACCCATGTGCCATAATTTTGTGAGCTGTGACTGATGAATCTCAGCAGATGCCACAACAGCAGAACCAGCAACAACTGACCCTTGTTGTATATACATGGTCCCTTTCTCGACTCCCTTGAGAACAAAAACTGAATTTTTATAGACACTCAGCACACCACCTGCACCCTTAAAACTGAATCCATTGCTGTCTAAAGAATTAAGAGATACCAAGTTTTTGGTCATCTGTGGAACATGTCTAACTTCACTCAATTTACAGAATCTTCCATCCTCTGTCCTCAACTGAATTGAGTCAATCCCAACGACCTTGCAGACCTTGTTGTTTGCCATAAATATATTACCACCATTTATCTGCTGATAACGTGAGAACCACTCTCTGTAAGGGAAAATATGAAAGGACGCCCAGAGTCCAGAATCCACACATCAGTTTGATGTGCTGACTCTCCTGCCACTAGAACCGTATCCTTATCTAAGCATTCTTAACTGCCACAGTAGTTGTGCCAGAATTGTTCTCCTTCTGTTTCTTCCTCTTTGGACAATTGGATTCTCAATGTCCTTGTTCCTTACAATAATTGCAAACATCTGTGGATTTAGGGCCTTTGGACCTTGTCTTCTTGGAATTTTTCTTCCTAGACTGACCATGATCTTTTCCACTGCAGCTACTGACTACTAGTCCAACAGCCTGATTGTCTGCCTCAGCTGTTTTATGTCTCAACTCCCTGGCATGTAAAGCTGACCTTACATCCTCTAAAGCAACTGTATCCTTCCCAACTATGAAGAACTGCACAAAGTTCTCATAGGAAGCTGGTAATGAAACCAGCAAAATCAAAGCAGCATCCTCATTTCAATCTTAACATCAATATTCCTGAGATCAAGTAATATTGTGTTCGGCTGATCAAGATGATCTCTCAACTGAGTCCCCTTATGCATCCTCAGGCTGAATAGCCTCCGCTTCAGCAGCAACTTGTTGGTCAATTACTTAGTCATATACAGCCTTTCAAGCTTCAACCATAACTTGGCAGCGGTGTCTTCCTCAACAACTTATGTGATAACATCATCAGACAAGCACAACATGATGGTTGAATGTGCTTTCTCCTCCAGACTAGCATAATCTGCAAAACTGGCATCCCCCAAATCTGATAAAGGAGTCCACAATAGCAAGGCCCGCATCTTGATTTGCCACAAACTGAAATTGTTCATCCCTATAAATTAATCAATCTTTACATTCATTGTTGACATTCTTCTAATTAAAGAACAGACATTTGATCACAAAATCCTAGGACCGGACACCGGTTTTGGTGAGGCCAACTCAGTTCAACCTGCAATTTCTCTGATACCAGTTTGTTAAAATAGAGATGAGAAACTTGCAGCTGAAGAAAGATTAAAAACAAAAGCAATGCAAACATAAATTATGGCGGAAAAGATAAAACACATAAACAAAGAGAACACGGTGATTTAACGTGGTTTCCGTCGTTGTGCTGACTACTCCACGGACAGAAAAGGAGATATTTTACTATGCACAAAGTTACAAGGATTTTCACACACTTGTGAAAGACACACATTGCATTGATTACAACATTGGTATTTACAGGCACAAATCCCTAACCCTAACCGCCATAAGATCTTTGTCGGAATTGTCATAAATACCCCAGATATAGACCCCAGCTCCAGCTATTATGCACCAGATGAAAACTCAGCTCAAAACTAACTTTCCCAGACTTGTAATCAATCGCTCGAGATCACGGAACTCGGCTATATTCAAGAAAAGCGAGCGAGACTAAAATCGATCGATCCGACTTGTAAGAAACTTAGTTTGCACTTCACCAAAACTGACTTTCACAGAACTGAATATACCTCCTGAACTGACCATCATTCTCAGTCTCAGTTTCTCAGATTAGTTCCACCAGTTTATTCATCAGTTTAGAGATCAAGTCACCAAAACCGACATTTATAAATATGACAGAAAATCAATTCAATACCCGTGTCAAAATTATACGCAGTGATAAAGGTTTAGAATTCAAAATTGATGATTCTTATAATGATAAGGGAATTTTGCACCAAAAGAGTTATGTTCGAATACCCCAACAAAATGGTGTGGCCGAAATAAAACACCGACACCTAGTAAGCATGGCACGCTCCCTCCTTTTCCAAGTCAAACTTCCAAAAAAATTCTGGGGTGATGCATTTTTTTACCTCTACTTACCTCATAAACCGAACTCCCACGCCTCTCCTACAAGGCCTCACGCCATATGAAAAATTGTTTAATAAACCGCCTAACTACACATATTTACGTGTTTTTGGTTGCCTTTGCTTTATTTCCACGCACACCAACAACCCTTCAAAATTTGATCCGCGAGGTTCAAAATGCATATTTCTGGATTATCCATCCGGTCAAAAGGCGTATCGTGTGTTTGATTTAGAGGATAACACTATTAACATTTCCATGATGTATTATTCTTCGAGGATACTTTCCCTTACCTTCCAAATAATGAAGAAGAACCAACACACCCCATCCATTATTCAGCAAGTTGACATATCACACCCAACGCCAACACTTTCACCTCCTAATGAGCCAACTCCACAGCAGCCACATACCCCAACATTGTCCTCTCCAACCTCACAAACTCCACATCCGCTGCCTCGATGAAGCAATCGTCCAACCAAAACCCCCACCTACCTGCAACAATTCCATGTTGATACTGTACTCCCTGCACGATCTGCCCCGATGACTTCTTTGGACGACACAGGTACTTCTTATCCCCTTGCCAATTACTTAGCATATGATAGATTATCATAATCTCACAAATCGTATGCAGCTAGACTTTCTCTCTTAAAAGAACCTGACTCTTATTCCGAAGCTGTCCGGGATCCAAAATGGCGTGCTGTCATGGATGATGAAATTCATGCTCTACAAGCCAATAATACATGGAGTTTGGTCCGATTACCACCTAATAAAAACACCATTGGATGCAAATGGGTGTACAAGATAAAACTCAAAGCTGATGGTACAATTGAACGGTATAAAGCACGCTTAGTGGCCAAAGGATATAGCCAAATTGAAGGAGTAGATTATCGTGAAATATTTGCTCCGGTTGCGAAAATGGTTACTGTTCGCACCTTACTTAGCATCGCAACCTTAAAGGGTTGGCATCTTCACCAACTCGACGTCAATAATGTGTTCCTTCACGGAGACCTTGAGGAGGAGGTTTGCATGTCATTACTCCCCGGATTTAGCCGAAAAGGGGGAGACACGTGTTTGTCGTCTTCATAAATAATTATATGGATTAAAGCAAGCCTCGAGGCAATGGTTTTTAAAGCTCTCTACTTTTTTGAAAAATGCAGGTTTCACACAATCACAAGCCGATCATTCTTTGTTCGTCCGATTACTGGATGGTAACTTTTTATCCTTACTTATATATGTTGATGATGTTGTGCTGGCTGGGAATAACCTACAGGAAATTGAAAATATGAAGATGTTTCTATCGAAGCAATTCAAACTTAAAGATTTGGGCAAATTGAAATATTTCTCGGCATCGAGGTTGCCCGTTCTCAACAAGGGATCAGCTTATCACAATGCAAATATGCATTAGAAATTTTGGATGATGCTAGATTTTTAGGTGCAAAGCCTTCAAGATTTCCAATTGATCAGAATGTCGCATTAACACAGTCTAGTGGCGAATTATTGACAGTTATAGGCGATTGGTAGGATGCCTTATTTACTTGACAGTTACAAAGCTGGATTTAGCTTACGTGGTGAATATATTGAGTCAATTTATGGATAAACCTCGACAAACTCATCTAGAAGTAGCTTACCAAGTGTTGAGGTACATCAAACATACTTCGGGACAAGGAATTTTTCTACCATCTTCAGGCACATTTCAACTTACGGCTTTCTGTGACGCTGATTGGGCACAATGCAAGGATACACGCAGATCTATCACAAGCTACTGCATACCACTTGGGAAAGCTCCAATTTCATGGCGAACAAAGAAGCAATCAACTATCTTGCGTTTAAGCGCAGAAGCTGAGTATCAGTCCATGGCCTCTACATGTTGCGAAGTAACTTGGATCCGCAGCATTCTTAATGATCTACATGTGAAATATAACGGTCCAGCTCGAATGTTTCCAGTGATAGCAAGGCAGTCCTACACAATGCCTCAAATCCCGTATTCCATGAGAGAACGAAACACATTGAAATCGATTGTCATATAGTTCGACAAAAGATTCAAGAAGGCTTGATTCAGCCATCATTTATTAGAACGGAAGAGCAGCCAGCTGATATTTTCACAAAACCTTAACCTTTAAGCTCGGGACAGTGTGAACGTTTGATTGGCAAGTTGGGCGTTATTAACATACACACTCCATGACGTAAAAGTCTATAAAATCAATAAACGATAACAAGAGCTAATCCAAGCTCCAAGTTTTCATTCATAAAATGAGAGATAGTTTTGATTACAAGATGCTCCACCAACCAAGTAACTCAAGCTATTTATAGGCTACCAAGCCCAATTAGGTAAACCTTAACTTAGAAACCCATAATGTTAATTACTTAAATAAAACAACAATAAAAACATAAATATAGTAAGATGTCCCTACATCAAATCCATCCCCCTATTCAGAAAACTCGTCCTCGAGCGAATCCTTGGAAGATGGTAATTCCGGCACATTGAACGCCCAAGCTCACTATTAAATTTGGTGGATCGAGTCCATTCACCATCTTGAAAAACAACCTCAAAGTCTTCTTAAAATGTCCAATCTTGCCCAAAATGCTCAAACATATAGAGATCGTAACAACACCTTGCTTACCCATGATGAATTTCCCTTTCATGTTATATGTGTTCTCGGTATTCCAACCCTTCCAACCCTCCCATGGAATTACTAGCCCCCAAGTTAAGTTGAAGCCGGTACCTTCAGGTTTGTGTGCTTCGAAATGGGCATCCATTACTGTGACAACAGTACACTTATCTTGATTCATTTGCTCATCTCTTGTACCCAATTATATAGCTTACCAACCAAATAATTACAAGAGAAGTGATCAGGCCTACTGCTTCCTTTTGATTGGCCATCAGATTCACTAGGTGTGTAAAAGCTAGAGTTGTTGGCTTGGTCACACAAATTTCCAAGGAATTCAACTACAGGGAGTGTGATCATAATGTAAATATTTCCCATCTGTGAAGAACAATTTGGAAGTCCAGTTAACATCTCAATTTCAAACATGAATTTAACCATTTTACTTGACCCCTGCCAATTAAAGTGGTCATACTCAATGAAGTGAGCGTGAAGCAGTCCTGTAGGAGCAATTAGTATTAAAGCCGTCTTATTCATGCTGTGACCCTGAACAGGGACAAAGTGGATGATAAGATCATTAGAAACACCCATAATGCTAACCAGTGACAGCACTCCCAAGTTCTTAGGCCGTAGCACCACATCATCACCACTAATCCTGATACCCACCCTAATAAGGCTCAACAAATTATCATGTATGCTCCCTAGCCATGAACACAAACATGTTGAACTCCTCCAAACAACTATGTGCTTCAGAATCTTAAGAGAATTACAACCACTATTTTCTTGAACGACACTAACGACTCTAAATGATGAGAGTCCATTTGCAACTTTCGAATCCCGACTAAGCCATTCGAATCTGCTACCGCAATTGTAGGTCCAAACAATGACACCAATACACAGAAAAAGTATATGTATGCAAGTAGTTCTAATCCTGCACATGTTAGAGCTCCTATTACCACCTTTTTGGAACATAACCCCTAACCTCAAAGTAATGCCCGGTGCCCTGATGGACCGTAAGATTCCTCCAAGATCAAATATAAAGAACACAAACTCAGGAACTGAATAAACTATGGACATGAACTCACCATAGATTAGGCTTCTGAAGTTCTTGCTATTATGTAGAAGGAGACTCATATCCATGGTAGATTCATTCAAAAACTTTGCCTTGCTAACTTCGTACAGGCCTTTATGTACATCAAAACGATCAATGAACTTGGCGTCAGTTATCTGGGTTGTAATCCCAAATTTTATCTCATATGGACACGTCTCTTCTTTCACCGATATTGCAAAGGCTGGAAACTGATTTGCTGCATGCGCCTTAAGTTCAAATTTGGCTTCCTTATCACCAAATAGTGCATCATGTTTGGGAATATCCGACAGTACATCTCCACGCTTGGGACACTTGCAAGCGTCAGCAGTTCTGGACCACGAGTACCGGAAGGCATCAGTAGGATCACAGTTCTTTGATTGCGTCTGCCTATGATTGCTTATCGGAACTTTCATCGAACACTTGGCGAGTTTCACTTCATTACTTCTCTTTGAACTTTCATCATGCTTGTGAAATTTCTCACCATTTTCAAGCATCAAAATGTTGTTGGCCTCTTCAAATATTTCACCAATTTGTGCTACTTCCTTTTCAGTATACGTGTCATGCTGGAGAACACTGATTGCCTTATTTTCATTTTCAAAAATCTTGCAATTGTTAACGATGATTGATCTCCTGCAGCTGGAATCTACGGGGCCATAACTCCTTAGTTGCCTTGGAAACTTTATGCCTGAGGGAGGGAACAAACCGGATACAAAAGAAAACTTTGAAGCAATCTGAAGTCCTTGATGTTCAGCTTTATTTTCACTCACCAAAGTACTAGTCTTCTCTAAACGTTCTTCTGCGCCAAACATATCTTCTGAACCTGACGTGGTGCGGTAAATAACATCATGGTAGTTGTCAACTTGTGATGGGCATTTCACTAAACACGTGGGTGTGGGTGTATCAGCCTTTAACTTCTCTACCACTCCTCCTTCCTGATTGTTCCTTTCATTGGGACATTCTATCGAACACTTGATGGGCTTAAATTTACCAGCCTTTATATCCTTCTCCATAACACTTTCCTTTGCACGTTCTGTATAGCTGTGTTAATGTATCCCACATTGGGAACTTGTGATTGTGTAACCCACCATATTAAGAGAGGACTTTCCTCACCTCATACCTAGGTTTTGGGGATGAGGCCTCTCCTCTTATATGGGTTTGGGTCTATGTTTTCTACAAGCTGATAGCCTGATATTCTCTTCAAGGCTGCTGTCGTTGTGAACTTCTAATAGGCCTTCCGTCGAACAATTTCTTGGCGCAAATTTGGTTATCAGAAGTGTCTCCATTCTAGGCCACGAAGAAATAAAATTTTTACCGTCCAAGAATCTATTGTTCTGCACCCTTTTCCGCCAAAAATAGGCAGCTCTCTCCATTTTATACAAAACAATTTCGCACTTCAAGTGTACCGGTGGTTTCACTTCTTCAAAGAAGTCTTCAAGAGCATCTACCCAACTCATAACATCTTCGGTGTGCCAAGTTCCATCAAACACGTGTAAATTTCTCTTGAATCTCGCTATTATGGACTCCGATTCGGTATTTCTACGGTAAACCCCAAGAAAAAGGCGCTTCCTTTTCTTCGTATTCACAGAACCAGCGTTCAACTTCATCAAAGCTGGAAGTAACGCTGATGGGCTTCAAACATTGTTGTTCACCGGTCAATCTTCGAGAAAAACTCGCTCCACGCCGTGAACCACTTGTCTGAACCTCCTCTCTTCATGTTTCAGTCCATGACGCAACTCCATTGTAAAAGTATCCCGAGGGATCTTCGAATCACAAACACCGTTGTAGATCCGGCAACTCCTTCTGTCGAATTCGGCCATCAACAAGCGAAGGAGAAAACCTCAACTCTAATACCAAATGACGTAAAAGTCTATAAAATCAATAAACGATAACAAGAGCTAATCCAAGCTCCAAGTTTTCATTTATAAAATGAGAGATAGTTTTGATTACAAGATGCTCCACCAGCCAAGTAACTCAAGCTATTTATAGGCTACCAAGCCCAATTAGGTAAACCTTAACTTATAAGCCCATAATGTTAATTACTTAAATAAAACAACAATAAAAACATAAATATACTAAGATGTTCCTACATCAACCCAGTTTGAGGAGGAGTGTTAAAGATGATAATGTTGTAATATCTCGTGAATAACAGAAAACTACCCAACTATATTTCAAACCTATAGATAAGAGTCTATGTAATTATCTTTAGTTTAAAAGGGTCGTTCAAATAAATTCAAATGTAATAGGGCTTATCCCTCTTTTAGTCACATGGTTAAATAGACAAGTCTGTTTTACCAAAAAAAAAAAAAAAAAATAGACAAGTCTGTTGTACGATCAAATCAATGAAAGCAATTCAGTTTCCTCTCGTCCTCTTTATTATTTGTTTTTTTGTTTTTTTGTTTCATCTCTTATCATAGGGTGCCTTAAGTGGTACCACAATTTGAGCAGCTAGACTACACCCTAAGTGTATCATGTATAGAGTGATCTACGGAACAGATCTGTAATTTAAATTACGGCAAATATGATCAGAAATAAATAACACGAAAATAAGGTTCGTTTAATTTACTAGATCTAACAAAATAACTATAACGTGCAGATCTGATTCGAACAATGAATAGTATGTAGTATATATGATGCATAAAATAAAGGACTAGAGGTCAAACCGAGGCGAAGTAGCTACTCTTTTCCTCAAGGCAATTGCTCGGTATGGTGCCCACGGTAGTAGCAACTGTCTCCCAAAATACAACGGCTTACGTCTCGGATTTAGAGGCACTTCAAAAATCCAAACTCCGGCGAACTTACAGAGTACTCCAAATTCTCTTCGACTCAAAATCTAGATCTATATGATAGATTCTTTGTAGTGGAAGACACAAGAGAAAAATCGATATCTAATTCTCATTCACTGGGGCTTTTTATATAGTGGAGATGGTGTGTCAATACTCGATTCTTATTGGCCGAATGACACAATTAATTTCTTATCTCTCAAGACAAGTCAATATGGCCGAATTAAATGTTTTGGCCGACACATTACTAACTGACCTAATTAGGTCATTGGTTAGTTTTAAAAATCGATTCGGTTTCCCGATTGCACGTATTTTTTACACCAACTTTAGGCATTAATTTCTCATTCACCCGATATCCGAATCGAGTGACTTAAAAGCCCATCATCAACCACTCCGTATGGAGTATTTAATGAAATCATTAACTCTCGATGACATACATCGGAGTCTATCCGTAATTAGCGCTAAAGTTGACTGTTCAACCCATTTAAAGGGCTTTTTCTCCAACAATCCTCCACATGAATGAAAATTAATGCAAATGCAGACTCTGAAGAGAAGTCAGACGAAAAAATATTGCATCAGAAGAGGTAGCTTCTGGCTTTGAACCTGCCTTAGTGAAGTACTATCGGATTACTCAGCTAATCAGTGAACTAGGTCTTGAACTGTTCAGCCTTTAGTGTAAACCAAGACAATAGCACTCACACAATATTTCCCCTAGCACCTTTCGGTTCTCATGGATGTGTCCATCTCGGCCCGGGACAACACTTGGTTTCAGAAAGTGCTTTAGAGAATTCAAGCCTCAAAACTCTCACAGAAGCGGCCCCACTTCGCACTTACATAGGTGACCTCCTATCAAGGGTATTCTGCCTTACCCCACTTGAATATCAAGCTATAGGAATCGTTAAAGCTAAGCTTAACCTTACACCCTCTGCAGATAGCACTTTTATTCTCTCAGAATGGGTAAGTCTTTGACTGTATTTATAGCTTAGTTGTCCCTTTTGAACTATGATCTTGGGATCTCCAATCAACATGGTTGGGTTGCCCTACTACGAGGAAACATGCGTAATAGGCTTGGCCCCATTCCGGTGTCAAAATTGACATCCGATCTCTAGCTAAACCTTTTGCAAGCGGATCCACAAGATTCTCCTTCGATCTTATACAATCGATGGAAATCACATCATTAGAGATCAATTATTTAATGGTATTTTGTCTCTGGCGTATGTGTCGAGACTTACGAGAGGGTGAGCAGAAAACCGAGAAACCGAAAACCAAACCGATCCAAACCGATCCAAACCAATTTGACCCAAACCGATACAAACGAATTTTTCGGTTTGGTTTCAAATCGAACGAAATGTATTGGTTTTGGTTTTTTTTTATTTTAAACCAATCCAAACCGAACCGAACCGATTATATATATATATATATATATATATATATATATATATATATATATATATTATATTTTCAAACCGATCTTATTTTTTGGGTTTTATGATATATGCAAATCGAACCAACCCCAAACCGAACAACCATTTAATAGATAAACTGGTTCAAACCGAACCCAAACCGAACCCAAACCGAAATTGGTTCAAACCGAACCATTGGTTTTCCAAGTGATTCGGTTCGGTTTGGGGGATGAAATTCCTGACCCAAACCGACCAGCTATAGGCAAAAACCGAACCGAACCGACCCAAACCAGACCAAGCTCAGCCCTACTTACCACTATACACACTACTCTGTGTCCTTCCTATAACCAATTTACTACCGTAGTGTATGCTGATAGCAGCCACTAGCATGGAATATCCTCGAGGAAATTCCTAAGCCAATCAGCTTTTCCTCTAGCCGTATCAAGTGCTATGAACTCAGCTTCCATTATGGAGCGAGCTATGCACGTTTGTCTTGTAGACTTCCTGGACACAGCAACACCACCAATCGTGAATAAGTATCCACTGTTGGACTTCGAATCTTTCAAATCTGATATCCAATTCGCATCACAATAGCTTTCTAATACTGCTGGATATCTGGCATATCGTAATCCCAAACTCATAGTGTACTTCATGTACCTCAACAACCTATTTAAGGCTTTCCAATGATTGTGATCTGGATTACTCGTGAACCTACTCAGCTTATTCACTGCACATGCTAAGTCTGGTCGTGTACAGTTGATTATGTACACCAGACTTTCAATCACTTGAGAGTATCTAAATTGATCCACAGGTTCACCTCTTTTCTTGACTAAGTGCATACTTAGGTCAAGTGGAGTGCTCACATCTGCAACTCTCAGGTCCTTCACATCGAAGACCCTCGTCAACATCCTTTTCGTATTCATGATACTCTCATGAGTACTTCCTATTATTAGCATGTCCTAGACATACTATCACATAGGTGTGTTCTTAATGTAGACATATATATCGATGAGAACCCTTATATAAATAATTCTTGTAACTGGTGAGTAAGAAGTTAAGGCCTTCTTTCTGTCGATACCCTTGGGCTACCAACAATACCTTACGATTATCAATAAATCCATCAACCCTTAACTTCCTCTTGAAGATCCACTTGCACCAGTTGGTTAATCTCCTGGTGGAAGACCAACCAACTCCCAAATGTGGTTTTGCCTGATGGACTCCATTTCACTATGTATGGCCTCTTTCCAGAAATGAGCTTCTGGAGTAGACATTGCCTCAGCACATGTCCTGGGTTCGGTTTCTACCATATAGATCAGAAACTCAGGACCAAAAGACTTGGAAGTCCCATTCCTCAATTTCTTGAGGATCACTCTCTTCTTCTGACTCATATGTCCGCTTACTCATGCTTGCTTCTTCTTTCTCTTTTTCCTTATTTGGAAAGAGATCTTCAAAGAACACAACGTTCATAGACTCGATGATGAAATCATCATGTACATCATAGATGTTGATTTTATGCACCAGAAACTAATAGGCACTCCCCCACATTTGGTTTAAGTACTTCTACCTTAGCCAAACCCCCCCACATTTCCAAGAATTTGTAGCAAGACCTTGGCCTTTCCACAACTCATACAGGGTGTCATCCTTCTTCTTTGAAAGGACCGTGTTCAGAATGAATTCTGCTGAGAGGACCACTCCCCCCACAAGTTCTAATGTAAACCCGAACTTATCAACATAGCATCCATCAACTCTTTAAGTGTTTGGTTCTTGCATGTAGCAATACCACTTGACTGAGGTGTGTATGGTGTAGTTGTTTGATGAATGATGCCGGGCCCTTAGCAAGACTCATGAAACAATACATCATATTCACCGCTACAATCACTACGGATACATCTCATCCGTTTGCTATGTTTATTTGCACCTTCATTCTGACAGTCCACAAGGCATCACGAGCCTTATCACAGCATTCCGGTGCTATACTCAATAAAATTAACATTATACTTTTATCACCTCTAGGTTACACAAATCTAGAGGTTTTGTGTTCTTTTCTACCGTTGGAAACGGTGAGTTAGCCAACAAGGCTTCAACACATACTTGACACTAGTGACTAGGATCAAACCTCAAATATGGTAACAATTCCGTGTTCATCCAGGGACGAACGAATTTGAAATTGCAAGTCCTAGTCATAGTCATAGTGTCACAAGTGCAAGATTACTCAAGCATGGAAGCAGGTCGTAAAGCCAATCTCACTGGCTCTTTACGGAGCATCACTTTTGTGCTCAACAGACAATTTCACTGTCAACATACTGATCAGTCCGGTTTGATCATTTAAAACATCGTTCGTTGCACCACCGAACTTCTCTATCCAAAGGGATGAGATTAACCGGTCACTGGTGCTACTTCTAGTGCTACAACAGGCACCTACACTTGTGTCACAAAAGACACAGTCACATTTGGATTCACCTCGGTGTATCCTTCCATTTCTGTTCGATGACAGATGGTCAACATCATTTACAGTGCTCGGTTCGTCCGCAAATGGCACGATTAATAAGAATTGATGCAGTGAATCTTAGAAACACAAGATTCATTATTGAACACCAGATATTATCATGTACTGCATCAAAATTTACATGACAAACAATTTATTAATTGACTTTCATAAAGGTCGTCTTCACAAGCACACACGCGTTATACCTAGTCTTGGAAAGTTTGGAACAAAATCAACAGAATGGAATTCTACACTTCACCAACAACAAGTTAGTTTACCACAAATATGTAGTTCAAAGGTATAATATTCTTCTTCTGTTCAAAATTTGTAGTAACTAGCATTGAATTATATATGGATGCCAGATGACCACTTTGCGTTCAACCAAGTAGCACTCAAGACTGCTGTACTTGTCAAAGCAAACGAAAGTGATCATACTATTTATCATTGCATCTAATGATCATGTACTTGGTTACCATATCGGAAGAAATACACAATAGATAACAAGCAAAGCTCTAATTTATTAGCACGAGTACACAAACTATCTACGATATCAAGGTAACTTTAAAACGTAATAACACCACATCGATCCAATCATAGCACGTTTGTCTTGTAAACATAGCACATTGGTTCCAAGATTTCAAACCACTGATAAGTTGAGACCAAACATATATTATGACATGCCTATCATTAACAAATCCTTAAAAGTCCAATTTATTCTCTTTCCTTCTTTTACTAAAAGGTTCATAGATACCATACACTATAATTCAGTAGCAATACACAATTGTTTGATCGATAAAATACCTGTGTGATATATCACTTTTAATACACCTGTATTTCTGCTCATATGCTCAAAAATTCACGCAGACAGCCAAATAAATTCCAACCATTACCGACCGACCAAGCAATGATATGTTTTCAACAAAAGCTACAAAACACACACAAAAAATTCGTCTTAAGCTTGTTGGGAAAGTGTATGTATCATGTATAGAGTGATCTACGGAACAGATTCGTAATTTACGGAAGAAATTACGGCAAATATGATCAGAAATAAATAACACGAAAATAAGGTTCGTTTAATTTACTACATCTAACAAAATAACTATAACGTGCAGATCTGATTCGAACAATGAATAGTATGTAGTATATATGATGCATAAAATAAAGGACTAGAGGTCAAACCGAGGCGAGTAGTTACTCTTTCCTTAAGACGAATTGCTCCGGTATGGTGCCCACGGTAGTAGCAACTGTCTCCCAAGATACAACGGCTTACGTATCGGATTTAGAGGCACTTCAAAAATCCAAGCTCCGGCGAACTTACAGAGTACTCCAACTTCTCTTCGACTCAAAATCTAGATCTATATGATAGATTTTTTGTAGTGGAAGACACAAGAGAAAATCGATATCTAATTCTCATTCACTGGGGCTTTTTATATAGTGGAGATGGTGTGTCAATACTCGATTCTTATTGGCCGAATGACACAATTTTCTTATCTCTCAAGACAAGTCAATATGGCCGAATTAAATGTTTTGGCCGACACATTACTAACTGACCTAATTAGGTCATTGGTTAGTTTTAAAAATCGATTCAGTATCCGATCGCACGTATTTTTTACACCAACTTTAGGCATTAATTTCTCATTCACCCGATATTTGAATCGAGTGACTCAAAAGCCCATCATCAACCACTCCGTATGGAGTATTTAATGAAATCATTAACTCTCGATGACATACATCGGAGTCTATTCGTAATTAGCGCTAAAGTTGACTGTTCAACCCATTTAAAGGGCTTTTTCTCCAACAAAATACTGAATTGATTCAAACACTGTACCGAGTATGAATACGAATAGTTGTGGTCGTAGCATTACCCTTCAAATATCATTACCGACCACCTGGAAGTCGGAACCAGTTGAACCGACCACAAAAAAGTCGGAACCAGTAGAACCGACTCCCTTGATGTCGGATCTTGTTGAACCGGCACATTTAAAGTCGGTTCTTTCCATTTTCAATTCGTAAATTATACCGACCCCGTAAATGTCGGTTGTGGTCAGAACCGACTTCCCGTGAAGTCGGTTTTTGATTAATCCGACCATGCTAAAGTCGGTTCTCCAAACCTGCACACAAATGAAAAGGAAACTATGCAATTTATGAGAAGTAATATGAAAGAGGAACTATTCAACAACAATGGATGTAAGAAGATTTAGGAGATGAAATTATTGAGAAAGAACTAAAACGAAAAATTTGCAGAAAAACTAAGAATAAGAACAGGGAAGAAGAAGAGAAGCATTCAAACTAAAAATTGAACGGGAAATTTTATTTCATTGAATTCAGAAGAATTGATATATACAATCAAGTAGTTGTTACAACGAACTGATCCTATAAATAAGCTTCATAATCAACTAATTGTCCGTTGAGATTGTTACAACTGCCCAATTTCCTTTCCAATTGATGCAACTGTTTTTCTTCCAATGTGTTCGACTAAATGACTGTGAGAGCATCCGGTTTCATGTTTTATGGAATTAGCCTTGATCTTGCCTTATTCATATGATCCTCAACAGAAATTTTAAAGATGAATTCATTTGGAGATGAAATTAGGTTGAACAAGAAAATAGGAGATAGTGTGGGAAAAGCCGCGCTTAAGGTGTGTGTGTTATAGATTGGATGGAGGTGATAATTTATTTTAGACCATTTGTGTGTTATTATATTTTTTGTTTGAGGGTTTGTTATTATAATTTGGAAAACTTGGCAATAGTAAAATTTATTTGGTAAAAGTGTTTTTTTTTTAAATTCATATATATTACCGAACATTGGGTGTTTAGGTAGAATGTGGAACCAAGAACATAATAAGTGTGGTGTATCAAAAAAAAATATATTACTATAAATGATGTGTATGGGTAAAATTGCCGGTATGTAAATAAGGGGGGCCAATAACAATACCCAATCAAATGGGCTCCCGGTATGGCCAGGGCGCCTAAATTAGTGCCAGGGCATTTCTAATAAACTGACAGAATTGCCCTTGTTTAAATCTTTCAGGGAAACGAATGAACGAACCATCTACAGCGCCTCCAATGCAAGATGCAGGCAGTATTTTTCTACAGTAGCTGCTTGACTCTAAATCTCCTTCACATATGCAGAATCAAGGAAATAGAACAAACATAAAATAGAAAGGAAGGAAAATGAACAGGGAAAATGAATTAAATAAAAAATAAGGAAAAATTTGATTATTAAAATGAAGTTCCCTCGCCAATGTTGGTGAATGCTTCATGTATTGGACTGTTGTGGCCTGTGTTGGACTGTTGTTGTGGCCTGTGGGTGAGATTCCATTTTCATTTAGTATTCAAAATCTAGATCTAATATGGCTATTCTTTTTAGGATTGCTTTCAATAACAGGACTCAGTGTCTTTCCGACCCGACATCACATAGATTGATGCTATATGCCCTGGTGAGAAATCTGGACATTATCAGGGAAGATGGGTTAGACAATCAATCAACCCGAAAGAGAAAAAAAAATACCGATGGGAAAAAGAAGGGAATGGGTGAACCTTCAGCGAGATGGATTGAGGCGGGGATTGCTTGTTAGAAGAATTATGTTAGAATTATTTTAGAGCAATTAAGTTTTATTACCTAAAGCTATGGCAGTCATGTTATTTCCTATTTTCAGTATGATTTCTCATTATTAGAGTAGTTATTTTTGGTTTAAAGCCATGATCTCATTTTTTCTACTTTATAGGAAAAAATGACTTAGTAGTTGGTTATTTTCTATTTGTATTTATATGCTTGGTCTATCCATGAAAGCTTTAAGTTTTCTCAAAAACTATCTCTTCCAAAACAGTTATCAGTGGTATCGGAGCCATATTCTCAACAGCAGTTGGAGAAAGACCCATGACCGAGACAAATTTTGTTCAAGCTTCCATCCCCGGGTTTGATGGACAGCATTATGATCACTGAAGCATGTTTATGGAGAACTTCATGCGTTCGAAGGAGTATTGGATCATCATTGAACAAGGAGTGGCTGAACCAGCAGCAAATCCACCCCCCAACTGAGGCTCGGAGAGCAGATTTTGAGAGCAAAAAACTCAAAGATCTGAAGGCCAAGAACTGTCTGTTTCAAGCAATAGATAGAGCTATCTTGAAGACCATTCTCAGCAAGGAATCATCAAAGGATATATGGGATTCTATGAAGAGGAAGTATGAAGGAAATGCTAGAGTTAAGATATCACAGTTACATGCCCTAAGAAGAGATTTTGAAACCTTACAAATGAATGAAGGTGAATCTGTCTCAACTTATTGTGCCAGAACCATGGAAATCTACAATAAAATGAGATTTCTTGGTGAAAAGATGGAAGATGTAGCAGTTGTGGAGAAGATTTTGAGGTCTCTCACCTCAAGATTTGATTATGTGGTGTGTTCCATTGAGGAATCCAAAGACATTGATGCATTATCTCTTGATGAACTACAAAGCTCCTTGTAAGTTCATGAACATAAGATGAAGAGAGGCTCGGCAGCATCAAATGAAGAGCAGGCCTTAAATACCACTGCCTCTAATAACAATTATAGGGGCAGAGGAAGAGGAAGAGAGAGAACATCCAGAGATTCTGACAGCAGGGACAACTCTCAGTCATCCAAGAATGGAGAAGGAAGAGGTACTGCAAACAAATATAATGTTGAATGCTTTAGGTGTCATAAATTTGGACACTACCGGTCAGAGTGCTACACTAAATTGCCAGCAGACAAGGAGAAGGGGACTCATCAGAGCTCTCACTTTACTGACAAAGAGGAGGATGAGACCCTGTTGATGACTACACAGCATGAGCAGACATCAGCACCCCAAGTATGGTATGTTGACACAGGATGCACTAATCATATGTGTCGTAATAAAGCATCATTCTCTTATTTGGATGAATGCTATCATTCAAAGGTGAAGTTTGGAGATAACTTCTCAGTTAGTGTAAAGGGAAAAGGCAATATATGCATCAGACCCAAAAATGGGACATCTGAAACCATCTCTAGTGTTTTATATGTTCCTGATCTGAAGTGCAATCTGTTAAGTGTTGAACATTTGCAAGAAAAGGGTTATGAGATTATTCTGAAGAATAAGGAGTGTGAAATCAAGGATTCAATCAAGGGAATCATAGCTAAAGTTACCATAAATGCCAATAGATTGTTCTCTTTGGAAATCAAGGAGCCACAAGCATGTCTTTTGGCAGAACTGAAAGACACATCTTGGTTATGGCACAACAGGTATGGACATCTCAACTTTGGTGGTCTGAAAACTCTTCAGCAGAAGGAAATGGTTAAAGGGCTTCCTCAAATTCAGACTACCCAGCAAGTATGTGAAGAGTGCACTAAAGGAAAGCAACACAAGCATCATTTCCCAAAAGGAAAGTCTTGGAGGGCAAAACAAGTTTTGGAACTCATCCATTCTGACTTCGGAGGACAATAAATCCATCATCCAATGGAGGTAAGAGATACTTCATTACATTTACTGATGATTTTTCCAGAAAAACTTGGGTTGAATTTTGCGAGAAAAATCTTAAGCCTTGAATGCATTCAAGAACTTCAAATTGCTAAGAGAAAAATAGACATGTCAAAATGTCAAGTGTCTGAGAACAGATAGAGGAGGAGAATTTTGCTCAGCAGCGTATGAAGAATTCTGTACCAGTCATAGAATCAGAAGGGAATTGACAACATCCTATACACCACAGCAAAATGGTGTATCTGAGTGGAAGAATAGGACAATTCTGAATATGGTAAGAAGCATGCTGGCATATGGAAATGTACCAAAGAGATTCTGGACTGAGGCTGTAACTAGATTAGATCCAAGCCACTAAAGAAAAATTATTTTCTAGAAAGCCAATTGGGAATTGTTGGCTAGTGGGAGTAAAACCTTATAAAATTTTTAAGTGCAAATTTAGGTTTTTTTTATACATGAGCTTTTACTTATTCTATCTTTATTTATTGTTGTAGAAAATGTCAAACAAATTGAACCTTCGTTTTATCATCGAAAACAAGCTTGACGAAACTAATTTTCTCGATTGGGAAAGAAACCTCAAAATCGTTTTGAGGCACGAGAAGATTGGCTATGTCTTGGGCGAGGCCCTACCGGAAAAGCCCGATGAGGGTTCGGCCGCAGATCTTTGTCGAGAAGTATAACAAGCAATTATTCGCGATGATCGATGCTACACGTATCATGCTTGCTTCTATGACACCGGCTGCGCAGAAACAACATGAGTCTATGGGCGCCTACTCAATCATGGTCCACTGAAGGAACTTTATGCTTCGCGGTCTGACTTTGAAGTGCGAGGTCTCGAAGGCCCTGTTTGGTTGTAAGATGGCATCCGATGCTGCTTTGTGGGGTCACACGTGCTTAAAATGATCGGGTACATAGAGAGGCTTGGGAATTTGGGCCACAAGTTGGAATGAGAATTGAGTATTGACTTGATTACGCAATCTCTACCGATTCATTTCATGATTCGTGATGAATTATCACATAAACAAGATAGATTGCTCCCTTGCGGAGTTATTGAACATGCTGAAAACTACTGAGGGCACTGTGGGGAAGGGAAAACAAGTGTTGCTGGTCACTTAAAGCAATGGCAAGGCAAAAGCCCAGAAAAAGTCCAATAAGGCGAAGGCTGCACCAAAGCCAACGCCTAAGATAGCAAAAGACAAATCCAAGGATGCTTGCTTCCATTGCGGTGAGACCGGACATTGGAGGAGAAACTGCAAAGGCTTCTTGAGCACAAAGAAGAAGCATTTTGATGCTTCGACTTCAGGTATATTTATGATTGAGGTCAACATTACTTCTTCTAAGTCTAACCACTGGGTATTAGTTACTGGTTGTGGTTCTCATATTTGTACGAATATGCAGGCACTAAGAAGAACTAGAGATCTGAAGAAATGAGAGGTGGACCTACGCGTTGGAAATGGAGCAAGTGTTCTTTGCTTTGTTGGCGTAGGAGTTTATTTTCTTTCATTGCCCAGTGGGCTAGTACTTGAACTTAGTAACTGTTATTTTGTTCCCGCTCTTACGAAGAGCATTATTTCCATTTCCGCATTAGATGTTGATGGTTTTTCATTTACGTTTGAGACTAAATGTTGTTCTTTTTCACGTGATGGAATTTTTTATGGTACTGGCATGCTTAGCAATGGTCTCTACATATTAGATATGAATGTTGACGTACTTAATATAAATAACAAGAAAGCCAAGACAAATGACTTGAATGAATCATACTTATGGCATTGTAGACTTGGTCATATAAATAAGAATCGCATTTCCAAACTCCATAAAGATGGAATGTTGGATCAATTCGATTACGAATTGTTTGATACATGTGAAGCTTGTTTACTTGGCAAGATGACAAAGTCACCTTTTAGTGGCAAAAGGATAAGATCCAATGAATTGCTTGAGCTCATACATACTGATGTGTGTGGCCCAATGTCAATTTAAGCCAAAGGAGGATACTCTTATTTTATCACTTTCATTTAGGACCTTTCTCGCTATGGTTATATATACTTAATGAAGTATAAGTCTGAAGCCTTCAAAAAATTCAAGGAATTCAGAAGTGAAGTGGAGAAACAACTAGGTAAATAAATCAAAACGCTTTGATCCGATCGAGGCGGAGAATACCTAGATAGAGAGTTTCAAAGTAATTTAAAGGAGAATGGGATTCTACCTGAATGGACCCCTCCAGGGACGCCTCAAATTAATGGCATATCTGAGCGGAGGAACCGTACTTTGTTACACATGGTACGATCCATGATGAGCTACGCAGTTCTTCCAAAATCTTTTTTGGGGTATGCTCTAGAAACCACATCCTATACACTGAACCGAGTTCCATCAAAGAAGGTTGAGACCAGTCCCTATGAAGTGTTCAAAGGGAAGAAACCAACACTAGGTTACATGAAACCTTTGGGATGTCCAGTTTATGTGAAACGGACCATGCCTGATAAACTGGAACCTAGATCTGACAAATGTCTGTTTGTGGGATATCCTAGGGAAACCAAAGGGTACCAATTTTACCACCCTGAGGAACAAAAGGTGTTTGTTGCCGGGATCGGCCACTTTACGGAGAAAGAGTTTATTGCGGATAGGGTCAGTGGGAGTAAGATTGATCTTGAAGAAATTCGAGAACAACTTACGGATAACAGTCCGTTGATGGAAGTAGAGGAGACACCACATACAGATGTGGGGCCACCCTCTACCATAGGCAAACTAGCCTCAAAGATCCACCAGGGAACGCCGTGAACCCAAAAGGTACACTGGCGTATATCTCATGGAAGATGAGGACCCTAGAACTTATGAGGAAGTGCTATTAAGGCATGACAAAGAGAAATGGCTGGAAGCCATGAATTTTGAAATGGAATCAATGAAAGACAACCAAGTTTGGAGCTTTGTTGATCCACCTGAAGGAATAGTTCCCATAGGGTGTAAATGGGTCTTTAAGAGAAAGACCGACATGGACGGTAACGTGACCACCTACAAGGCTAGGTTGGTGGCAAAGGGTTATAAGCAAAGACAAGGAGTTGACTATGACGAAACCTTTTACTTTGTTGCCATGTTAAAATCCATTAGAATTTTGCTCGCTATTGCAAACATACCATGATTACAAATCGCGCGGATGGATGTGAAAACAGCTTTCCTTAACGGGAACTGCGAGGAAGTGTATATGACACAGCCTGAGGGTTTCACAACCAATGACGCCAGGATGGTGTGTAAACTGCAAAGATCCATTTATGTATTAAAGCAAGCTTCTCGGATTTGGAATCTTCGCTTTGATGAAATAATCAAATAGTTTGATTTCATCAAGAACGAAGATGAGCCCTGTGTTTACAAGAAGGTTAGTGGGAGTGCCATTGTGTTCTTAGTGATTTATGTAGACGACATATTGCTCATAGGGAATGATGTGCCTATGTTACAATCAGTCAAAGTTTGGTTATCCAAGAACTTCTCAATGAAGGACTTGGGTGAGGCAGCCTATATTCTAGGAATAAAGATCTATAGAGATAGATCTAAAAGATTGCTTGGTATGTCCTATATAGACAAGATGCTGAAGAGATTCAGCATGGAGCAGTCCAAGAAAGGATTGCTGCCCATGTCACATGGGGTCTACCTGTCAAAGGGAATGAGTCGTAAGACAGAGGAGGAAAGTGCACAAATGAGTAAGATCCCTTATGCTTCGGCAATCGGGTTTATCATGTATGTCGTGTTTTGCACAAGACTAGATGTCTCGTACCCTCTTAGTATGAATGGTAGGTACCAGTCCAATCCAAGTGATGGTCACTATATTGCTGTCAAGAATATCCTCAAGTACTTAAGGCGTACCAGGGATATGTTCCTGGTTTTCGGGAACGATGATTTAGTATTACGAGGTTACACAGATGCCAGTTTCCAAACTGACAAGGATGACTTTAAGTCACAATCTGGATTTGTTTTCACGCTTAATGTCAGAGCAGTGAGCTGGAAGAGTTCCAAGCAGGAGACTACTGCAGACTCTACAACGGAAGCCGAATACATAGCAGCCTCGGAGGCGGCAAAGAAGCGATTTGGATGAAGAAGTTCATTCATCGAACTTGGTGTGGTTCCTCCATTGAAGGTCAGTGCTCTGCATCTTTGTGATAATAATGTAGAGATATCTCAGTCAAAGGAACCAAGGTCTCATCAGAAGTCCAAACATGTGCTACGGCGCTATCACGTGATTAGAGAGATAGTAGTAGAGGAGATGTAAGATAGAGAAAGTCCACACGGATGATAACATAGCTGATCCGTTAACCAAGACATTGTCTCAAGCAAAGCATGAGAAACATGTTCACTTGCACGGGCTTAGGCATATGGGTGATTGGCTTTAGGCCAAGTGGGAGATTGTTGGAAAGGTGTCCTAAACCCAATCGGGTTGGACCGGATCCGACCGGGTTGTGTCATTTACAGTCTATTTGGTTCATGTAATAACTTTATTATGATTAATAAAAGCACTTATGTTATTATATATTGTTTAATCTTCATATTATTTGTTGTATATATATAGTAACGTCCCTAGTATCAAACTGTGATAGAGAAACCATGATAGTGATTTTGGTTGATGAGATCTCTAATCACTATAACAAGTTTGGTACTTAAATGTCTCTAGTCTTACATATTGTCAAATGGGACATTGATAGTATAATTAGACTAGCACGTATTGGATGTCTTCTATCTTTTAGAAGATAGGGATAGATCTCGTCTATCGAAGTGTAGGGACACTTGGACTGTACGTGGACGTGTATTAGAGAATGCGTACGTTAGACTGGCCCACTTACATTAAGTGTCACACCATGTGGCGGTTGTGTAATTATCCTTTTGACCGGAGTCTTCATGGCATCACGGTGTGGATTGTCATGCTTTGACACTATTGAGGTTTCCCCTAGCCACGGGGCGATCATGCGGTAGTGATTGGGTATGATATTGAAGCATGGCGGAGTATACGTGATTGGTCGTCCGGAAATCGCGTGTCTATGATTGGGATCGAATATCCGAAATGGCCTTCTTATAAGGAATGTCTAGCTCTCGAGAATCTTTGCAAAGTGGGAGTAAATGTGTTATTTTGAGAGAGCATGATATCCAGATTATAAGATACGATTGTTAATGTATTGACACTCGAGATACGATCGTATGGATATTATTTCAGCGATAGGATTGTAAGTTACACGGTAACTGCTTCACATGAAAGGTAGTAGTCATTTCTTTTGACACTTCCGATGATTGGTGGTCACGGTGTGTTGCTAGACGCTATCCCGTGATCGTTAGGCATGAAGGGCATTTTGGTAAATTGCACTTTGTGTCTACGGCCAACATATTCGGAAGCCTATCGGGTCACACATATGAACTTCAAGTCGGATTAAAAGGCGGTTATAGTTGATAACCAAATAAGGAAAATTTATCTCTACAGACTATAAAGGTTATAGTGGTAATTTAATATGGTGGTATTTATTTATTATGAATAAATAAAATACAAGATATTAATTATATATAAATTATATTAATTAAAAAATATTCCGGAAGTCAATCTTTTGACTATTGGGTCGCCGCATTGAAGTGTATAAGATACACTTGGATTGTGCACTTTAATTAATAAGATTACCATAATATTAATATAAGATATTAATTGATTTTGGAAAAATAGATTTATTGTAATAAGATAATTATATTCAATATAAGATATTGGCAAAATTAATTATAATAAAAGAGATAAATCAATCTAGAATATTTTCCTTATTTTATTGGGAAAAGTTTTTTCTCTTCACACATATATGGGCGCCACTTTTGACTATAAATAAGAGGTGGGTGTCAAGCTCTTTTTTACATCACAATTGCCAAAGCTCATAGTTCTTGTATAAAATAGAGAGCAACCTATAGTAAGTTTGTGAGTGAGGAAAAAGGCCGGTCTAGCAACCGGAGTTTCCAATAGAAATCCAAGGAGGATTCCGGCGAGGAGTTCGTGTGGATTAGCGATAGAGGCCGGACGCGTGGACGGCTTGCGCACTGTACTACTCTCCGTTTACGGTCAAAGCGACGATCTTATAGATCATCTAAGGTATAACCGTCAAACTACTTAACGTGTTTATTGCATTAAACGAAGAACAATCTAGTAAAAGGAAATCAAATTTTAAATTCCGCTGCGTTAAACTAATGATTTCCTAACATTGGTATCGGAGCCAGACTTCGAGCTTAAGCAATAAGCATAATTTAATTGCGTAGTAATTAATCGATAGATGCAAGATTTAAATCACGAGATGTTACAACAACAAAAAAAATTAGGGTTTGATTGGGGAGCTCGGCCGATGGCGGCGGCCCTCCTCTCTGGCGGCGGCGGCTTTGCTTTTGCGCTCCGTCGGGTTTGTCCTCTTCCAATGGGGGAGATCGACCCTCTTCGTTTTGTGATATTTATTGTGCATAGATATCTCGTTTGTTTAGTTGTGTCATATAGCCAACGAATGGTTCAAATAGTTTGGGCCATTGGGAAACCATAAGGCATATTGGCCCTTCCAAATTTTGATTTGGAATAGGCCTTTGCCCTTTTCAAATATTTGATTTGAAAAAAGGCCTAGGCCTAGGCCACTTCCAAAATTTTGATTTTGGAAAGTGGCCAGGCCTAAACCAAAAACTATTTTACCTTTCCAAATTTTGATTTGGAATAGGCCTAAGCCCTTTTCAAATATTTGATTTGTAAAAAGTTTGCAAGCGCAAGCCACTTTCAAAATTTTGATTTTGGAAAGTGGCCAGGAATAAAAGGCAAATTTAGTTTTGGAAAGGAAACAAATAGGAGACTTAATAATTTTAATTTTATTTGAATAGTTCAAATTTAATTGAAATTAAAATCAATTTAAAATTAAATGTTAATTTTAATTTTCGACTAAGTCATATAATTAATTAAAAGTTATTTAATTATTTGATGTGATAAAATAAAGACGCATAAGTAGTTAAAATTAGAATTTAATCTTTTTCATAAGATAAAATTGTATGGATTAGATGTGTAGATATAATGTGATTATATGGACTCCGATTAATCATTGACTCGACCAATAGGATAGATGAGAATGTTTTCTTTATGTTGGTTTTTAAAAGGAAAAAAATTTATCTAGACCGTTATGAAGAAGCGTGACCAAGTTTACTTTTGCATTTATCACATTCCCGTTAGCTCCCCCCCACCCCCACCCCTGCAAAGCGGCGGGTGTAATTATTTATTAGATAGATTAATATGTAACAAGAATGGAGCAAGAAAATGAAGACCAAAGAGAGATAAAGAACCCATTGGCGTCACAAAGAATAAAGATCCTATTGGCGGTTGCAGATATCCTTAGTTTGTGACCAGCGGTTTTAAATCTCATTTGTATTCAAACTGCACTTAGGAAAAGTCCATGATCATACCGGTTATGTTGTGCACGGAATGTTGTGTATCTTTTACTTTATATGATATTGTAGTAATATGCACATAGTAGATGAGACCATAATTAAACCAAATTAATTAAGTGAATTAATTTAAAATTATTCCCACGCCAAAAATCGAGCCAAAATTGTCTCCCAATATTATAATGACGGTGAAGAGCCCTTGTTGGATCAAGCGATCGACCACCGTCAAGAGTTGACCTACCACGGGTATATCGTTATTATTGAGATATGATCGTCACGAGATCTCGCGAATATTGGGTTACGACTCGACTAAAGTCTTTCGGTGATTGGCCACCGCCAGGGCCGTCTGACTTTAGAGACAATGGGTTGACTACCACATAGAGATGCGGACTGTCAAATAGTTGACTAGTCAACCACTGGGATTCGCATATGATGCGACTGGTAGGAGTACCTACTTTTCGAAATTGCCAAGATTGATCGACCACCGTTGGGGATTAAGGTGACTAGATTAGATCCCAGCCACTAAAGAAAAATTATTTTCTTGAAAGACAATTGGAAATAGTTGGCTAGTGGGAGTAAAACCTTATATAATTTTTAAGTGCAAATTTAGGTTTTTTTTATACATGAGCTTTTACTTATTCTATCTTTATTTATTGTTGTAGAAAATGTCAAACAAATTGAACCTTCGTTTTATCATCGAAAACAAGCTTGACGAAACTAATTTTCTCGATTGGGAAAGAAACCTCAAAATCGTTTTGAGACACGAGAAGATTGGCTATGTCTTGGGCGAGGCCCTACCGGAAAAGCCCGCTAAGGGTTCGGCCGCAGATCTTTGTCGAGAATTATAACAAACAAGCACTGCTCGAGCGATCGATGCTACACGTATCATGCTTGCTTCTATGACACTGAAGCTGAAGCTTGACATGAGTCTATGGACGCCTACTCAATCATGGTCCACTGAAGGAACTTTATGCATCTCGGTCTACTTTGAGAAGTGCGAGGTCTTGAAGGCCCTGTTTGGTTGTAAGATGGCATCCGGGGACTGCTTTGTGGGGTCACACGTGCTTAAAATGATCGGGTACATAGAGAGGCTTGGGAAGTGGGCCACAAGTTGGAGCGAGAATTGAGTATTGACTTGATTACGCAATATCTACGATTCATTCTCGCAGATTCGTGATGAATTATCACATGAACAAGATAGATTGCTCTCACTGCGGAGTTATTGAACATGCCGAAAGCAGCCGAGGGCGCGTGTGGGAAGGAAAAGCAAGTGTTGCTGGTCACTCAAGCAAGGGCAAGGCAAAAGCCCAGAAAAAGTCCAAGAAGGTGAAGGCTGAACCTAATCCAACGCCGAAGATAGCAAAAGACAAATCCAAGGATGCTTGCTTCCATTGCGGTGAGACCGGACATTGGAGGAGAAACTGGAAAGGCTTCTTGAGCACCAAGAAGAAGCATTCTGATGCTTCAACTTCAAGTATATTTATGATTGAGGTCAACATTACTTTTTCTAAGTCTAACCACTGGGTATTAGATACTGGTTGTGGTTCTCATATTTGTAAGAATATGCAGGCACTAAGAAGAACTAGAGATCTGAAGAAAGGAGAGGTGGACCTACGCGTTGGAAATGGAGCAAGTGTTGCTGCGCTGGCCATAGGAGTTTATTTTCTTTCACTGCCCAGTGGGATTGTACTTGAACTTAGTAACTGTTATTTTGTTCCCGCTCTTACGAAGAGCATTATTTCCATTTCCGCATTAGATGTTGATGGTTTTTCATTTACGTTTGAGAATAAATGTTGTTCTTTTTCACGTGATGGAATCTTTTATGGTACTGGCATGCTTAGCAATGGTCTCTACATATTAGATATGAATGTTGGCGTACTTAATATAAATAACAAGAAAGCCAAGACAAATGACTTGAATGAATCCTACTTATGGCATTGTAGACTTGGCCATATAAATAAGAATCGCATTTCCAAACTCCATAAAGATGGAATGTTGGATCAATTCGATTACGAATCGTTTGATACATGTGAAGCTTGTTTACTTGGCAAGATGACAAAGTCACCTTTTAGTGGCAAAGGGATAAGATCCAATGAATTGCTTGAGCTCATACATACTGATGTGTGTGGCCCAATGTCAATTCAAGCCAAAGGAGGATACTCTTATTTTATCACTTTCACTGATGACCATTCTCGCTATGGTTATATATACTTAATGAAGTATAAGTCTGAAGCCTTCGAAAAGTTCAAATAATTCAGAAGTGAAGTGGAGAAACAACTAGGTAAAGAAATCAAAACGCTTCGATCCGATCGAGGCGGAGAATACCTAGATAGCGAGTTTCAATGTTTTTTAAAGGAGAATGGGATTCTACCGAATGGACCCTTCCAGGTGGGCGCCTCAAATGAATGGCATATCGAGAGGAGGCACCGTACTTTGTTAGACATGGTACGATCCATGATGAGCTACGCAGTTCTTCCAAAATCATTTTGGGGGTATGCTCTAGAAACCGCATCCTATACACTGAACCGAGTTCCATTAAAGACGGTTGAGTCCACTCCTATGAAGTGTTCAAAGGAAGAAACCAACACTAGGTTACATGAAACCTTGGGGATGTGCGATTTATGTGAAACGGACCATGCCACGATAAACTTGAACCTAGATCGACAAATGTCATTTTATGGGATATCTAGGAAACCAAAGGTTACCAATTTTACCACCCCGAGGAACAAAATGTGTTTGTTGCCAGGGATCGCCAGCCACTCGAGAAAGAGTTTATTCGGATAGGGTCGGTGGGAGTAATATTGATCTTGAAGAAATTCGAGAACCACTTACGGATAATGATCCGTTGATGGAAGTAGAGGAGACACCACATATCTGGATGTGGGGCCACCTCTACCAGAGCACACTAGCACCTCGAAGATCCACAGGAACGCCGTGAACCCAAAAGGTACACCTTGGCGTATATCTCTTGGAAGATGAGGACCCTAGAACTTATGAGGAAGTGCTATTAAGGCATGACAAAGAGAAATGGCTGGAAGCCATGAATTCTGAAATGAAATACATGAAAGACAACCAAGTTTGGAACTTAGTTGATCGACATGAAGGAATAGTTCCCATAGGGTGTAAATGGGTCTTTAAGAGAAAGACCGACATGGACGGTAACGTGACCACCTACAAGGCTAGGTTGGTGGCAAAGGGTTATAAGCAAAGACAAGGAGTTGACTATGACGAAACCTTTTCGCCTGTTACCATGTTAAAATCCATTAGAATTTTGCTCGCTATTGCAGCATACCATGATTACGAAATCTAGCAGATGGATGTGAAAACAGCTTTCCTTAACGGGAACACATGCGAGGAAGTGTATATGACACGACTGAGGTTTCACAACCAATGACTTGAGGATGGTGTAAAGCGCAAAGATCCATTTATGTATTAAAGCAAGCTTCTCGGATTTGGAATCTTCGCTTTGATGAAATAATCAAATAGTTTGATTTCATCAAGAACGAAGATGAGCCCTGTGTTTACAAGAAGGTTAGTGGGAGTGCCATTGTGTTCTTAGTGATTTATGTAGACGACATATTGCTCATAGGGAATGATGTGCCTATGTTACAATCAGTCAAAGTTTGGTTATCCAAGAACTTCTCAATGAAGGACTTGGGTGAGGCAGCCTATATTCTAGGAATAAAGATCTATAGAGATAGATCTAAAAGATTGCTTGGTATGTCCTATATAGACAAGATGCTGAAGAGATTCAGCATGGAGCAGTCCAAGAAAGGATTGCTGCCCATGTCACATGGGGTCTACCTGTCAAAGGGAATGAGTCGTAAGACAGAGGAGGAAAGTGCACAAATGAGTAAGATCCCTTATGCTTCGGCAATCGGGTTTATCATGTATGTCGTGTTTTGCACAAGACTAGATGTCTCGTACCCTCTTAGTATGAATGGTAGGTACCACCAATCCAAGTGATGGTCACTATATTCTTTGTCAAGAATATCCTCAAGTACTTAAGGCGTACAGGATATGTTCCTGGTTTTCGAACGATGATTTAGTATTACGAGGTTACACGGATGCCGGTTCCAAGCGACAAGGATGACTTTAAGTCACTGTCTGGATTTGTTTTCACGCTTAATGTCGGAGCGGTGGTGGAAGAGTTCCAAGCAGGAGACTACTGCCAGACTCTACAACGGAAGCCGAATACATAGCGACCTCGGAGGCGGCAAAGAAGCGATTTGGATGAAGAAGTTCATTATCGAACTTGGTGTGGTTCCTCCATTGAAGGTCCAGTGCCTGCATCATTGTGATAATAATGTAGAGATATCTCGAGTCAAAGGAACCAAGGTCTCATCGAAGTCCAAACATGTGCTACTGGCGCTATCACGTGATTTAGAGATAGTAGTAGAGAGATGTAAGATAGAGAAAGTCCACACGGATGATAACATAGCCGATCCGTTAACCAAGACATTGTCTCAAGCAAAGCATGAGAAACATGTTCACTTGCACGGGCTTAGGCATATGGGTGATTGGCTTTAGGCCAAGTGGGAGATTGTTGGAAAGTGTGTCTAAACCCAATCGGGTTGGACCGGATCCGACCGGGTTGTGTCATTTCTGATCTATTTGGTTCATGTAATAACTTTATTATGATTAATAAAAGCACTTATGTTATTATATATTGTTTAATCTTCATATTATTTGTTGTATATATATAGTAACGTCCCTAGTATCAAACTGTGATAGAGAAACCATGATAGTGATTTTGGTTGATGAGATCTCTAATCACTATAACAAGTTTGGTACTTAAATGTCTCTAGTCTTACATATTGTCAAATGGGACATTGATAGTATAATTAGACTAGCACGTATTGGATGTCTTCTATCTTTTAGAAGATAGGGATAGATCTCGTCTATCGAAGTGTAGGGACACTTGGACTGTACGTGGACGTGTATTAGAGAATCGCGACGTTAGGTGGCCCACTTACATTAAGTGTCACACCATGTGGCGGTTGTGTAATTATCCTTTTGACCGGAGTCTTCATGGCATCACGGTGTGGATTGTCATGCTTTGACACTATTGAGGTTTCCCCTAGCCACGGGGCGATCATGCGGTAGTGATTGGGTATGATATTGAAGCATGCGGAGTATACGTGATTGGTCGTCCGGAAATCGCGTGTCCTATGATTGGGATCGAATATCCGAAATGGCCTTCTTATAAGGAATGTCTAGCTCTCGAGAATCTTTGCAAAGTGGGAGTAAATGTGTTATTTTGAGAGAGCATGATATCCAGATTATAAGATACGATTGTTAATGTATTGACACTCGAGATACGATCGTATGGATATTATTTCAGCGATAGGATTGTAAGTTACACGGTAACTGCTTCACATGAAAGGTAGTAGTCATTTCTTTTGACACTTCCGATGATTGGTGGTCACGGTGTGTTGCTAGACGCTATCCCGTGATCGTTAGGCATGAAGGGCATTTTGGTAAATTGCACTTTGTGTCTACGGCCAACATATTCGGAAGCCTATCGGGTCACACATATGAACTTCAAGTCGGATTAAAATGCGGTTATAGTTGATAACCAAATAAGGAAAATTTATCTCTAGACTATAAAGGTTATAGTGGTAATTTAATATGGTGGTATTTATTTATTATGAATAAATAAAATACAAGATATTAATTATATATAAATTATATTAATTAAAAAATATTCCGGAAGTCAATCTTTTGACTATTGGGTCGCCGCATTGAAGTGTATAAGATACACTTGGATTGTGCACTTTAATTAATAAGATTACCATAATATTAATATAAGATATTAATTGATTTTGGAAAAATAGATTTATTGTAATAAGATAATTATATTCAATATAAGATATTGGCAAAATTAATTATAATAAAAGAGATAAATCAATCTAGAATATTTTCCTTATTTTATTGGGAAAAAGTTTTTTTCTCTTCCACACATATGGGGCGCCACTTTTGACTATAAATAAGAGGTGGGTGTCAAGCTCTTTTTTACATCACAATTGCCAAAGCTCATAGTTCTTGTATAAAATAGAGAGCAACCTATAGTAAGTTTGTGAGTGAGGAAAAAGGCCGGTCTAGCAACCGGAGTTTCCAATAGAAATCCAAGGAGGATTCCGGCGAGGAGTTCGTGTGGATTAGCGATAGAGGCCGGACGCGTGGACGGCTTGCGCACTGTACTACTCTCCGTTTACGGTCAAAGCGACGATCTTATAGATCATCTAAGGTATAACCGTCAAACTACTTAACGTGTTTATTGCATTAAACGAAGAACAATCTAGTAAAAGGAAATCAAATTTTAAATTCCGCTGCGTTAAACTAATGATTTCCTAACATTGGTATCGGAGCCAGACTTCGAGCTTAAGCAATAAGCATAATTTAATTGCGTAGTAATTAATCGATAGATGCAAGATTTAAATCACGAGATGTTACAACAACAAAAAAAATTAGGGTTTGATTGGGGAGCTCGGCCGACTGGCGGCGGCCCCCCTCCTCTGCGGCGGCGGCGGCTTTAGGGCTGCCTTCCGTCGGCTGTCCTCTTCCAATGGGGGAGATCGACCCTCTTCGTTTTGTGATATTTATTGTGCATAGATATCTCGTTTGTTTAGTTGTGTCATATAGCCAACAAATGGTTCAAATAGTTTGGGCCATTGGGAAACCATAAGGCATATTGGCCCTTCCAAATTTTGATTTGGAATAGGCCTTTGCCCTTTTCAAATATTTGATTTGAAAAAAGGCCTAGGCCTAGGCCACTTCCAAAATTTTGATTTTGGAAAGTGGCCAGGCCTAAACCAAAAACTATTTTACCTTTCCAAATTTTGATTTGGAATAGGCCTAGGCCCTTTTCAAATATTTGATTTGTAAAAGGCCTAGGCCTAGGCCACTTCCAAAATTTTGATTTTGGAAAGTGGCCAGGAATAAAAGGCAAATTTAGTTTTGGAAAGGAAACAAATAGGAGACTTAATAATTTTAATTTTATTTTGAATAGTTCAAATTTAATTGAAATTAAAATCAATTTAAAATTAAATGTTAATTTTAATTTTCGACTAAGTCATATAATTAATTAAAAGTTATTTAATTATTTGATGTGATAAAATAAAGACGCATAAGTAGTTAAAATTAGAATTTAATCTTTTTCATAAGATAAAATTGTATGGATTAGATGTGTAGATATAATGTGATTATATGGACTCCGATTAATCATTGACTCGACCAATAGGATAGATGAGAATGTTTTCTTTATGTTGGTTTTTAAAAGGAAAAAAAATTGTCCTAGACCGTTATGAAGAACGTGACCAAGTTTACTTTTTGCATTTATCACATTCCCGTTAGCTCCCCCCCCACCCCCCCACCCCCGTGTGCGGCGGGTGTAATTATTTATTAGATAGATTAATATGTAACAAGAATGGAGCAAGAAAATGAAGACCAAAGAGAGATAAAGAACCCATTGGCGTACAGCAATAAAGATCCTATTGGCGGTTGCAGATACCCTTAGTTTGTGACCCGCGGTTTCGTCTGTTTGTATTCGAAACTGTACCTAGGAAAAGTCCATGATCATACCGGTTATGTTGTGCACGGAATGTTGTGTATCTTTTACTTTATATGATATTGTAGTAATATGCACATAGTAGATGAGACCATAATTAAACCAAATTAATTAAGTGAATTAATTTAAAATTATTCCCACGCCAAAAATCGAGCCAAAATTGTCTCCCAATATTATAATGACGGTGAAGAGCCCTTGTTCGGATCCAACTGATCGACCACCGTCAAGAGTTGACCTACCACGGGTATATCGTTATTATTGAGATATGATCGTCACGAGATCTCGCGAATATTGGGTTACGACTCGACTAAAGTCTTTCGGTGATTGGCCACCGCCAGGGCCGTCTGACTTTAGAGACAATGGGTTGACTACCACATAGAGATGCGGACTGTCAAATAGTTGACTAGTCAACCTTTGGGATTCGTGATATGATGCATTGGTAGAGTACCTACTTTTGAAATTGCCAAGATTGATCGACCACCGTTGGGGATTAAGGTGACTAGATTAGATCCCAGCCACTAAAGAAAAATTATTTTCTTGAAAGACAATTGGAAATAGTTGGCTAGTGGGAGTAAAACCTTATATAATTTTTAAGTGCAAATTTAGGTTTTTTTTATACATGAGCTTTTACTTATTCTATCTTTATTTATTGTTGTAGAAAATGTCAAACAAATTGAACCTTCGTTTTATCATCGAAAACAAGCTTGACGAAACTAATTTTCTCGATTGGGAAAGAAACCTCAAAATCGTTTTGAGACACGAGAAGATTGGCTATGTCTTGGACGAGGCCCTACCGGAAAAGCCCGCTAAGGGTTCGGCTGCAGATGCTGTCGAGAATTATAACAAGCAATCGTTTCGACAAGATCGATGATGCTACGATCATGCTTGCTTCTATGACACTGAATCGCAGAAACAAAGACATGAGTCTATGGACGCCTACTCAATCATGGTCCACCTGAAGGAACTTTATGCATCTCAGTCTCGCACTGAGAGGTACGAGGTCTTGAAGGCCCTGTTTGGTTGTAAGATGGCATCCGGGATCTGCCGTGGGGGTCACACGTGCTTAAAATGATCGGGTACATAGAGAGGCTTGGGAAAGCCGGGCCACAAGTTGGAACGAGAATTGAGTATTGACTTGATTACGCAATATCTACCGATTCATTTCATGATTCGTGATGAATTATCACATGAACAAGATAGATTGCTCCCTGCGGAGTTATTGAACATCTTTGAAAGCCGCCGAGGCACCGTGGGGAAGGAAAAGCAAGTGTTCTTTGGTCACTCAAGCAAGGGCAAGGCAAAGCCAGAGAAAAAGTCCAAGAAGGTGAAGGGTGAACCTAATCCAACGCCGAAGATAGCAAAAGACAAATCCAAGGATGCTTGCTTCCATTGCGGTGAGACCGGACATTGGAGAGAAATCGGAAAGGCTTCTTGAGCACCAAGAAGAAGCATTCGATGCTTCAACTTCAAGTATATTTATGATTGAGGTCAACATTACTTTTCTAAGTCTAACCACCGGGTATTGAGATCTGGTTGTGGTTCTCATATTTGTAAGAATATGCAGGCACTAAGAAGAACTAGAGATCTGAAGAAAGGAGAGGTGGACCTACGCGTTGGAAATGGAGCAAGTGTTCTGCTACCGCCATAGGAGTTTATTTTCTTTCACTGCCCAGTGGGATTGTACTTGAACTTAGTAACTGTTATTTTGTTCCCGCTCTTACGAAGAGCATTATTTCCATTTCCGCATTAGATGTTGATGGTTTTTCATTTACGTTTGAGAATAAATGTTGTTCTTTTTCACGTGATGGAATCTTTTATGGTACTGGCATGCTTAGCAATGGTCTCTACATATTAGATATGAATGTTGGCGCATTTAATATAAATAACAAGAAAGCCAAGACAAATGACTTGAATGAATCCTACTTATGGCATTGTAGACTTGGCCATATAAATAAGAATCGCATTTCCAAACTCCATAAAGATGGAATGTTGGATCAATTCGACACGAATCGCTTGATACATGTGAAGCTTGTTTACTTGGCAAGATGACAAAGTCACCTTTTAGTGGCAAAGGATAAGATCCAATGAATTGCTTGAGCTCATACATACTGATGTGTGTGGCCCAATGTCAATTCAAGCCAAAGGAGGATACTCTTATTTTATCACTTTCACTGATGACCATTCTCGCTATGGTTATATATACTTAATGAAGTATAAGTCTGAAGCCTTCGAAAAGTTCAAATAATTCAGAAGTGAAGTGGAGAAACAACTAGGTAAAGAAATCAAAACGCTTCGATCCGATCGAGGCGGAGAATACCTAGATAGCGAGTTTCAATGTTTTTTAAAGGAGAATGGGATTCTACCGGAATGGACCCTTCCAGGGACGCCTCAAATGAATGGCATATCTGAGAGGAGGCACCGTACTTTGTTAGACATGGTACGATCCATGATGAGCTACGCAGTTCTTCCAAAATCATTTTGGGGGTATGCTCTAGAAACCGCATCCTATACACTGAACCGAGTTCCATTAAAGACGGTTGAGTCCACTCCCTATGAAGTGTTCAAAGGGAAGAAACCAACACTAGGTTACATGAAACCTTGGGGATGTGCAGTTTATGTGAAACGGACCATGCCTGATAAACTTGAACCTAGATCTGACAAATGTCTGTTTATGGGATATCCTAGGGAAACCAAAGGTTACCAATTTTACCACCCTGAGGAACAAAATGTGTTTGTTGCCAGGACTGGCCACTTTCTGGAGAAAGAGTTTATTCTGGATAGGGTCAGTGGGAGTAATATTGATCTTGAAGAAATTCGAGAACCACTTACGGATAACAGTCCGTTGATGGAAGTAGAGGAGACACCACATACAGATGTGGGGCCACCCTCTACCGTAGGCACACTAGCACCTCGAAGATCCACCAGGGAACGCCGTGAACCCAAAAGGTACACTGGCGTATATCTCTTGGAAGATGAGGACCCTAGAACTTATGAGGAAGTGCTATTAAGGCATGACAAAGAGAAATGGCTGGAAGCCATGAATTCTGAAATGAAATACATGAAAGACAACCAAGTTTGGAACTTAGTTGATCGACATGAAGGAATAGTTCCCATAGGGTGTAAATGGGTCTTTAAGAGAAAGACCGACATGGACGGTAACGTGACCACCTACAAGGCTAGGTTGGTGGCAAAGGGTTATAAGCAAAGACAAGGAGTTGACTATGACGAAACCTTTTCGCCTGTTACCATGTTAAAATCCATTAGAATTTTGCTCGCTATTGCAGCATACCATGATTACGAAATCTAGCAGATGGATGTGAAAACAGCTTTCCTTAACGGGAACCTGTCTGAGGAAGTGTATATGACACAGCCTGAGGGTTTCACAACCAATGACGCCAGGATGGTGTGTAAACTGCAAAGATCCATTTTTGGATTAAAGCAAGCTTCTCGGAGTTGGAATCTTCGCTTTGATGAAATAATCGAACAGTTTGGTTTCTTCAAGAACGGAGATGAGCCCTGTGTTTACGAGAAGGTTAGTGGGAGTGCCATTGTGTTCTTAGTGCTTTATGTAGACGACATATTGCTCATAGGGAATGATGTGCCTATGTTACAATCAGTCAAAGCTTGGTTATCCACGAACTTCTCAATGAAGGACTTGGGTGAGGCAGCCTATATTCTAGGAATAAAGATCTATAGAGATAGATCTAAAAGGTTGCTTGGTCTGTCCCAATCCACCTATATAGACAAGATCAAGAGAGATTCAAGACGGCACGACCCAAGAAAGGATTCTTCGCCCATGTCACATGGGTCTACCTGTCAAAGGGAATGAGTCCTAAGACAAAGGAGGAAAGGGCACAAATGAGTAAGATCCCTTATGCTTTGGCAATCGGGTCCATCATATATACCATGTTATGCACAAGACCAGATGTCTCGTACCCTCTTAGTATGACTAGTAGGTACCAGTCCAATCCAGGTGATGGTCACTGGATTGCCGTCAAGAATATCCTCAAGTACTTAAGGCATACCAGGGATATGTTCCTGGTTTTCGGGAACGATGATTTAGTATTACGAGGTTACATAGATGCCAGTTTCCAAACTGACAAGGATGACTTTAAGTCACAACTGGATTTGTTTTCACGCTAACGGCGGAGCAAAGCGGTGAGTGGAAGAGTTCCAAGCGGGGAGACTAATGCGGACTCTACAACGGAAGCCGAATACATAGCAGCCTCGGAGGCGGCAAAGGAATCGATTTGGATGAAGAAGTTCATTCATCGAACTTGGTGTGGTTCCTCCATTGAAGGTCCAAAGTGCCTCCGCATTGTGATAATAATGGAGCGATATCTCGATCAAAGGAACCAAGGTCTCATCAGAAGTCCAAACATGTGCTACGGCGCTATCACTTGATTAGAGAGATAGTAGATAGAGGAGATGTAAAGATAGAGAAAGTCCACATGGATGATAACATAGCTAACCCGTTAACCAAGGCATTGTCTCAAGCAAAGCATGAGAAACATGTTCATTTGCACGGGCTTAGGCATATGGGTGATTGGCTTTAGGCCAAGTGGGAGATTGTTGGAAAGGTGTTCTAAACCCAATCGGGTTGGACCGGATCCGACCGGGTCGGGTCATTTACAGTCTATTTAGTACATGTAATAACTTTATTATGATTAATAAAAGCACTTATGTTATTATATATTGTTTAATCTTCATATTATTTGTTGTATATATATAGTAACGTCCCTAGTATCAAACTGTGATAGAGAAACCATGATAGTGATTATGGTTGATGAGATCTCTAATCACTATAACAAGTTTGATACTTAAATGTCTCTAGTCTTACATATTGTCAAATGAGACATTGTCAAATGGGACATTTATACTATGGTTGCCGGAGAGGAGTTGGAAGGGAGGAGGGGGAGCCGGAACAAATTTTGGAGGTTGCTCTCTATTTTTTAATTTTTTTGAGTTATGTTTAATTTTATATAGGAGAGGTTAGTTTTGTTTGTTTACAATATTTGTCTACATATTTGCTTTGACAATAAATTTAATGCCCTGGCAATACCAGAGGCCAATCAAATTTTGTAAATCCACAATATCCGATTCATTTCCTTCTATTTCCGTAGAAAACCCTCCATAACCGTATTCAATGCACATTTAAAATGAAGAAAAGATACCACCGTAATTATTTTTATTTTTATTTTTGTTGCAAGTGAAAACAACGTCGTTTTGGTGATTATTGTAATCAGAAATCATCTACTGTTTTCCAATAATCATATTGTGAGTACAATTGTGTTTATATAGAAATACACAAACTTAACCTCCAAGTAAATAGAAATACAATATATATTAATCTAATTATGTATTGACAACTATATCCTCAACACGCCCTCGCAATCCCGTGGGAAGAGGCTGAACACGGAGATTGGACTTGAGAAGATCAAAGCGAGGCCGAGCGAGAGGCTTTGTGAGGAGATCTGCCAGCTGGTCTTTCGTGCTAAGAATGAGATGGAAAGACGTTTGGCCGCGACTAACTCGCGGACATGATGAAAATCAATTTCAATGTGCTTCGTACGTGCATGGAAGACTGGATTGTGGGCACGGTAGGTGGCGCCGATATTATCACACCACAGAACCGGGGGAGTAGGAAGCAAAATGCCCATCTCACCTAGAAGACTACACAACCATTGAACCTCTGCAGCAGTGTTGGACAAGGTTTTATATTCAGCCTCAGTGCTACTTTTGGAGACGGTGAGATGTTGCTTAGAGCGCCAGCTAATCAAGTTGCCACCGAAAAATACACAGTAGGCCCCAACAGAACGGCGAGTATCCGGATCAGCCGCCCAGTCGGAGTCAGAATATGCATGAAGAGTAGGTGACAAATGCCGAGAGAAAAATAACCCATCAGAAATAGAGTGCTTAAGATAGCGCAAAATGCATTTCACTGCAAGCCAATGATCATCAGTTGGGGCATGCATGAACTTGCTAACCTTGAAAACTGCAAACGCAATATCGGGATGAGTAGAGCGGAGGTACTGTAGGCCACCGACAATGGTTCGATATAGGGAGGGGTCGGCGAATGGGGAGGTTGACACAGCCGTAATTCGGGTTGAAGCAGACATAGGAGTCGGGCATGGCTTGCACTTATCCATCCCAGCACGCTGAAGTAACTGTAGTATGTATTTGCGTTGAGTGAGATAGAGACCATCAGGCGTAAAAAGAGCTTCGACGCCCAGAAAGTAGGAGAGGTGCCAAGATCCTTAACAGGAAACGGTGAGCCAAGATACTGGATGACCTGTTCAACGAGTGTAGGAGAAGACCCAGTGATAATCACATCATCGACATAAAGAAGGATATAAACCCGATCCGGGCCACGGGAATATGTGTAAAGTGATGCATCGGCTTTGGAGGCCGTGAACCCATACGTGGAGAGAGCTTCCGTAAACCGAGCAAACCAGGCACGAGGGGCCTGGTGAAGGCCATAGAGACTGCGCTTGAGACGACAGACATAATTCGGATAGTCTGGATGAATAAAGCCCTGAGGTTGCTGCATATAGACTGGCTCAGAGAGATGTCCATGCAGAAAAGCGCTCTGAATGTCAACCTGTCGAATATTCCAACCCTGCGAAACAGATCGTAACCGGTTTGACAACCGGACTAAAAGTTTCAAAGAAATCCACACCTTCATGTTGATGAAAACCCTTGGCAACCAACCGAGTTTTATGACGCTCGAATGTACCATCCGCATGATGCTTTGTCCGGTAGAACCATTTGTTACCTACCACATTCATATTAGGATTAAAGGGAACAAGATCCCACGTATTAGTGCGCAGTAGAGCATTAATCTCATCTATCATCGCATTACGCCAAACTCGATGTTTGGAGGCTTCAGTATAGGATGTAAGGTCGGAGTTGTGAACTGTATTGACGAGGGCCCGAGGTAAAGGATAACGGATGAAGTCAGGCATCTGAGTAGGTTTGAGGGAGTTAGTTCGAGTTCGGGTTACCATGGGGTGGGGAGGAGGGTTTGTAGGAGGGGAGGGAGGTGGAGTGGGAGCCAAAGAAGAGATAGAATGGGCCAGGGAGGGTGGGGAGGGGTATAGGGGGCTCGGCCGAGAGGTTGGTGGTACCGGCAGGGGTTGGAGAGGAGACCATGGGTGCGGAAGGTGGTGCAAGTGTGGTGGGTAAAGGGACAGTGATAAGGTTAGGGACAATAGGGTTCGGTGATGGCGTATAGGGAAAGACAGATTCATCGAACACAACGTGGCGTGCAATGTAGACACGACCTGAGGAGAGATCTAGACACTTATAGCCATGGTGATTGGGACTGTAGCCAAGGAAATTGCAGGATTTTGAACGAAAGTCTGTTTTGTGATGATTATAGGGGCGGAGGTTAGGCCAACACACACAGCTGAAGACACGGAGGTAGGAGTAGTCAGGGGAACGACCGAAGACCATCTCATACGGGGATTTGTCATTGAGGACACGTGTGGGTAGCCGATTAATAAGATAGGTGGTGGTTGTGAATGCATCTTCCCAATAAGGAAGAGGAAGGTAGGACTGAGCTAAAAGAGAAAGACTGACCTCGACAAATTGGCGATGTCGGCGTTCAATAGCACCAACTTGTTTGTGAGTGTGTGGGCATGAAAGGCGATGGATAATACCAAGAGAGATGAGGTGTTGAGAGAGGTGACGATATTCACCGCCCCAGTCGGTTTGGATGGCCTTTAATTTAGTGTTGAATTGTCGTTCAATCATAGTCAAGAAATCACGAAAAACAGATTCTACATCAGACTTACGTTTAAGAGGAAATAACCATAAATACTTTGTAAAATCATCAAGAAAGCGAACATAATAGCGTGAACCATAAATGGAAGATTGAGTACAAGGACCCCAAACATCCGAATAAAGTAAATCAAGAGGTGCAGAAGACGTAAAATCTGAAACATACAAAGTTTGACGATGACTCTTTGCTAATTGACACGGTGCACACACAGTAGTGGGTGCTTTATTGGGAAGACTAATTGAAGACGACCTAAGACTTGACGCAGAACTGGAAATGAGCAGTGCCCGAGACGTCGGTGCCATGTTGAAGAAGAGTTGGAGGTGGCGGCAAAAGCTTGAACGGAGGAGGAATTGAAGGTGGAGGAAAAGCGGTAGTGACCATCTTTGACAAATCCCCTATGATGGATGCGACCCGAGTAATCCTTGACAAGAAAGTAATTATTGTGAAACTCAAAATATACAGAATTATCATGAGCAAATTGACGTACAGAAATTAAATTTGTAGTAAGGGAAAGGGAAACAAGAACATTGTGCAATAGATAATTACGAGTGGGGGAAGAGATAGAACACGAGCCAAGATGTGAAATTGTCAAACCTGTACCATCACCGACGTGAACTTTATCGGGACCATCATAAGGTTCATAGGAGAGGTTTAAATTCTGAAGGTCGTTTGTCATGTGATGAGTAGCACCGGTGTCGGGGATCCATTCATGGGTGTACGGGCGGGGTTGGTTATAGTAAGTGTGATAGGCATGAGGGGGTCGGGCTGTAGCTCGTGGACGAGGAGCAGGGTAGTTGTACGAGGGGTTTGGGTTTGGGGAGGGAGGCTGAGTGTACCGGTAATAACAAGTTTGAGCGGTGTGACCGATCCGAGAGCAAATCTGACAAGTTGGGGCAGGTTCACCATTGTAGGAGGAACGGTAAGAGCCACGACCACGACCACGCCCCCGTCCTCGATAGCCATTATTTCCACGACCACGGTTGGGGTTGGGGCTGGAATTGTTGTGCATGGAGGAGGAGGCAACACGAGCAGCAGGATGGGTGGATGATGTAGACGGCGGAGATGGTGATAGGACAACAGGCCGGTGGTTGAGCAGCCGAGATTCCGTGGTGAGAAGTTGAGCATAAACTTCATCAATAGTAATTGAGGATCGAGAGCCAATCATTGTTACCAAGGCTTCATAATCAGGACCTAAACCTGAGAGTAAGTACGCAACAAAATCATCATCGGTGAGGGGGCGGCCGGCTAAAGCAAGGTCATCGGCAATACGCTTCAGTTTGAAGTAGTAGTCGGTAGTTGATAAATCGTTTTTGGGTGGACGCAAGTTCAGATCGAAGTTGAATGAGCTTAGATCGGGTGGCAGATGCAAAGGCTGTTTGTAATGCGTTTCAGATTTCCGACGAGGTCGTGGCTGTGTACACTTGTACGTGTAAGAACATCATCCGACAGAGATGAAGTGATCGTACTCAAGATTAAGTTGTCCTGTTACCCATTCGGTGTATGCTGGATTCGTGGAGACGACACCGGCTGAGTTGGTGATGGTTTTGTCCGGTGCCGGAATAGTGTCATCGAGGTAGCCGTAAACTCCCTGGCCTCGAAGATAGGGGATCAATTGAGCACGCCATAGATGAAAATTTGTCCGAGTGAGCTTGATAATGTGGATCGAAGAAGATGGGGTAAAGGAGGGAAGGGAAGAAGAAGAAGTATCGGTGGTGACGCCGGACATAGTTTCCGGTGGGGTGATGAAGAAGACGTTGAAGAGGACGGCTAGGTTTTTTTTTTTTTTTTTTTTTTTTTTTTTCGTGGTTAGAGAAAAGACGAGTTTAGCGTAGAACGACGAGAGAGAGCGAGCCTAGCTCTGCTGCCATATTGTAATCAGAAATCATCAACTGTTTTCCATTAATCATATTATGAGTACAATTGGGTTAGTAAATATAAATACAATAAATATTAATCTAATTATGTATTGACAACTATATCCTCAACAGTGATTAAGTGTATCAAACCACTAGTCATTTTACCCTCCACTCGAGGAAGCCATTTGAGAGGATCCTGGTTCCGAGGGAGGGTTCGGGTTCGGGTTCTCTCTCTCATCCACTCTCACAAACCCGTCTCTTACTGCACGTAAGAGCATCAATGCATCTTTTATTTGCATTCTTTCTCTTGCAAATTGAGCTGAACACAAAACCCCGATTCGGAAAACCGAGGTCAAGCAAGTCACAAGTCTATGACTGTTATGCTGTCTTCCATTTTCCTCTGATGTGCTATATGCTGTATTTTCCGGGTCGGCTAAGAGCTGAGGATCAACTATCTTCATCACATGATCAGGAACAGCCATCTTCACGTAATTCCAAAGAGAAAAGTTATGTTTAAACATGCTGTCTGTCGGTCTTTTTCCTGTAAACATCTCGAGTAACAGTATGCCAAAACTGTATACATCACCTAGTGTTGACACTTTTCCACCCGTCCCGTATTCTGAAAATTTAAGAACATATCAACATACAGGTTGTTAGTTTATCAAAAAGCATATTCTAGCACTAGCACTAAGATGAGGTGATTATCCACTTAAATAAAAGCCAACAACGAAGCACCAAGATTCTCACATATATATATAATAATGGAGGTATTGAATAGCTTAGGAATGATGGTCACCTAAAGCAACATATCCAACTGTTCCAATAATTCTGACTGTCATTGAGCGGGTTCGTGCTGATGTTTCATCAACAGGAAGTAAAAGAGACTTTGCAGATCCAAAGTCTCCAACCCGAGCACGAAGTTCATCGTTAAGAAGAATGTTGCTTGGTTTTATGTCATGGTGAATAACCGGCATATCACAGCTATGATGAAGATAAACTAATGCCGAAGCAACATCGATCGCAATGTTAAACCTCTGAAGCAGATTCAAATTCTTAGGCTGTTGTTCTAAGTCATTCGATGTAGGATGCAACCAGCTGTCTAAGTCCCCATTACTCATGAATTCATATATCAAAGCTTTGAATTCATTGCGATTGAAATCCGTGCTTGAGCAAGAAGTAATAATCTTTACTAAATTCGTGTGGCGGATACTCTTTAAAACTTCACACTCGGCCAAAAAACTTTTTTCGGCTCCTCGTTCTTGAAGGTTGATTACCTTTACTGCAACCACCTGTTTACTAGAAAGAATGCCTTTGTAAACCGAACTGAATCTTCCCGTACCAATCAAATTATTTGGAGAAAAACAATCAGTGGATTTACGAAGTTCAGCATAAGAGAGTTTAAGATAGCCTGGAGAATATGAAGGTGCCTCAATAGTTTTTGGCCAACATTGAAAGATAAAGAAGTAAGCAATTAGCATAAGAAAAATAACACCAAGAGATGGAAGGACTAACACTATGGAAAACTTGACCTTGCCTTTTACTGATCGACATTCAGATAAATGTAAGGACTTTATACCTCCACATAAATTTTCATTCCCTTTGATTGAAAATAATGTATCATTAATAAAGAGACCTTCTTTCGGCACTTCTCCTTCCAAGGCATTAAAAGAAAGATTAAGGAACTGTATGAAAGGAAATGAGGTGAGATTTGGAGGGATTTGACCGGAAAGATTATTACCCGAAAGATCAAGAAGTTGAATGTTTTTCAGTAGCCCAAATGATGGTGGAATGCTGCTAATAAAAAGGTTGCCCTGAATGCTGAATAACTGAAGGGTCACACATGAACCGATTGTGGATGGAATCCCACCAAAGAACTTATTGTGTGAAATATCGAAGCTTATTAGATTCGTCAATCTACCTATTTCAAATGGTAAAGGTCCAGTAAGAAGATTATTCGCCAAATTGAGATAATATGTCAGTGTGAAAAGGCTAAAAATCAGCTTATTAACAGTACCAGTGAGCCTGTTATATGAAAGATCCAATGCTAGCAATCTTGTACAATTACTCAAAGAAGCAGGTATGCCTCCTCCCAGCATGTTTTGTTGCATTTTGAGAATACTTAATAGAGTAATGTTACCAATGCAAGATGGGATTTCCCCAACAAATCTGTTATTTGACAGATAGAGGCCCTGTAACTTGGTGAGTTCACCGATCGACTCATGTATAGTTCCCGTGAGACTATTCTCACTCAATGCCAATCTTTCCAGGTTCTTTAAGCCTTTCCAGACAGCAGGTATCTCTCCAGAGATGTAGTTTCCGTCGAGCCTTAAAGACACGAGTGTAACAGAAAGATTTGCAATAGAACCAGGCAAAATACCACTATGATTATTGTCATTCAAGTGCAAAATTTTGAGGTTAGTACAATTATTCAAGGAAGTAAGGAAGTTTAACCCATTACTTGTAAGAGAATTTCCGCCAAAATCCAACCTTTGCAACTGTTTAAGATTTCCCAAGTCCATAGGTATAAGCCCAGATAAAAAATTCCCACTTAAGTCTAGAATTACCAACACTGATATATTGCTCATAGAAGCAGGAACAGATCCATGAAAATGGTTTTGTCCAAAAGAAAAAGTTTGAAGATTTGGGAGGTGAAAACCGAATTCCCATGGTAAAAAGCCACTTAATTTGTTGGAAGTAAGCACAAGATGCTGAATGGAGGTGATATTATAAAGAAGCAAAGGTAAAGGACCAGACAAATTGTTAGAGGATAATTGAAGAACCTGCAAATTGGAAAGCTTACCCAATTCTTGTGGAATTATCCCTTCAAGATTGTTGAATGATAGACTCAACACCGTTAGAACAGACAGATTCCCAAGAGTAAATGGGATTGTTCCACTCAAATTATTTAGAGAAATATGCAGTTCATGAAGATTAGACAATGAACCAATTTCAGCAGGAATCGTACCAATAAGACCGTTTCTATCCAAATCAATAACACTAAGCTCAAGTAAAGAACTTAAATTTCTTGGAATTTTACCCACAAAAGAATTATTAGAAAGTACAAGACGCTGTAGATAATAAAGCTGACTGATTTCTTGAGGAATTGAGCCAATAAAAAAGTTGTTCTCAAGATTAAGATCCGTGAGAAAAGTCAGATTGCCAATGGAAGAAGACAAGGTACCTCTAAATTCCAATCCTGATAAGTTTAGTCCCAAAACGCTTTGGTGTTCATGATTGCAAGAAACACCTGTCCAATTGCAGAAATGGAGGGAATTATTCCAGGAAGCAAGAATTCCAAATGGGTCTTGAGAAATTTGATCCTTGATTGAAAGCAAAGCTTGCAATTGCAGGTCTCCTTCAGTTAGAGAACCAAGAAACTGGCTGTTTGCAGCATGTGAATACCATAACCTAGTAGAGATGAAAAGGAGCAGTATAGGGAAACACATGAAAGAGACTGGAATATTCACTTCAAACTTCATACTTGGGATAAGAGATCAGGTAGTACTAGTATTTTTTTAATTTTAAATGGCAAAAACATTCCTTGGTTAAAATTAAAAAAATTACAAATAAATACAAAATATAACAAATAAAAAGACAAAAAAGAATTCTATGGTTTGAATATTCCATTATCACCTCTCATATTCCATCTCAACATTACATACTAAAGAGATGGACAAAAGCAGCAAAGCAAGGTGTAGCATTTCAGGATCATACTCAAAAAAATGATAATACTTTATCTTCTTCCATTACGATCAGACATAACAAAATCGTATCACTTTTAAATAGTTTTTCATTATAAAAAATTACTTGCCAGTATGTGTTACCACTAAAATACGCAAATAATCTAGTCCAAGTCTAAACATAAAATTTTCAACACACTTGTTTCACGTTTATGTGGTTCACGTTAAGGTATATTTCTATTTTATTAATCTCTCCTCATTTAGTCAAAGCATTTTTATACAATTTGTATCTTGATTTGTTGAAGAAATTACTTTGGTAAATGCACTTATTATTGTACGTCTTACGGCTTTCAATTTTTTTGCAGAACATAATGGCAAATGTGTTAATATACATTTTTATTTAGTTATCCACGTGTAATTAAAGTAAATACATTACAAAAAAAATCTTATCAATATCTTATTAGTCTAAAAACTTTCATGTGAAAACAAACATAAAAATATGTACCTTACTATTGTTACATACAATAATTATAAAATTGTAAAAATAAACGATTTTAAGATTTTAACAAACGGGCTCAAACTCAAAAAAAGTATAATTGTTTTTTTAAACGACATCACATAGTCTTCCTTTTACATACTCCCTCCGTCCCATTATATTCGTTCCGTTGAGTTATTACACAAATTAAGTAAAGTATAGTTAATGTTTAATTTGAATCTCATTAAATTATCCAATATTTTACACATATGACCTTTAAATAATTGTTGGAGAATTTAGTTCTACACAATTTATATTATAAATATTGTAAAGAAATAAGGACATTTGAAGAATTTGACAATTAATGCACAAAGTTGCGCTTATTTTGGGACAAACCAAAAATAAAACGTAAACAAATAAAATGAGACGGAATGCGTATTGTTTTTTATTTCTTATAGTTCATCTCTTTCCCATCAAGTCACAATTAGTCACCCGGCAAAAAAAAAAAAAAAAAGATTCGTTAATTTATTGCCATTACTCAAATAGAACATTTTCAACTTGATTGATAATCTACTACCGCTGAACGGACGTTATTGCTAATGATTTAGATAATAAATTAAAAAACAAATTAGCACTATACAATTAGTATGAGAAACCTCGATTATTAATTATAGGAAAAATTAGTTTTTAGTCCACTTTTTTCTCCTTAATTAAGTGTTAATCCAGCTTCAATTTTTTAGTTACATTAAAGACAAATAAATTATACCGGACAAATATACTCTTGTTTAAATGGGTCAGAATCTCCCAGGTCCGCACTCAATCTTTTGGCTAAAATGGCGGAAGAAATTTTAGTGTAGTCGACCTTTTTCCTATCCAGATCTATACGGCGACAACCACGCGTTTTTTCCTTTTTCGCAGCGTTTGTCGGCTATGAACCTCGGCCTCGTGAGGTTTACCCTTTTATAAAATAATAAAAATTTTATTAAAAAAAAAAAAAAGACTAAGAATTCACTTTGACCTTCAATTCTTCGATGGATTCCTACCTCCACCGATCACATCAATGGAGTCTCTGGTTTAAAAAATGCTTCACTTTCGATCCGACTGATGATTTGGTGGATGTTTGGTGTCAGAAGCTTGGAGAATACATTGACTTACTTGAAGTCCCTGTTCTTTTCAAAATTCTAATGCGGGAGGAAAAATGAAAAGGAACAAAATAAATAGGAAACTTTTTGAAAATCACCATGGCTTCATCTTTATTATTATTATTATTGCCAAATGGAATATTGATTGGGCAAGCCATACTTTAGTGGTATACATCAAAGCTACTAGAAGACAATGGAAGAATAAAATGGAGGCCAAAAGAAAGAAGATGAGATGAATAACCAACAAGTGTTGAAGAGGCCAATGGAAGATAATCAAACAATGATGAATATGATGACGTACAGTTGTTTGAGAGGAATGAAATGCTAGGAAATTTGTGATGTTTGAGCTGGAAATTAATGGCTGTTTGATATGGTTTTGAGCAGCAAATTGAAGCTTAAACACAACAAAAAAATGAGGCTGCAAATTTGAGGATTTTACAACAGCAAAATCGAAGCTATAAAGGTGAAAAATCTGGGCTGATTTTGAGCAGCTATGTAGATGGTGAATTTGTTGGGCTGATTATTGATCATGGTGTGACCTATTGATGGTCACTCTTCTTAGTCTTTAGCTTAAGTGGCATAAGTACAAGTAGAATTGTAAAAGATGGATCCATTTTTAGAAAGATTTTATGTATGTTTTGTTTACTTAGAAAGCACCAGCCATGTAAGATTTTGAACTCTAGGTTGGTATTGAGAAGGTTAAATAATAGGTTCAATTTGTTGAGCATATTTCAAATAGTGTTTAAAGCTAGATTATCAATGCCCTTTTTAACGATGCTACAGGTTCCACCCAAGTGAATCATATCAATATTCATTAATTAGAGATGTTGAAGGACAACATGCTTAATATGTGTCTTGTGTTTAAGTGTACGTTTTCTGAACTATACCATCGGTGTCTTGAATGGCATCCGGTTAAATTATGTTTCGAGCAAGTTTTTTTTGCGGAGGATAGGAACTTGTATGGTGCCGGTGTGCTCCAGATATGATATCGTGTCCCTTGAATTAAGCCTTATATGAGCCGGATATGAGTGCCTTGAAGTAGTCACTTGAATTAAGTCTTAAATGAGTCGACATCATTTCATCGACATCGATACGGATACGGATATCTCGATCATCATTATCGATATTGTGTGCCTTATATGATACTGTTAGTGATATTGTGTGCCTTATATGAGCCAGATATGATATGAGCATTGAGTTTCTATTTCATTTCACTTTGAACAAAAATAATAATAGTATTAAGAGTTCCTGAATTTGGTTATATCATTTTCCAGTGTTACTATTTCTACCATTGATGAACTGACCATTAATTTCACAATTTATTGCTTGTAGGTGCAACTGGGATTCCCAAGCCTGTTTTTGTAACTGCTGGTGCTGCTGGTGCTGTACACAACGTTAGAGCAGCAAGAAATGCCTATGATCTTCATCCCAATAGTGTAATTGAATCATGGTTACCACAGTACCATGATTGTGGGCTAATGTTTTTGTTGTTATCTATTGTATCAGGAGCAAAAATCTTATATAATGTCTACTGCTAATAAAAAATCTTTCAATTCTTGACATTATTTATCTTTCAAACCCCAAAAATACGTGGTTCTGTCTTTTCCTTTCTCTCTTAAAAACAAAAATGGACAATTCAATCACTTACTTACTGATAGTCCCCCAAAATATTTCTTTTTCTCTCCTTTCTTTCTAGTATCTCCGGCTTCCGATCTCTCTACACCTATTTTCTTAATTCTTTCTAGTCATCAAAATACATTATTTCTCTCAATTGACTCATTTCATTGGCACCTATCATTTCACTTTCTTGAGTTGCTCTATCTCAATCTATAAATTCTTCTTTCTTCTATTTCTTTTTTAGGGTATTATATTCCCTCCTTATCCATTGAATTAAGCCTTAAATGAGCTAGATATGTGTGCCTTGAAGTAGTCACTTGAATTAAGCCTTAAATGAGTCTGATATTGTTTACTAATACTGATACTGTTACTGTTACTGATATTGTTACTGATGTGTTAGTGTAAATGCTGCGATTAAATTCGGCTTTCAAATACTACGTCGAAAAGGTATCAAATGAGGTCTCATAATGAAGATAAAAAAAATGAACTTTGGTGAAATAATTTTGATGATCGGTTTTCTAAATCAAAAGTTACGGTCGTTTATAAGAAAAACACTCCGGTTAATGCAATTATTTTTTCGGCTTTCAAAATTTACGTCGAAAGGGTAGTATTTGGGCTCAAATTAAAGAGCAAAAAAATTATGAATTTCGGTGAAAAAAAATTCGATGATCGGAGTTATAAATCAAAAGGAACGGATGTTTGAAAAAAAAAAAACAAAAACAAAACCTGAAGCAAACCTTATAGTCTTATACGTGCGCGTCCCTTTTAAAGGATTATTTTTGTCCGTCTGAAATTGTTTGTCGTTTTTACAACTAAAAAAAGGAGTGTGTATTATTTATTCATTTTTAATCTTTCCTGTCCTTTTGCCTCAATCTCCCTTAATTATACTTACAATTTCAAAACCAACGGAGTCGGCTAAAATGAGAAACCTCGATTTATAGGCAAATCGCAATTGCTTTGGTCTGAACTTCTTGAAAGCTTCACCTTTGTAATGTTTAAAACCAAAAATTTAGAAACCCTGCAAAAATAAAACAACTCAATTAGTTGAGAGAAACCGAAAAACGAATGAAAAACTTTCAAGAAGATAGAACCGAAAGCTTCACTTTGTAATCTTTGAAAAACATATATATAAAAACCCTGCAAAATTAAATAAGAAGATGAAAGAGACAAATCAACATTTACTTCGACATACATTGCATAATTTTCATTAACTTGTCATGAACGAACTAAAATAATTTGTATTACAAAAAATGGTAAACCCTACCATTAGGGCCCCTCACCCCGATCCCACGAGGAAAGTGAGGAGAGGTTAATCAGTAACCTAGTAGCTCCAACATGGGCCGCTTTGAAACCTCTCTGACTTTGAAGGTGTTATCAATCGGAAATCAACCCCATTACGGAATCGAACGCCGACCTCAGAAGCTTAGGTTAGAGGTTGCACTACGCACCCATGCCTTCACCACTAGGCCGTATCCAGGGGATAAATAATTTGTATTACAATACCTTATAATACCTGGAAAAAGGCTACCGTTAAAAACAATTGGAAATTTGATTTGTAAGTAATATTTTGTTCAATGACTGATTATATAGCAGTGTGATGGTTATAGTTATTAATAAACTATGAGATGGAATTATCATTAAAATTGAAATGAATCCATATCGTATTTATATCTATATATAATAGATAGAAGAAGGGAAATAAATTCAATTGACTCGTTTACCCAATTTAATCCGACCCGTACCCATTCAATATCCTGCTATCAAAAACACGTGTCATGTTATAAATATACATAATATGTGGACGTCTATTAGATAAAATACATCTTAAATATACGATGTGATCGGCAAATGTTTTCACACCGTAAAGCCACGTGTGACACGACATAACTTTAAATGGTATGGCATAGCTAGGATAATACTAGTTAATGTTTTATAAATAGGAAGGATAACACCAATTAATTCTTTATCCAATATCTTACATTTGGAAACCGGCTTCGAAGTAAATGCCAGAGCTCAACGGAGGATTTCAGCCAACTTTCATTTGTTAAATAAATATGGGCATTGTAAGACTTAAAGAGATATATCTTTTTGGAAAGCAAATAGTACAAGTGCATTATTATTTATATATTAATGATTACTTCTTTCTACAAGATATGTATACCATTTAATATTCCCTCGTTCCGAATGATTAGAATTACTTTGCATACTAAACACTTTATTAAATTGGACTTTTATATCCGTTGATTGCGGCATCATAATTTTTGGAAACTGGACAATGGTCTTTTGGTATCTAATTGAAATAGTCCTGGTAGTCATTTGTTCTGGAAATGCAGTATCCTTGTGGCAGGGGTTCGTTTTCATTTAGATATGTTATGGTTTGGTAGTTTGGTGGGTTTTATTTTATTGGACAAAAAGTTTGTAATTCATTTAGCATCTTGCTGATCTATGAGAAATCATTGGTTGTTCAAAAAAATATTATATATTATATACCACGTTATCATCACGAGTCTCTATCAACTGAGCCGTGTTAACAAAATCTCCCCAGCAAAATAAAAGACGTACCACCCTGTTGGTTTGCCGTCATAATATCCACATCACTAGATATATTTCAAATAAGAGAGATATTTACTTTATGTTATTGTTACTAAGAAGAATAATCTTACACAACAAATATACCCCCACCAAAATAAATAGCAGGGACGAAATTAAAGGGCCTGCTTGAGCCACTTTATAGATGTTGAGTTGTATGAAATGGATTTAACCAATTATATATGAGTTTTGGAGATTGAAAATTTGACGACAAAATTCCTACTATATATGTCGGCCACAGTTGAAGCAATCGGTGAAAATGGATGCTTCATAAGCGACTCCTCCGGGTTTGTGTCACAACAATGATATATGATGGTGTTCGAATTATTATCAGGAAATTCTATTGTTGTATTCCTATCTTATATTCGACATATCCCTGCAAAAAAGATGATTATCCTATATGCTTATATCCCCAGCAACTACATCTTTATTTGTTTCTCCCTTTTTAATCTTCTTTTTGTTTGTTTTTTGATTTCTCCTTTCTAGCCTTTTTTGGGTTTTTTTTTGGTAATTTATTTTTCTCATTTTCTTATTAAGATAGTTTGATAGCTTTCTCTTATCTTGTTATTTGTCATATGGTCTCTATTCATAAAAATTTTATTATATGTCTATTAATTCATCATTGTAATCATAAACTTACATAATTAGTCTATTAGACTAACACACATACATAACGTGTGCCTATTGTTAGTATTAAATAAAATGACTAATACTAATAGAAAACGATAGATCTAGAATATCTGAATAAGCGGAAGCGGAAGAGATCATTAGGGTCGTTTTCCTACATCCATTGTTATTCGACTTATGCTCTGTTTTTCCCTAGCGTTCCGGCCCCTGGAATAGAACAAAGAGAACTCTATATGCACTATTAGGTCTTCTGGTCTATGCCTAATTTTCTGAATGATCACCGACCGATGGTACACAGGCAGTCTTTATATAGGCAAGACAAGGGACCTAATGCATTATTAGATAATGATATCAAAAAGTCCAAGTCATCATTGGATTCTCTAATAATGCTATTTAATAAACCAGATAAATACAAAAGAACCATAACGTGATAACTTTAAGGGCCACATAATATTATCTATATTTATTAGATAAATAAGAGATAGTTCTAACATTCTCCCACTTGGCCCGATGGTTAGGTTAGCAGAAATTTAATGAGAAACTTTAATATATTGCATGCACATAATGTGTTACTCACTGGTTTATTAACACAACTTCAACTAGCAAACATTAGCACAAGAACAATAGTGGGTACGCTCTGTTAAGTCGAACAATTCCTTCCATCATTACGTGTACAACATCAACTAGTCAAGTTACTTTATGAATGAGCTAACCAAAATGTCATTCAGGTGCGTAAATCCAAAATGGATTCTCTTGATACATGAACTCGGTGCACTTTCATGTAATTGCTACATCACTATGATGTCAATTTCGACAATTTACAGAGAATTCAGACGGATCAATTGTATGTGTCCATAAGTCAGATATGAGTACAACATGATTGTGAAATAATGTTAGCCGGAAAAAGCCACAATCCATAATCGCATATTATCGTACTTACTTGACACTCGTCTTATTACTAGCGTACCTTTGACAAAATGTCTCATAAACGTCAAATTGCTAATTTCGACACGCAAAACCATTCCTCGTTAAAAGGACAATGCAGTCGAACTGAAATTCGGCCAAAAGCAAAAATTGACTAAGAACCATAGACCAAACTCATAAAGCATGTGACTTAACAACACAAAACTTTCGGCTATTGGACATATGAGCTACTTCAATCAAAACACAAGCTTACCTTTAAAAGCACTGAACGCAAGGTTGATGAGATGTTTGAATAAATCATCTCAATGAACCTCTTAATCATTATGAGATTCACCATAATCTTGCAACACGACCTTCTATGGAAACTCGTATATCAAACAAGTTGCTCAACACAAAATGAAAATCTATAATGTGGTTAATGCTCTCACTGGTCTTACGCATCATTACAATAAAAACCATGTACAAAATCGGAAGCTTATAAAATCCATCTACAGACCTGCAAACCAAAAATAAACATTGAGTACTTTTATTCCTCAACAGATGTTGTGTACATTTGTATGGTTTACCACACAAATGACAGACACTATAATTGTATAATTAACCCTTTTATAACGAGTCACTATTAACAAATGACAAATAATTCTTCAATAATCATATAGAATAATTTATAGTCTAGGGTTCCTCATAGAGAAAATTCTCAACCAGTGCAACATAACTTTGTTCATCACAACAAGAATAAGTTCCAACTTGATTTATAGATCACCAATATGGAACTTTATAATGAACAATAAAAGACTAGTACAAAACATGAAATTCCTCAAGAAGTAATAATGCAACTCATGCTTACATTGTTTAAAAGAACAATTTCATCCAACCAATGATCAGATAGATTAATGCACACAACTCAAAATAGAATTTGGTTTAATAATTGAGAAATCTACTCCCACTATTTGTAATTAGTGGTTTAATTTAAATGAGTAGACACATAACGTGATTGACCTTAATATGCGATCAATCTTTAAGTGACTCAATAAATATGAAATAAATGTATTCCATTTAGAATCAACAAGTTTCTCCAATCCATGAAACCTTATGATTAATCACTTAGAACAATCACTCCCATTCAATTAACATTTCTCAAAATCGTATGGTTTCTAGCTTCACACTATGCTAGAACACATGATCAAAATATCTATTTACATACAAACACTTTACTTATCCAAAACCTATATAATGAGTTATGAACTCCTATCAAAATAAGGATATATCTGAATGTGTAATATTTCAGAATAATTCTCTCTGTAGCATAATATTGTCAATATGACAACCTAGAGGAGAACTAAAAAACCTTACACTGTGTCTAATTAAATAGATTTTAACTTTATAGATTACTAACAAATTTCATTTTCGATAAGATTCTCTCACTCAATCACACGGTGTTGCATATATGTGTGATTGGATCAATTAAGGAGAAAATGGCATGTTGTTGTTGTTGTTGTTGTTATTATTATTATTATTATTATTATTATTATTATTATTATTATTATTATTATTATTATTATTATTATAACGTGTCTTTTGCTCTACACTTTCAAAATGAGGTTTCTTTATCCTTGATTAGAAAAGCTTTGTGGACAATATAAGCTTCAATACGGATAAGAAGGTACCAAAATGGATGATTTTGAAATTTTAGATAAATTCTCTGAATAAGAACTAAGACGCTTACGTTAATATGATCTCAAACGATAATTCGACAATATATGTGGACTTAATGATTTTTCGTATCATTATACAAACCCCACAAAACACAAATAGTGTTGATAAATACGTTAAGCTCTAAATCTCACCACAATTCAAGTTTTATTTAAAGAAGTATACTGCAACTTCATATATCGAAACTGTGATATTTACCTTGATGTCACTTATCTCATGTAAGTTAGATATAACTTAGCATGCCATCAATCTCAACAAAAAAAGATTCTAAAATCTTAAACCGAGCATGACTTTTACTAAGTGCTTCGCATCCTGAAGGATGCTAACGTTATAGTTATATCCAATCTACTTAACTGACTATGTGAAGCATATGTCGAAAGCACCTCACTTTGTATCACAATCGAATGAAACGAATATCAATATGAGATCAACAATATGGTAATTTCCATACTAATGAGGTAGCTAACTTTAATGTCCTTAACAAAAGTAAGCGCCTATTATTATTATTGACATTTATTCAATATGACATAATTACCTTCACGTGTAATAAAAAAATGAGACAAAATGTACTTTTTTGCTTTGATCAAAAAACAATTGATCAAATACCACTTGTTTTATGATATATTCTTTATATGTCTCAAGACCACTTGTCTTTATGTGTCCATAAAATAATTGTGAACACTTTCAAACATGAAGAGGGAATTGGATTAAACAATCATAAACATAAATCACCAGAGACATTAGGAAGATCATAATAATAGTAATCTAAATTGATCTATAAACCAACAATTATAACCCAACTTCATTATTTGTTATGTACTGAAAACCTTAAATTTTGGGTCATTGAGGTCAACTCTTATGTTAAGGTGGTCAAAATTGGACTTAATACATAATGGAAATGCATAACTTATATGGTCTGATTATACTTAAATTTAAGAGCATTAGACATAAGCGATCAGGTCACCCGTATGCTCATAAATCAACTCAACAGTTGACAAAATTGATTTCGTAAGGCGTGGAGCACCCATACGAAACTCAAGGTTCAAACCTATGCATTCTAAAGTTTTTATATGAGTTGCCTTGGAGAGAATAAACTAATGTTAACTCTCAAATAGTAAATTCAAAAACCTTCCTTTGGACAGAGGTCGTAGACACTACATAGAATTTACTTTCAAAAGTAATAAGACTGAAGAATCAATTAAAAATAGAGAAAGACAATCTGTACCTTTGGGCATAAGATAAATTCCCTCATCGTTATATCAATTTCCATCTTATTTCAATTAATTTCATTAAACAATTGCTTGGGTCCGAGCATTGTTCAATGAATTAATTGGTCTAAATGTATGAATCACTTGTGTAACCACTATTCATTATGTGATCAACAATTTATTATCCTACATTCTGGATGTTTTGGCTACTCCAGGAGATGCAAGAGAAATAAACTTAATGTGACACATACGGTTTGATTATATAGTCTCTCCGGATAACGCATAACAACAAATAATGTGTATACTAACAAAAATATCGAAAGACTAAACAACATTAGTTAATCAAACCTATTGATCATTAGATTCCACCAAACTGCACAGTGTAAATATGGTTCGTTCAAACATGTCAATAACCCTTTAATCACAACTAAAATATGTATTAATATAATTAATTGCGTAACATCATGCAATTAATTTCATCATTTTATCACCAACTATATGTGATTAAGTCTCTTTATTTATCAATCATTGAGCTGCTTTGGCTACACTCAAAATTGACAAAAGATATGACATATTTCAGGAGTTACTAAAAAAGGGTATTTAATTGACTATTGGTAAATATTTAATAATTACACGTAATGTGATTAAAATCTTTATGCATCAACATGTCAAGCTGCTTTGGTTATACCCAACGCGTGACGCTACCTGATGATGTTGTAATTATCTCAGGTGGTCAGCGGTGGTGTTATGGTGGATATCTGGCTATTTTAGTGGTGTTAATTGTGATGGCTCATGGAGGAGCTATGTATGCAGGTGGTGTTGCCGTGCTGTTGAAGAAGAGAGTGGGAGAATTTGGCTTTGCCTTCTCTTTTATTTATCAGAAAAGCTCATCCCATTGGAAGGGTTACATATGGCCCTATTTATAGGGAAGTTGTTATACATTATCAGATAATTACGACAAAGGACATAGATGGTGCGGACACTTAGCAAATGCTCTATCCGCTGGCGAGGTAAGGCGGCTCCGAACTTGGGGTTTGTGCTTCATGCTAGCAGATTATACCGATGGTGGCCGATCCCTTCTCTTACCGTGGACGAGCAGCCGGTCCTATGAGTATTCAGCCGGTGCTGTAGTGATCGGAGCGACAGATTCAAACCGGAGGTAGGAATATCCCTATCAATGGCCCCCTACCCCGTACCCTTGGCATTTATTGATGTCGAGTGGGGAGTACTTTCTTGGAAAATCGCCACCTACAGGATGGTTCCACTTTCGCTCGATCCGATACCTTGGTCCTTTAGCTTAGCCTGTGGCGAAGTTGTATTTGGGCGGATAGCCTTGACTTCAAATGATTTGGCATCTTGGACTTTTAGCCTAGCCTGGGGCGAAGTCGTATTTGGGCGGATAGCCTTGACTTCAAATTATTTGGCATCTTGGGCTTTTAGCCTAGCCTATGGCGAAGTCGTATTTGTTAGGTGTGATGCCCGAAAGACAATTTTGTAATTGTTTTATTTAATAAATGAAATGATATTGTTATTCATATTTATTATTCTCATATTCACCGATGTGACAATAGTATTTACACTACAGAAAACCCTAAAGTATATCGTTTATGTAATCACTTAACTCAGTGTATGGGATATACACAGGAGGATTGAGTTAGTGAAGATGTACTTAAAATACAATTAGCCCGTAGTGAAGTTAATCAAGAGTATCGGGTCTCTCCTTTAACGTGCTATTAATGCGCCCATAACACAATAGGTGTGATTGTCTTATCCGGACTTTCGGTTAAGAGAACCTAGTGGGGCATTTATATATGATAGATATATCATATAGGGCTGGACCGATTTGATTAGAGTTCACGATATAATTCCGTGATCGAGAAGTCTTATTGAATCAATGAATGATCATATTTATGGATATATCTTAATCCTGAGGTGATCACAGTACTTGACGGTTAAGGATTACACTGAGTCTGTGGTCTGAATTACCCCATCCTGGCATTGTATTGGATTGAGTGAGTGGTCTGTGTTATCACAGATACGGAATCCATTCCTTCAATTTATGGAAGTAGATAGATAGTTCCCTTATTTGTTAATCCTAGAAACTGATCGATCGTACGAGTTCATACTACACTGATTAGCTACCAGTGAGTTGTATGAATTAATTGATCACTAGGGGTTAATGGTAAATAAGGATAAGAGGTTCTAAAAAGGGTTAACGGTAACTTCCCGATTTAGAATGAACAGTCTATGGAGGATTAATCCATATGTAATGATTATATCAATGGACGCTTATTATTATTCTAGTGAGGAGATAAATATAATCTCATAATCGGAGGAGTGCAGTCACGAGATTATGGTGGCATATTCCTATGATTGATTTATCGAATATAATTATTCTGTTCGTAAGATAATTATTTATTTGATTTATCGGAGCCGCTGATTATTAGTCCATGGTCCCCGACGTGCCTCCAAATATAGCATAGCTATTCTCGGATGTCGAATCCTAATAATATTAATTTAGTTCTTGTTGGACTTTATTAAAACGATATGTGAATTAATTGTTTAGTGGACTATTAAATTAGTTGGGCTAAATAATTAAATATGTGGAAAAGACATTTTTCATAATCTTGGCCCAATTATTGTGTAATATCAAAATTAATATTGACTAGGTCAATAAGTGGTAATTTTCGCCCCAAGTCTTTTTATGGAAACAAGAAATTGTTTTCTTGTGTATTAATAAGACATGTGTACAAAATATTTATTGGATAAATATTTATGGTAATGAATAAAGATAAAAATTATTCTAGATTTGTTTTAGAATATTTTGGGATTATCTTTTATTTATTGGATTTATTTATTTGCATAATAAAATCCTTGGAGGTTAAGTTTTACTCTCCTATATAAAGAGAGTTCTCCCAAGCCTTACAACACACATAAAATTCGACATACACCTCTTGGAGAGGAGAAAAGAATTTTCGGCCAAGGGGAGATTTAGGGAAAAATCTTGGAGGTTTTTCCGGGTAGCATATCGGAAGGGTTCGAGTCGAGAATTTCCTTCCACCGGGAGTTGCTTGGATCACACGTTCGGAAGATCGTGGTGCTCTTCACATCTTCTTGCATTCTTTCTATTGCGGTTCTTCAACTTGGATTTTGAGATCCAAGAGGTATGTTCTACAACCCCCTTGTAGTTGTAGATCTAGTTATTTTATTACGTGTATTTTATAGATCTAGATCCTTAAATCGCTTCCGTTGCGGATGGTATTACTAACAGTATTTGGGCGGATAGCCTTGACTTCAAATGATTTGGCATCTTGGACTTTTAGCCTAGCCTATGGCGAAGTCGTATTTGGGCGGATAGCCTTGATTTCAAATGATTTGGCATCTTGAGCTTTTAGCCTAGCCTGGGGCGAAGTCGTATTTGGGCGGATAGCCTTGACTTCAAATGATTTGGCATCGTGGGCTTTTAGCCTAGCCTATGGCGAAGTCGTATTTGGGCGGATAGCCTTGACTTCAAATGATTTGGCATCTTGGGCTTTTAGCCTAGCCTGTGGCGAGATCACATTAGGCCGGCCCCCTGGCAAGCGTATTCACTACGGCTCTGTTCTGCCCGATTCCCACTTGCCCTAGTCTTAGGGAAAAGACTGATGTGACCCACCGCGAGCTCTGATTGGTTGTGACCTTTCGATTATTCGTGCCTAATGATGGCAATCCCAAATTTCGAAATTTAAAAGTCCCGCCTGTAATCTTGTCCATTGGATTTTGGGTGGTGGACCGTTGGATCTGTTTTTCTCTGCCTATATAAAGGGAGAGTAGCCCAACCACAAATATTTTCCGTTTTCTCGTTTTAGCAACTTTACCGACTGTTCCTGAGTAAAAGTTTTCCGACGAGGCGATTTCCGGTAGGGTTTCAAAGGTTCATTTCTCGCTTCCTGCTCCCTGCTCGTACTTCCTGCTAATCATCAAATAAGCTTATTTCTCCTCTCGATTTCTAGCATTTCGTATTTCTTCCAATTCTGGCTTCATTTTCATTTGGGTTGGCGTGATTGAATTTAAATTCGTTGTCTCCATCTCCCTGTCTGATAATGCTCCGGCTAGTCTGGGGTATTGAATACCTTGAGCCCTTGAATTGGGTTTGGCACGATTGTTGCTGTAATGGGTTTTTCAAGATTGTTCCCTCTGATTGGTAGGGCTTGTTTGTAAGATGAAAATACGGGGTGTCAAGATGGACTGGGTTAGATGGTCTCGGCCCGGCTATCGTTGTCCTGGGTGATGACTTATCCACCTCGTTCTTTTCTTATGTAGGATGTCTAACAGCGACAGATCGGGAAATAGCGATGATGATGGTGTTCATGGCTATGCCTCTGAAGATGCCGATGAGGTGAGTACTAGCTCTGGTGAGGGCGACGAAGGTGAGAGTACGGAGGATGATTTGGTGTTGGCCCAATTGGCTCCCCTGCAACCTGGTCGTTTAAGGTCTGCAGCTCGTAAGATACCGAAAGGAAGGCTCGTCTCTTCGGTTGTGGCCCCCAAGGAGTTAAAGAGGTTTGGGAAAAAATCCGCTAGGGCTAAAGGTTCCTCCTCCGGTGTGGTTGTGCCTGAGAAACCCCAGCGGAAACAGAAAAATGGCGATGATGTGGAGGAGCCGAAAGAGAGCAGTAAGACTCCTAAACCTCGCAATGTCGAGGCCCTCAAGGAGGATAATGAGATCGACGCCCTTGACAAACAGGTCGAAGCAGATTGGGCGGCCGTTTGTTCCCTCCTTAGGGACCCTCAATTCCTTTCCGAATTTAATATTTCCTCTGATTTTCGTTTTGGCGGCTTCGAGACGTCGGAGAACCGAGCCGGTCTGAGGTTGAAGAAGGACGGCTTGGTTTTGTTCTATGATCACTTTGTGGCGGGCCTTAGGCCGCCTTTTGACCCCTTCTTTGTCGAGGTCATGTAGAGCTTGGTGGCCCTCCTCTGTGATTTTACTCCCGGCGCCTTCAGGGAGGTCATGGCGTTCATCGTTCTCTGCCGGATTTTGGGCTATGACCCCTCGATGAAGGTGTTTTTGAAATTTTACACCTTCAGCAAAGCGGCCACAAATAAGGCCGATTTAAGCAATTTTCTGGCGACAAGGGCGAAGAAGTGTCGCCTGTTCTACTGGACTTTGAATAAGGTTCGCGGCTGGAACACGAGGGCCATGATGGTCGAGTCGAAGTCTGGGTGGCCTTTTCTGAAGTTCGAGGCGTGCCCCCACAAGAGACAGAATAGTGTTGTCATGTCCAAAACTCTCGATCATGCAGAGCAGGAACTTCTTGTTAAACTTCATGTGCTTCTCGGCTGGGATGAGGAGAGTGAGACTCAGAAACGGACTTTTAGTTTGAGAAGCTTGATTGATCCTAAGGCCCCTTTCTGCTGGGTAGCCGGTATTCCTGGGCCGATCAACGCTCAGCCCGTAGTGAAGGCGTCAAACCTGGGTGTTTACGAGGATTGGTATGCTGAGTGTCATCATGGGAAGTGTTTCCCTACCCAGTGCCCGATCTGTACGGGGGTTAATTGGAGAGCTGCGGCTCGCTAGTAATTTGCCCCCTTGATTTTGTTTTTCTTTCTCTAACTCTTTTTTGATAGCTTTATCCATTCATTTTGGGATTCTGACCATTTTTCCCTTGTGTGTTGCAGGTACCATGGTGCTCGCCAACACGAACAGGAATGCTATGATGACCCGTCTTAGTGATGAGAGGAATGCTAGACAGGCCCTGTTGGGTGCCTGTGAGCCTATGGATCCTCCCCCCGCTGTGAGTATGGAAGACCTTCCTGTTGCTGAGGGATCCTCTACTACGGCGCCGCATGACGTTTTGTATGCAGGCAACGGTGCCGTTGTTGCAAAATCGACCAGATCTACCGCAGCTTCAGAGGTGAAGAAAACCGCTGCGGTCAATAAGGTGAAGAGAAAAAGACCTGCCGGGAGGAAAGATTCTATCCTGGTAGATGAGGAAGAGCCCTCGATTGATGTTTGTACCGACCTCTCGTCCAAGGGACCTAGGGCTGAAGGTGATCGGGGTTCCGGCGAGGTAGTGGCATTGTTGATCGACCGAAAGGCTGCGAAGCAGGTCGGCCGCGTCATCGAGCCTGCCGTTACTGGGCCGGTGCAGGGAGACTTGAGCAAAATAAAGGTCCCCGCGGGATTCAAGGGGAAGCCGACCCTATGGTTGGACCATGATTTTCTCAAACAGCCCCTTTCTTCAAAGACAGCTGGGGAATTATCTGCTTCTATTTCTGATGTGATTCCCCTGTGAAATCTGAAGTTAAAGCTGCCTGATGCCCCTCAACTGATGGTCGGTCACGGCGTTGTCAATCGGATTGCCCAGGCCGACGTGGTGGCGTCGACAGCCTCCTTGAGGCCTTCTTCCAGTCGGCAGCTCTTGTTCGAGACACTTGGCCTTTACGGGACTACGGCTAGCGCGGTAATGTACATTTTCTCTTTGAGTTTTCTTTTTTGTCGAAGTTTTACGTTTCAACCTTTTTCTTTTCAGTTGCCACTAAGCTTAAGCGATCGAGTGGGCTTGTGATGAAGACGCGAGGCAAATGGCGAGTCGGTGGTGAAATGAAAATGAAGATGATTCTTTGAAGCGGATCAGCAAACGCGCGTGAGCGAGGAGAAAGAGCGTGCGGCCGAAGTTCAGACCTTCTCTCGAAAAGTTCAATCTGCTGCTGATCTCCAGAAGTCTGCAGATTCGGAGAGGGAGAAGGATCTTGCTAGGGTGACAGAGGCCCATGAGCTTGTCGACCGGCTGAAGAGCGAGTTGAATGAGTCTGAGGCCGCTGCTGCTGACACCGCCCGAAAAGTTAGTGATGCCCTGCTAGACGGATTTGATCAGGGTTTCTACCATGCCTCAAGGTGTCTGAAGGCATTTTGTGAAGATGCCCCGGACCTCGAAACCTTGCAGGATTGGCTAATCATGGATCAGGATGACCCTGAGCTGAGAGTGTTTCATCCCGATCTTCCTTATACTGCCTTTCAAATTGAGGATTTCCGAGTCGAAAATCTGAAGCATGGGAAGCCGGTTTGGGATCCCCCTGCGGTCAACGAAAGAAACCTTCGTGGCATGATGTTGGAAATGGAGAAAGAAGCTCTCGAGCTTGCTGTGAAGGAGGCAGGGGCCGCCACTGCTGTTGCTGGAGCCGTCACCATTAGTGCCGGCGAGGGTAAGAGTCCCGAGGAGGATTGCGATAAGTTTTTGAATTTGACTGGGCCTCATGCTAAAACTCCTCCTTTAGATATACAATCTTGATTTTATACATTATGGTTTTTGTTGTATTTTTTAATCCGACTGCTATCTTTCGGCTCCGGCCCTCTGCCTGTATCTTTTTTATAATGGCTTTATATTTTGAGCGGTGCTTGATTTTTGCTTGTCCTGCATTTTTTCGAGTCCATTTGCTTTGTTAATGTATTGTATGTACGTGGGCCCCTCATCTTGGTGAGGCTGGTAGCTCTCGTATCTGGGGTCACTGAGACGAATAATTGAAACAACTTTTATCCAAATAAAAAATTCCAAAGCGTGACCCCCTTGTTTCAAGTAAGATCGACTCGGGCTTGGTTGAAATAGAGGTAGATTGTAAATAACCCGTCGTCATTTGAAAATTTTCATCTCTGTTCCCCTTTGTTTCGAACAAGATTGAGGACGAACTTGGTCAAAACAAGTTTTGAGTCATCGCACTCGTGCCCATTGTGAAAAACTCCTCTTGGTTCTTCGGCTCTGGCGGCTTGATGAATGGTTGAAAAATTCCAATTATGCAGCTCCCTTGTTTTGAGTGGGATCGCGGGATTTGTGCCTGGGTCCGACTCTAAACAACGTTCTCTTTGTGATTTGACGGTTCGACTTCCCCTGTCATGTCTCGTCATAAAGTTGCGACGTTTGGCCAGCTGCCATTATTTTCCTGTTGCTGACGCTTGGGAAACCTGCTGCTGACGCTTGGGAAACCGTGAGCACACCAACCTGCTCAGATAACTGTTCCCGCATTAATGAGACTTCGATTTTCGAAATCTGAATAGGCGTCTCGCCCTTTCCGTTGGATCAGAATTTTTTCCTTCGTTGGATCATTTATTTTTCGCTATAAATGGAGGGTTTTCTTTCACCTTTTTTCCATATATCACTCTGTTTTAATTTTCCCCCAGCAAAATTTGTCTCTGACTCAAAAAACCTCCACTTTCTGATTATTCTGCAGTCATGGCCAACTTTGGTGATTCAATTTTCTTTCAGACAGCCTCGCCTCTTGCGATTTCCAATTTTTTGTCTGTCTTTAGTGTTCTTCCTTTCCTGCCTGAAAGGGTTTGAACCGCCAGAAAATATGTTATGCTCAACGCCAGCATACTGCCGATGGGGTGGTCTGATTTTCTGGGGGCACCCAGGGGGGTGTATAACGCCACCATTGTGCGGGAATTCTATTCCGCATTATCGGTGGTGGTTCTGCCTAACGCCTCCTCCACTGTTGTTCCTCTCCGGGGGGTTCATGTTGTTCTCTCCCCTGAGATCATCAATGAAGTCTTCCATTTACCTTCCCCTCCGGCCTATGCACATTATGAAACGGTTTGGAGCCTGGGCGAAGAAGTGAGGAGGCGTGTTTACGGGGCCACTGCACTTAGGCGGTTGATCCCTGGTGATTAGAATCCATTGCCCGAGGGCTATGCTTTAGAGATGTCCCAAGCTAATCGGGAGTGGAAGAGGTTTATTAATTCCAGGGTTTTTCCTTCTTTCGACGCTGAAGAGATTTCTGAGGCTGAATCGCATCTTCTTTATGCGATTCTGGAGGGAGGTGAGGAAGTGTGCATCGACTGGGGGCGGTTGATCTATCGCTCCATAATTACATTCTTTGCCTGCATGCACCTCCATGGACCTATCCCCTTCCCGAGGCTGATCTCGCACTTGTGTGTTGGTGCTCCTGGGATGCCTGCGTCTCATGATGATGTTCTTGTGCCGCCCCGTGCCAACGTCGAGTTCACCCGTATTGATTCGGACACGTCGACGGATTCCGAAGCTAATTGAGTTTAGATTTTCTTTTCGCCGTGTCTTGTAAATAATCGGCCTTGTAGGTCTTTGTTTGAATAAAAAATTTCTTTCTGCATCATTTTTGTTTTGCTTATCCGGCTTCTTATTCGTTGGCAAGGTCGAAGTCGTTTGGAGTCTTGCGACCTTTGACCTAATCCTTGCGATTATGAATCGCTGCAACTGTTGGCCTAATCGGCGCATTAATGACCGTTGTTTTTTCGAAACGTCGGCCCCATTAATGTTGGGGTTGGCGTCTGAATTCAAACGTTCATGAGCCCTTATCTTCTCGCCTCTTTGGTTTCTTGGCCTATAAAATGAGGGTCTTCTCCTCCCTCTTTCTTTGCTATTTTTCTGCGACTTTTTCTTTATTTTGAGAGTATATCTTCAAACTCTGTGTATTTCTATTATTTTGTTATGTCTTCTTCGTCTGAGAGCTTTGACCTAGAGTCTGATGTCTCTAACCTTGCTTTAGATGAGGGGCTTTCAGTATGCTTCCGTCTGACTGCCTCTCCAATGGCCAAACGTTACTTCCATAATTTTTTCAGCAACTGCCCTCTTATGCAGGAGAGAGGGCTGAATCTGGATCGTATTGGTCCAGGCCACCGGACTAGAATTCTTGCCAATGGTTGGGAAAGATTTGTGGCCCCTCCGGTTGGGGAGTACAACCTGACATTGGTGGGTGAATTCTATTCCGCCTTGTCGGTGGATAATGATGCTGAGGATACCACCACCGTTGATGTTCGTGGAGTGATGGTGAACTTTACTTCGGCCGCTATCAATGAGTTTTATGGCCTCCCTAATCCTGCTGAGGATTATGACGTCCTTTGGGAACTTGAAGATCCGATCAACTATTTTGGCACTCTTGCCGAAGCATTTGAGTCTCTGTTGCGACACGAGTGGGTGAATGATATGGAGGTCAGAGTCCATATGCTCAGTCGCCCGGAGAGGGAATGAAAACGCTTCTTAAACACTCGGGTTTTTTGCTAGCCCGATTATAAGGTGGTCACTGAACCTGAGGCGTTTGTTCTTCACGCCCTTTCGTTGCCGGACGTGCCAATTAACTGGGGTCGAGTGATTCACCAAGAGGCGATCAAGTTCGCCCGGTTGAGGGATGGCGTTCTGGTTATGCCATTTTCTTGGATGATCTCCAACATGTGTATCCGAAGCCTTGGCATGCCGGTGTGTCCGACCACTGATGTGTACATAGCGGCTCCAGCCCCAGAAGCATGATTTTTTTTATTTTTTTATTTTGGGGAAAATTTCCTCTTGTACAAATTTTTCCTCAATGAATTTCTATTTTTGACCGCGTTGTTCACCCCGCCCCCTTCTGTGTCGGACGGGCTTTGCTTGTCGGAGATAGAATTCGTTTATAATAAACAAAAATTAAAAGAGGCTTGGCGCCTTTATATTAACATTGCTTTAAAACAAAAATACAAAGCTGGTGCCTCTGGTCTTACATGTAATATTTCTTCAGATTGTCAGCGTGTCAGGGCCTGTTGAATTCATGGCCCTCTCTGTCTAAGAGAATGTAGGTTCCCTTTTTGACAATCTTTGACACTCGCCAATGACCTTCCCAGTTTTCGACCAGCTTTCCTTTGTCTGTTTTTTGGCCTGTGGCCTGCCGCTTTCGGAGGACAAAATCCCCCACCGCCAGCGAGTGATCTCGGATATGCCGATCGTGGTATCTTTTGGCGGCTTGTTTGTAATTAACCAGTTGGGCTCGGGCTCTTAGGCATTTTTCTTCGGCCAGATCCAATTTGATCTGTCGATTTTTCTCATTGCTGGCTTCGTCGAAGTGAGAGACCCTAATGCTTGGGATCGCCATCTCTACCGGTGCCATTGCCTCAGAGCCATATGTTAGCGAGAACGGGGTTTCCCCCGTTGTTGCCTTTCGAGTTGTTCGCAAAGCCCAGAGGGCTTCTGGCAGGTAATCCACCCACTTGCCTACCTTATCATCAAGGCTCTTTTTCAGCACTTTTAGTACCTACTTGTTGGCATTTTCCGCCTGTCCGTTTCCTTGGGGGTAGCACACCGAGGGCTGCCAATGTTTGACATTGTGCTCTTTGCAAAAATCGTCGAACTCGTCCCTAAACTGTGGACCGTGATCGGACACAATGGATCGCGTCACTCTGAATCGAGTCCAGATTTGGTCCAGCAAGAAATATATGATGTCACTGGTGCATATTTTCACGAGTGCTTTTGCCTCGATCCACTTTGTGAAGTAATCCATGGCGACGACCACGTATTCGCATTTCGATCTCCCCTTTTTGAGCAGACCAATGAGGTCGATGGCCCACATGTCGAAAGGCCAAGCAGCGGTGACTATGCTCTGTTCCACTGAAGGTAGCCGGGGAATATCGGTGAAGCGTTGGCATTTATCGTAGCTCTTAGCGTATCATTCAGCGTCTTCCGCAAGCTTCGCCGATGGTATCTCGCTAACAAAGACCTTTTGGCGCAGAGGTGCGACTGGAGGGGTGGCCGCCGCATACTCCCTGGTGAAGCTCTGTGAGAATTCCATGTACTTCAACTGGCCGCACACACCGTTGTAGCAGTTTCGAGAATGATCGCCGGTATAAAATTCCGTTTAGTACGGTGTACCATGCCGCCCTCTTTCTCAAGGCCTGAGCTTCCTTAGCGTCCTCTGGTGATACCCCGTTTTCTATATACATTTATTAAACAATACCGGCCCTTAGCATCTTTAAATAATAAAACATAACAATTTATTTCCATAATCAATATATTTTACAATGACTCGTCTACTAAACTCTAATTCACGTTAAAACGACTTGAGTAAAAAAAAAGATTCTTGCACATCCTTAACTTAACAGTCATTGGAACACGGCAAAAATAAAAAAAAAGCTCTTATCGTCTAACGTTACTTTTAGTGACTCTAATAAAAGAAAATAAACTATGAAATTTAAAAAAAAAAATAGAGATAGTTCTACATTTTAAGTCTATAGCTCGACTTCCCAAAAAGAAATATATATCACTCTCTAAGGATTGTTTTTGACTTGCCAGGTCTTCACCCGACTAACCTTCACCGAAAACGTCTTGCCATTTCGTTGTTGCGCGAGTGCCTTTCCGTGGGATGTGCGTCGATTTAAAAGACAAATGAACTGTCCATCTAAACAGAGCACCGACTTTCGGGATCGTTTGGACTTTGATGAGCTTTCTTGAACACGAACTCTACGAGTTCTTCGCTTGACTTTCCTCCTCCTATCCTTAGGTTTTGAGATAGGCGAGGCTTCAAAGATCATTATTATTATTTATAGGCGCAGCCGTGCAAATTTCTATCTCGGCTTAGGATTGTCAGGATCTCTTTCTCATCTCTATCTTCAACATTGTCATCATCACACTCTTCTGGGCTTGGGATCAAATCTGGTTTAGAACCAACGACTTCTATAATATTAACACTTACCGGAATAGGGAACTCATGATTCATTATCCCAAAAGTCTCAGAACCCTTAGCATCAAACAATGTGATCTCATGCCTAGTCATACGAATGAGGGCTCTAGAGGTGTTAATAAAGGACCTACCCAAGATGATTGGACTATACGGATGCTCCTCTATGTCCATCACATCCAAATCTATCTTAAACCGAAGTTGTCCGATACCAATGATCATGTTATTCATTCTTCCAGACATGATGGTTCTAGTACTATCCGCGAACCTAACTTTCAGCGGGGTGTTTGTGGGAGTCAGAATCATATTCCTATCGCAAAGGCTCTTAGGGAAAATGTTTAAGCTTGACCCAGAGTCAATTAAAGCTAATCCCAAATGAGCTTGTTCTAGGGTAACATGTACAAAGAATGCCCCAGGGTCACCTAACTTGGGCATTAACCGAGATTCATCTCCAACATGTTTTGCCTCTTTAGCACAGATGACTATAGGTCGTTCTATATATATGCTATTCTCAGAACCAGACTCTATCTCTGACATGTAGTCCATATAATCAATATCTGAATCTGAATCCGAAGAGATCTCTTCGAGATTTAAAGCACACATACCTCTTTTTACATAAGCTTCGCTAGCTTCATTTGACTTTCTGGCTTCCTGAATTCGTTCTTTCATTTTTGCTATTCTCCCTTTTAGCTTTTGCGTCATCGGCTTCATTGGTGTTGTCTTAGTTCTTAAAACGTTAACTTCCTCTTCTCTAACCTTGGAAAATTGCTTTGATGACATATTGCTTATCACGAACAGTCTTACTTGAGTGACTCAGTTCTGATTATCTGCAACACGAGAAAAACAACAAACGGTTAGTAAACTAACAGTCAGTACGATTGCTCATACTGCTGCTAGACTTACAACCTACTGACGGGGAAAAACAGAAACAAAGGGAAAACAACACTATCAGAAAAAATTAAGCATGAAAATGGGTTCGGTCGACCGAGTGTATTCATTCGGTCGACCCAACAAATAGGTTCGGTCGCCCGAGACCTCCTCTCCGCTTTCCTGCTTAAATTTCCTGGTAGCAGACATATGTAGCTAATCTAGAAGACTCTATAGACTGAAATAAAAATTTGAAAAACAGAAAAATGAAATAATTAAATAAACTTATTTAAACAATAATTGGACCATTGATTTCCCCGGCAACGGCGCCAAAAACTTGATTGCGGGTCAAGTTATAAAAATAACTCGATGCCTAAATAACCAACTAGCAAGTGAACTAGGTTCAATCGTAGCATAGCTAGATAGAGTCGAGGTCGATCCCACAGGGAATCAAATTGTGGATCCTAAAGTTTAAATAACCAATTTATTTATTTCGTTTAACAACGGTGGTCTACGACCAACAAGGGGACTAGAAAAGAATCACAAACTCAGACATATAGACAAATAACGTAATTAACCTCCCAATTATAGTCTTTATCGTTTGGACCTAAACAATTTATATAATAAACAAAGCTTATTAACTATCAATCCGTTTGTACCTATTTCGTATTGGCTACGGGAGTCATCCTCTTAAACTTGACTTAGCACCCGTTAGGTCGCTAGATCATCATGTGCTTACATTACGTGACTTCGCTGTTAATGCCTCCGCCTCATATAACTCACACGCTTATGACACTAAGGATGCCGATATTAATCGTACACCTCGCTCAGGCAACATTCCTATGGTTAGCGACTTATACTTCCTAAACGATTACTCAAGCTCTCGCCCAACTAGCAATTACCCGGTTATAGTCTCATGCTAATCTACGACGTCACGTATAATCAGTGCGGCGCAATTTCGAATATAAACCTACCTAGATAACGCTGAACGTCCGTGAAGAGCAATTCATAAGCCTACCTAAGAGTTTTATGTTGGTATTTCCTTTTTACACGTTTTAATTAAACTAAGCGAGTAACGTAGCCATAGCCATACCTACTAAGATGATAAATTCAATTGGGTTAACCTAACCATAAAGGCGTGGCTAAATTAACAGGACAATGGGCCTCGGTCGACCGAATGGAAGGCCTCGGTCACCTGAACCATTCTGTCCCAGATTACATCTCCGAACGTATATCTTAGCGTTTCTCATACAATACGGATTAAAACAGCAATTCGTCAAGCTATTATATAAATATATCTAGATACACGGTAATCAAACAACGTAAAATTCATACATAGATACTAGGTAGAGGACGTAGGGTATGTGATCCTCATAGACAAGGCGTCGCCACCTCCCTAACGTCATAGCCTAGATCTACATCATCTACTATGAATAATCAACTCAAACAATAAAACCATAATTGGGGAAATTAATTACGGAAAATAAAGAAGGCAAGAAAATATACAAGGGCTTACATATTGAAAACCCTAGAAATCTTCAATCCTACTCTCTATGATTCCTGAATTGTTGTATATGAGTTGTTGGTGTGGTAAATTATTGTCTATTATAACTACTAAAGACATAGTGTTTATATAGAGTACTGGCCGACCTTGGAAAACCGACTTAACTCGGAATTACTAAACCCTAGCCGCCTTAATAAGGTGTCGGATCTTCTTCCGGGCTTGTGGGCCGCTCGGTCGACCGAATGGACATGCTCGGTTGACCGAATGTCTTCATACGGTTGGGCTTCTTTTTCCTTTGTACTGGGCCTACTGCATTGTCTGCAATTCTATTAAATCTCCTCCGAAGTTTATCCATTCTGCTCCTGAAATAGCTCATTGCAAATATTCCATAAAATACGGTTTGTAATATCAAATAATATACTAAAACATCAAAATACATAATAATGAATCGTAACTCAGTACATATGTAAATTAAGCATATTACGACTTATTATTACTCTATTAAGGCTCTTTTTAAACTAGAATCGGGGATAGAGATCATAGAATAATGGGCACAAAATGACCGTTATCAGCTACCCCCCACTTAGCCTTTGATCGTCCCGATCAAAGTGTCAATAAGTTATTCCCCATGCAATCTCTTTCCAATGGTCACATCATACTGACACAAGAAACTCGAATCAACTCATACCATTTATGCTCATAAGACATTCATTATCCACTACTCGTCATGAATCGAAGTGATGTGTGCATGTGCATTAGTTTTATATAATTGTGGCAAGATTAGAGTTTATGCCAACTTCGTAGCCTTCACCTACCAACATCAGTATTCTCACTTCTTAAGCCTCTCAATGGTTAAAGCACTAGAACAATAAGCAAGAGCGTATCTATAGGGATTTTGGACTTGGAGACCGAGTACAACTCAAAGCCTCTAAAACTTGAATTTTTCTTCAATTCTTCATATTTTTCGAATAATATCAATCTCAAGGAAGAAAACTTTTTAGAGTATCCCCCTATCTTAGATCAAGCATAGCATCAAATATCACCACAAGCGCGGGGCTACTTTGGTAATGTTACTACAACCCCAGTGTTTAACATTTTGTTAAAACACAGGTACGTCTCAAGCTTATTACTCCGCTTTGATGGCTAGAATTTAGGAATACATCAGACGATAAATATCAACACTAGGTCAGCATAACCAATCATCTACGCAATGTACACAGAATTCTTTCATTTTTTATCATAAGCGCGGTATTTGTCGATTCATCTATTTGAGTAATTGAATAATAAATAACTACTCGCAACATACAGTATGAATATCATTAAGTTTACTAACAATATATCAAGAGTATAAAGTGATCACGTACTCATGAAACATGGTTCCTTCCTTATTAAATACAACATCGGGAACACTCAAAAGTAAATGTGATTCTAAGTTTAAAAGTTTAAATTTTACTCATTTAATTTATTATTTGAGCTAAGTGACTTGTACCCCCCACTTAAAAAATGCAGTGTCCTCACTGTATAACAATAAAAAGTAAGAATAGGGACTTAGCTCCGGATAAGCGCGGAAGTGGAACAAGTCTTGTGAACTTCGGCAAATTTCTAACAGATAAAACAGTGGCCGATTTGCAAGGAAGAAGAATAAGCACTGCAACACACATCTTAAACCAAACTCGAAACTCGTTACAGGGTTAGTCCAAGAAAATGTAGGAATCATATAAAAGAGGGACCGTAAAAAGGATAAAAATTCCTTAAACATCTTACTTTTAAGTCCACAGTTAATGATTTCAGTGAAACACAACATATAGATCCAACACATTACATAGGGGAGAATTACTCCTTAGGGAAATAGTAAGACACTTATTACAGACTTTAAATAACATGACTCGATTTACTAGTAGACATGAGTCAAAATAAAAACATATTAATAATATGAAATACAAATACATAAAAAAAATGCTTAATCCCAGAACCGAGGGTTATTGGGATCATAAGACTCCGAGTTCGGATCGAACGAGGCTAAAGGTAGATGGCTAGGACCGGCTTCATCAGCGTTATTGCCAAAATCTTGAAATGGAGCTTCATCTTCATCCGGGCCCCCAGCTTGGGCTTGATCATGGGCATGGCCAAGAGGTGGTGGAACAGAGTCTAAAGATAGAATAGGCATAGGTTCCACGTAGGAATCACTACCTAACAAGGGACACTCTGATGTCTCACAGAACGCAGTAATCAACGAACCATAGGGCAATATGTGGCGAGGCTTAAGAGCATCTTCCGTCATCTCATTCCGCATTAGTGCCCCAACATTCACTGGCCATCCCATGCACAACCAGTAGAGCAGTGTAGCATGTGCATAATAGACTGTGGACACGTGCTTGGCTGGGAAGAGGTTGGAACGAATAAGTTTATGGAGGTACTTATCCTCCCATCTCCGGAAATCAGGTTCCGCAAATGTTCGAGCAACATCTCCGATTGTCCACTGTATACCAAGAAGAGCGCCCACATCTTCTAACCAAGAATCCGATCCATCGAAGAACAATGTATACTCGGGTCCCTCCTCCGGGGTATCAAGACCAAAATAACTATTAAGCATCCCCGGGGAAATAACTATTGACTTTCCACGAACCTGAACAATATTGGTGTAGGGGTGTACACGTAAGTAAGCATAAAATTCCCTTACCAAATCAATATTGACTCGGCCAGGAGGCGCAACGACATCCTGCCACTGATATTGCTCCACCAGGGAAAATAGCTCGGGACCATAGTTGGTCAAATCCAACCCGCACGCCCTATGCACCGGAGCATTTGTGAAATAATTCCTATATGCGGAATATACGTCACGACTAGCAAATTGCGGCACCCCGTTGATTAAGGGTACAACATCTCCATCCACAACGAACTGAGCAGCTTGGCGGCATCTGGTTGGCATCCTGATAAAAATCAATCACCGCAACAGAGGACAGAGGAGCTCTCGGTCGACCGAGAGTGGAGACTCGGTTGACCGAGCTAAATGGTTCGGTCGACCGAACGGTTGGACGATCAGTGTCTTCCCTGTATCCTTGACAGTGATGATTTTGGCCGATCAGAAAAAATGGGTAGACAAGCGTTCGATGATTCAGACTATGAAAGATGTGTAGATGGTGGCAAAAGCTTGGTTTGACACTTTGTTTGCCATTTAATTCCTACAAGGATGGGGGTGTAAGGTGGAAATGGAGGTTTGGTGGTGGAGATATTGGTGGAAGAAAAATGAGAATAAGAAGAAGGTAATAATGGTGGAGAAAGAGTTGTTGTGTAAAATTGGGAAGAGAATGAGTGGATTAAATAGGATGTATTGGGGAAAGGGAAAATTTGAATTGTGAAAGATGATTGGTGGGTAGAAAAAGGTTGGGGATTGATGAGTTGGAAAGTTGATTTGGGAGAATAAATGAATGGGGAAGAGTAAAATGTGAATTGGTAGGAGATATATTGGGATATGTAGAATTAAATGGTGTTTGACCACTCAATTTTGACACTCACGAAATTTGCATAAAATATATCACAAAGCCATATCAAAATCATCATGTTACACTTTCACTTTCATAATCCTTATCACAAAAATTATTCCAACTATTTAATCAACCATCATGAACATTTTATTTCAATCTCAATATCCTCATTCTTTCCATATACATTTATTAAACAATACCGGCCCTTAGCATCTTTAAATAATAAAACATAACAATTATTTCCATAATCAATATATTTTACAATGACTCGTCTACTAAACTCTAATTCACGTTAAAACGACTTGAGTAAAAAAAAAAGATTCTTGCACATCCTTAACTTAACAGTCATTGGAACACGGCAAAAAAAAAAAAAAAGCTCTTATCGTCTAACGTTACTTTTATTGACTCTAATAAAAGAAAATAAACTATGAAATTTAAAAAAAAAAATAGAGATAGTTCTACATTTTAAGTCTATAGCTCGACTTCCCAAAAAAAAATATATATCACTCTCTAAGGATTGTTTTTGACTTGCCAGGTCTTCACCCGACTAACCTTCACCGAAAACGTCTTGCCATTTCGTTGCACGAGTGCCTTTCCGTGGGATGTGCGTCTGACGAAAAGACAGTCGAACTGTCCATCTAAACAGGCACCGACTTTCGGGATCGTTTCAGACTTTGATGAGCTTTCTTGAACACGAACTCTACGAGTTCTTCGCTTGACTTTCCTCCTCCTATCCTTAGGTTTTGAGATAGGCGAGGCTTCAGCATCATTATTATTATTTATAGGCGCAGGCTGAGCAGCTCTATCTCGGCTTAGGATTGTCAGGATCTCTTTCTCATCTCTATCTTCAACATTGTCATCATCACACTCTTCTGGGCTTGGGATCAAATCTGGTTTAGAACCAACGACTTCTATAATATTAACACTTACCGGAATAGGGAACTCATGATTCATTATCCCAAAAGTCTCAGAACCCTTAGCATCAAACAATGTGATCTCATGCCTAGTCATACGAATGAGGGCTCTAGAGGTGTTAATAAAGGACCTACCCAAGATGATTGGACTATACGGATGCTCCTCTATGTCCATCACATCCAAATCTATCTTAAACCGAAGTTGTCCGATACCAATGATCATGTTATTCATTCTTCCAGACATGATGGTTCTAGTACTATCCGCGAACCTAACTTTTGCCGGGTGTTTGTGGAGTCAGAATCATATTCCTATCGCAAAGGCTCTTAGGGAAAATGTTTAAGCTTGACCCAGAGTCAATTAAAGCTAATCCCAAATGAGCTTGTTCTAGGGTAACATCTACAAAGAATGCCCCAGGGTCACCTAACTTGGGCATTAACCGAGATTCATCTCCAACATGTTTTGCCTCTTTAGCACAGATGACTATAGGTCGTTCTATATATATGCTATTCTCAGAACCAGACTCTATCTCTGACATGTAGTCCATATAATCAATATCTGAATCTGAATCCGAAGAGATCTCTTCGGGATTTAAAGCACACATACCTCTTTTTACATAAGCTTCGCTTAGCTTCATTTGACTTTCGCTTCTCGAATTCGTTCTTTCATTTTTGCTATTCTCTCTTTTAGCTTTTGCGTCATCGGCTTCATTGGTGTTGTCTTAGTTCTTAAAACGTTAACTTCCTCTTCTCTAACCTTGGAAAATTGCTTTGATGACATATTGCTTATCACGAACAGTCTTACTTGAGTGACTCAGTTCTGATTATCTGCAACACGAGAAAAACAACAAACGGTTAGTAAACTAACAGTCAGTACGATTGCTCATACTGCTGCTAGACTTACAACCTACTGACGGGGAAAAACAGAAACAAAGGGAAAACAACACTATCAGAAAAAATTAAGCATGAAAATGGGTTCGGTCGACCGAGTGTATTCATTCGGTCAACCCAACAAATAGGTTCGGTCGCCCGAGACCTCCTCTCCGCTTTCCTGCTTAAATTTCCTGGTAGCAGACATATGCAGCTAATCTAGAAGACTCTATAGACAGAAATAAAAATTTGAAAAACATAAAAATGAAATAATTAAATAAACTTATTTAAACAATAATTGGACCATTGATTTTCCCGGCAACGGCGCCAAAAACTTGATTGCGGGTCAAGTTATAAAAATAACTCAATGCCAAAATAACCAACTAGCAAGTGAACTAGGTTCAATCGTAGCATAGCTAGATAGAGTCGAGGTCGATCCCACAGGGAATCAAATTGTGGATCCTAAAGTTTAAATAACCAATTTATTTATTTCGTTTAACAACGGTGGTCTACGACCAACAAGGGGACTAGAAAAGAATCACAAACTCAGACATATAGACAAATAACGTAATTAACCTCCCAATTATAGTCTTTATCGTTTGGACCTAAACAATTTACTCCCTCTGTCCCATTTTATGTGTCCAGTTTGATTTTGCATTTTCTGGCACGCTTTTTAAGGTGATGATAACTAAGCCAATTTTGACACTATCTTGATGAAATTACCGCCCAACCTTTCTTGAAGAATTGTAGTGTAAACAAATGAGTAATTTAAAGTCGAGATAGTGTCAAAATTGGCTTAGTTATCATCACCTTAAAATGCGTGCCAGAAAATGCAAAATGAAACTGGACACATAAAATGGGACGGAGGGAGTATATAATAAACAAAGCTTATTAACTATCAATCCGTTTGTACCTATTTCGTATTGGCTACGGGAGTCATCCTCTTAAACTTGACTTAGCACCCGTTAGGTCGCTAGATCACTGTGCTACATTACGTGACTTCGCCTGTTAATGCCTCCGTCTCATATAACTCACACGCTTATGACACTAAGGATGCCGATATTAATCGTACACCTCGTCTAGGCAACATTCCTATGGTTAGACGTACTTATACTTCCTAAACGATTACTCAAGCTCTCGTCCAACTAGCAATTACCCAGTTATAGTCTCATGCTAATCTACGACGTACGTATGATCAGGTGCGCGCAATTTCCGAATATAAACCTACCTAGATAACGCTGAACGTCCATGAAGAGCAATTCATAAGCCTACCTAAGAGTTTTATATTGGTATTTCCTTTTTACACGTTTTAATTAAACTAAGCGAGTAACGTAGCCATAGCCATACCTACTAAGATGATAAATTCAATTGGGTTAACCTAACCATAAAGACGTGGCTAAATTAACAGGACAATGGGCCTCGGTCGACCGAATGAAAGGCCTTGGTTGACCGAATGGAAGGCCTCGGTCACCTGAACCATTCTGTCCCAGATTACATCTCCGAACGTATATCTTAGCGTTTCTCATACAATACGGATTAAAACAGCAATTCGTCAAGCTATTATATAAATAGATCTAGATACACGGTAATCAAACAACGTAAAATTCATACATAGATACTAGGTAGAGGACGTAGGGTATGTGATCCTCATAGACAAGGCGTCGCCACCTCCCTAACGTCATAGCCTAGATCTACATCATCTACTATGAATAATCAACTCAAACGATAAAACCATAATTGGGGAAATTAATTACGGAAAATAAAGAAGGCAAGAAAATATACAAGGGCTTACATATTGAAAACCCTAGAAATCTTCAATCCTACTCTCTATGATTGCTGAATTGTTGTATATGAGTTGTTGGTGTGGTAAATTATTGTCTATTATAACTACTAAGGACATAGTGTTTATATAGAGTACTGGCCGACCTTGGAAAATGACTTAACTCGGAATTACTAAACCCTAGCCGCCTTAATAAGGTGTCGGATCTTCTGCCGGGCTTGTGGGCCGCTCGGTCGACCGAATGGATCGGACATGCTCGGTCGACCGAATGTCTTCATACGGTTGGGCTTCTTTTTCCTTTGTACTGGGCCTACTGCATTGTCTGCAATTCTATGAAATCTCCTCCGAAGTTTATCCATTCTGCTCCTGAAATAGCTCACTGCAAATATTCCATAAAATACGGTTTGTAATATCAAATAATATACTAAAACATCAAAATACGTAATAATGAATCGTAACTCAGTACATATGTAAATTAAGCATATTACGACTTATTATTACTCTATTAAGGCTCTTTTTAAACTAAAATCGGGGATAGAGATCATAGAATAATGGGCACAAAATGACCGTTATCAAAAGTCCGCTAGGGCTTGGGCCTTTATAGCCTTTCTGGGCTCGTATCGAATGTCGAATTCGGTCAGCTCTATGGCCCATCATAGCATTCGGCCTGAGAGGTCTGGCTTGTGTAATAGCTGTCGTAGAGGGCTATTTGTTAGGACCACGATTGTGTGTGAAGAAAAATAAGCCCTGAGTTTTCGGGCGGCGACAACAAGCGAGTAGGCTAAATTTTCTGCATTAAGATATCGGCTCTCAACGGGACTGAGGGCCTTTGATACATAATAAACGGGCTTTTGGAGGGTCCCATCCTCCTTGACAAGAACAGCTGCAACGGCCCGGTCGGAAGCGGCCAGATACAAAAAGAGTTCATCCCCTAATGCTGGGCTGACTAACAGCAGAGGGCTTGCCAAGTACTCTTTGACGGCTTTAAAGGCCTGAGAGCATTTTTCTATCCATTCAAAGGTCTTGTTCCCCTTGAGAATTTTGAAGAAAGGGAGACACTTGTCTGTGGATCTGGAGACGAATCTTCCCATAGCGATGATTCTTCCGTTTAACCTCTGAACCTCTTTCACACATCTTGGCTCTTCCATGTTAGCCAGAGCCTGAATTTTCTCAAGATTTGCCTCGATCCCCCTCTGAGTCACCATGAAGCCTAGGAATTTTCCGGCTTGGACTCCGAAGGTGCATTTCGCGGGGTTGAGCTTCATAGAATGTGCCTTGACATTGTCGAAAGTTTCCTGGAGGTCGGCCAGATGGCCAGTGCTGGAAGATTTGACCACCATGTCGTCGATGTAAGCTCCATGTTCTTGCCGATCTGGGAGTCAAACACTTTGTTAACCATCCTCTGGTACGTGGACCCAGCATTCTTCAGACCAAAAGGCATCATTTCATATTAGTACATTCCGCCCCCGGCTCGAAAAGCTGTCATCTCTTTTTCCATGTTGGACATCATTACTTGGTGGTACCCTGAGTACGCGTCCAAGAAACTTAACATTTCGAAACCGGCTATTCGGTCGACCATTCTGTTGATTCTGGGCAGCTCATAAGGATCCTTAGGACAAGCCTTGTTCAGATCCGTAAAGTCGACGCACATGCGCCATTTTCCATTATGCTTCTTGACCATGACTACATTGGCTAGCCAAGTTGGGTATTGAAGCTCCCGGATGATCCCAGCCTCAATTAGCTTATTCACCTCAACTTTAATGGCGTCCTCCTTTTCTTCGGAGAACTGTCGGGCTTTATGCTGGATGGGTTTGAAGTTAGGATTACATTCAGCTGGTGCAGCGCTATTTCAGGCTCCACGCCCCTCATGTCCGTCACTATCCAGGCGAACGCGTCCAAGTTTTCTTTCAACATCAGGATCAACTTTTCTCTTTCTTCTTCACTCATCTGAGCGCCCACCTTTATCTTCTGGTCAGGGTATTTTTCATTAATGATTACCTCAACCAACTCATCTTCACCGTGAAGTCGACTCGCCCACGACTGAAAGGTGTGTCGCAAATGACCGCTTTGGGTTCGATGTAGGTGTCTCTTCGACCGGCACGGCTCGCCGAGCTTTGTCGCCTCTATAGTGTCGATCACGAATTGCGTCTCGATGTCGACTCGACACGCCCCTCGGGGCCTTTTGCCCATTACCCTGGTAGGGTAATCATCTCGGTTCTTGGTGACATGACTCAGCAGGGTTTGAGGCCTGCTAACGGCCAGCCCGATCCCTTCATCGGTGTAGAATTTTGTCCTCTGATGAGGAATTGAAACAGTCATTTGGAATTTTCTTTGAGAGGGGACTCCTAGAATTGCCGTATAGTGGGAATGCAGATCGACCACTAGAAAGTTCACTTTTTCTTTTCGGTATGGTGGGTGGTCGCCGACCTCCACCTCCAAGTCGATGACGCCCAAGACGGATACTTTGTCGTTGGAGAATCCCTCCAGCATTCCCAAATAAGGCTTTAGTTTGGATATGCCGATCTTGAGCTGTTTCAATGTTTCCAAATAGATGATGTCGCGTGCGGCCCCAGTATTCAAGAGTACCCGGTTGACCCCAAAATCGTTGATTCCGACTTGTATCACTATTGGCAACTCCATTGCCCCTGGTGGGCCCACTAACTCACTCTTGGTGAACGTTATAGCCTGTTCGTCGGGAGCTAGAACGATTGGTTTTTCTCTACCCCTGACATTGATCGCATTAATCTGGCTTTTGATGAGATGGTTGCTGGGGAAGATGAATTCCAACGACCTAGATCCACACCAGTGTTGTGCTTTACAAAAAAGAAACGCTCTGACTATTTCTTCTTGGTCTTATCTTTGCTGGACAGAGGGATAATATGGGCTAACTTATTTGATCTACGACAAAAATGGTACCATCCTCCACTACCCTGTGTCAATTTACACTGATAGAAGTTCCTAAACAATTTTACAGAGAAAGGAGTGGTGTTCAGGCGACACCAAATCATAAAACCTACAAGAAATTTAACGCTATTTGGATGTATTTGACCGACCCCCAATTTGTAGTACTTCATCACCTCAATATATCCAGGAGGGAGGGGAAACCTTAAACCACTATTAAGCTGATCAGCATATACTGTGCAGAAACCTGCTAGGGGATTGTAAGCATATTCAGTAGGTTTGGGAAGAACAACTGCAAAAGGGTCGGTACGAATCTGATAGTTTTTCAATAGACTAGCCATTTCGGTTTTAGTCATTTTACTAGAGACACCATGGCAAGCCATTATTGCCTTGGTTTTATCAAATCGATTGATTTCCCTCTTTAAAGTGTTTAAGAAAGCAGTGTGGTCTTCTGGATATTGATGGATGATGGAAGTGGGAGTAAAAATCCCAGGAGGGAGAAGATGAGAAGGTAACAGGCACAGAGGATTATCCCCAAAAGTGGAAGTATTCCCTAAATCAATCAGAGAGGAAGGATGATTGGCCGGTATTGCAGTTTCAGGGTGCAGGACAGGGTTGGATGAACTTACTTCCTCACCGTCTAAGGCAATCGAAATTTTTTCCGGAGATTGAAACAATTTTTCTATAGAATCGCTAGAGGCGGTATCGGCTCTCAGACTCATGAATGAAATGAAGATTCAAAAGAAATAGCAAAATGACATAAGGGCAGAGACTTACTTGTAACTGCTGGGGTGCGATTCCAAAGGTTCGAGATAGACGAGTTATTTGACAAGAAGTGGAAGCGACGTAAGGGTTCACTTCACAGTTATAATAATGACTGGTTGTAACTTGGCCTCGATTCACGGTACAATAACAACGGAAGTTAAAGCGATTCAGACTAGGGCAGCATTGGACTAGCCCACCCTAGTATGGGGGGACTTATGATGATATGTAGGCCCACTGGGTCGGATTATTCGTAATTGGGCCTGGCCCAGTATGAAAGTTAGATAATAAAGATAAATGAGCCAGTCGAGCTAGACCACCAAGCTACGACTGATCAATCAAGACGGGCGAGAATAGTCGAGGAGCAGATTTCCACCGTATTCTGACCAGAAGGGTTTCTGGACAGAATAATAGGCTGAATGTGGTGAAGACCGGGTCAACAACGTCTCAACTGCTTACGGACGTGGGTAGACCCCACGTCCAGAAGATAATCGATAATAACTTCCCAGCACGTCCAGGAAGAGATTCACGATCTACTACTATATAAAGAACACCCTGAACTACGAGGGGGATTTGATTCCAGTTTATTCTATAAATTGGATACGTAGGCAGCTCTCTCGAGGAGTTCAGTCCGAAACTATACACGAATCTCTTTGTTCATATATTGTTTTCCTAATTAGAATTACCCAATTACCCAATTGTAATATTCAAACATCATCATCCAGCCTTTGTGCTGAACAGCTATATATCTTCACAGTCCTAAGCTCTTTATTTATGTGATCAAAAAGTTACATTTAAAGCATATTTGGGGTTTTGGTTTAATTAACAATGCCAAGTTTTGCCGTAGTAACCATGCATGCATGTGGTTAGTGCGGTTAAACGAACAGAGCCGTTTGTGAATATACTCGTGTTCGGCTTGTTAGTTTTCGTGATCGTTTGTTCGTTTAGCTTAACGAGCCGAGCTCGAACATGATTTTGGGCTCGCTTGCTTAACGAACGACCACGAGCTTGGTTCGCGAACGTTCAATTATGTTCGCGAACGTGCTTATATAAATACATCAATTTACAGTAACCCTAATTTAAAAGATGATTAGTCATTCATTTATCTAATAGAGATTATAGATTGATTTTATATAATATTTAAATTTTTTTTTATATAATTTTTGTTGTGTGACGTAAATAATATTAAAATCTATAACTTATTATTTTTGCATTTGCAATTTATGTTTTATACGGAACTCGAGTCAAACTCAAGTCAGAAGACAATAATATGTTTTACGATGCCAAATATCTTTGTTCCTCTTTAGAGTAACAGGCTTCTGGTGGGCCCGGTTGTCAAGGTGTAATTATCACATTTCCTTTCCCATTCATGATGCTGTTTTTGGGAAAAATTCTTAGATCGGGAGTCTCTATTAGACTCGATCGGTCAGATGTGCGTCGTGTGTATATAAAAACAAAACTGTTTTATTTTATTGTCCACATGACACAAATCTGACGGTCGGATGTAATAGAGAATTCCTAAATCACTCTGTTAGCACTGTAGTAACCTCTTACTAAAAATATCCCTGATCCCATTCATAACGAGTAAGCGATAAAGTACGTTATTTGTCATTGTTGTGATAAAGGTTCTATATCTCATCCCTTTTTAGAAACGCCTCTCTTACTGCTTGCAATTGCATCAATGCATCTTTGATTTCCATTCTTTCTTTTACTAAATGAGCTGAACACGTGACCCCGATTTGAAAAATCGAAGCCAAACACTTGTTCAGATTTCTTCCCATATCCCTTGTTGTTGTGCTATGACGATGACAAATTAAGTCACCTTAATGATGTGGGTCCTAATTTAATCTAGTGATGAACACACAAGAACTCTAATGCCAAAAAGAAGAATGAGGGGTGGATTTTATGTATGCTGGTGAGTCCAAGATCGTATCTTGGATTGCCTACGATATCTGTTACATTCGAGAATCAAGCCTTCACGTAGTTCTTCTGAATGGGGTATTTATAGTGATCATACTTGCCTAAACCCTAAGGTTAAGTCGGCTTGTATTATTGTCACCTTTACCCTTAAATTGGCCTTGACCCTTGCCCAAGCTATCATTGTGGGTGGGCCTGGACGGCTGGTGTGGACCCCTGTCCTCGAGTCGATACTTCCGACCTGTGACGATCGACTCTAGACTCGTTATCCCACACTGCTAGCTTGTGTGGACTCGTCCTCACGGACTTGTCGCTCACACCGCTCGGTAGTCGATAGTCGATCGTCGTAGCCTGGCGTTTATGAGATGGCTCTTGCTTGCTCTCAGCCGGGCATCGACATGGATATACTGGCGTTATCTACAGTGTGATGACCAACCGATAGATGACACGTGGAGGGAGTGAAACCCTGTATCGTCATAAGCCCCCCAGACTTGAGAGAGGCGACTCCCGTTGTCCGAGGTCGAGTCTGTCACATGAATCGTCTTCGAGTTGGGCTTGTTCTTTGGGCGGGAGAAAGCCCGCCTTTTCATAACCTTAATCGCCTAGCATCCACGTGGAGCGGTTTCAGCCCTAAACGCTTGAATCCGCAAAAAGGCGCGTCATTGCCTTGATAACCGCGATTTTCAAAGTGGTTATAACCCCCATAACTCACGTCTCTTCAAATCATTTGCAAACTTTTGCTTTCATATATAAAAGAAGGGACAAAGGCTGCTGCAAAACCTCTTTGCTATTTTCTTCATCTCATTCTCCAAACTCCAAAACACCAAGTAAGATCCTGTTTTTTATCTTAGTGTTGTTCATCTTTTCTTTTGTTTTTGTCCATGTCTAGTAGTAGTGCGACTGAATCAGATAGGGGTAGTGATACATCTTCTCCATACCAAACTCCAGTATCTGTTACCTCCGGTCATCTTCTTCGACGGGATTCCGGCGAACCAACAGCCTACCCCCCTCCTGTCCCTAACAAGCCAAAAAAGCTAGTAACCAGGATGGATGGAAAGGGTGCAAAAGGGTGTCACGAGTACACCTTCTTGAGAGGATGTTGTCGAAATTTGCCGAAATACAACATCACTAACCCTCCGTTTGAATCTCAACTCCTTCCGGTAATCATATATTTGCCGGCGAGCCCCGGAAGGATTCTCATGCGGTTTATGAGAACCAATCTGGCGAGTGGATTGAGGTTTCCACTCGCCCGGCCTGCTCGGCCATCCTTCACCACTACTACGAGATTAGTGTCTCCCAACTTGCCCCAAATGGTGTCGAACCACGATGGGTTTTATCATAGCATGTCGGGTGGCTCAGTCTGCTTTTTGATTGCCCGTGTTCGATATTACTACAAGATCACTACCACGCCCGACAAGCTATGGTATTCCTTCCAAAGGAGAGCAAATCGACACGAGTTCATTACGAGAGGGCCTTCTTCTCACGGGGAGTGGAAGCCTCGATTCTTTTTTCTCCGTCATGGTTTGGACAACCCCTATATCGGTCAGTGGAGGTCGAGAGAGGGGAAACAAGACAAGCTTGGAAAGGCACCAGCTCCTCACGAGGCTCGACTCTTGAGTGGACACAATTTCGAGGTGTGTACTCGAGACCTGAGTCTCTTGTATCACCTGGCTCGCTTAGAGGAAGCCGGGCCCATGCCATATGTAGGCCTGAACGTTCCTGATCACGAGAATCGTAGGATGTTTACTTATTTGCTTGTTTTTACACACTAGTAGTTCTTTAAGTCGATAACTTGTTGTTTGTTGGTTCAAGCTAACTTGTCTTTTTCCTGAATTGCAGTGGGCAAATTCTCCAGGGTCACCAACCCTCAGCGCATTCCTGAGTCGACGGTCGTAGCTGCTCCACCTCTCGGGGGTCCGGCCTCTGCCGACTTGCCAGTGACTGAGATCAGCATGCATTCCTCTTCTCGAGAGGTGGGCGTCCCTCCACCCAGAACCAACCTTGCTGTGATTGAATCGTCTGCCGGAGCTGGAACGACCGAGGTGCCCTCGACCACCGGCGAGCTAACCGTCCGATATGGCTCTCTTCGAGATGAAGACGAAGAGGAACCTATCGATCTGACCTCGAACGTTGAGGCTAATGTTGAAGAGCCGGTGGTGCAAACAAAGAAAAGACCTTACATTCTTTGAGGTGGTAAAGGAAGCGGCCGAGAAGCGAAGAGGAAAAAGGTTGCTGAGACCTCTGCCGAGCCAGGAATCGGCGTGGGTGGGTTTTGATGACTACACGGAGTGGATGACAGAGACCTGTCTTATGTTCTGCGGAAACTGAATCGCCTTGTAAGTCGATCCTTCTTTTATATTCGCTTTCCTCGAGACGCGTGCCCTGTTTATTTATTACTCGTCCTTCTATTTTGTAGCATACTCTTGTTGGTCGAGAGGTCGCTCGTCATTTGGCGAGCAGGAGAGAGTCGGCGAACGAAATTAAGAAGGAGAATGGCAGGTTACTCCAAGACAACATTGCAAAAAGCGCCGCACTCTCTGCCGTGGAGCAACAATATAACGAGTTGAAGCAACAGTCGGTCGTTGAGCTCGAGAAGCTGCAAGGTAAGTTGGTGGTCTTTGAAGCAAAGTCGCCACTACCGAGAAGGAGCTAGACCATTGCGAGATGAAAGGCAAGATCAGGGTCGAGAGCTGCTCAAGCTGGCTCAAGACTATGAGAAGCTGCAGCAGTGTCAGAAAGCTGCAGACGAAGAAGCTAGGAAGGCTCGCCAAGATCGAGACGCGCTACAGGCTGAACTATATCGAGCGCATGCGCAGGTCGATGAGGCTAAGACTGAGGCCATCATGGAGTATCGCAAGTCACCCAACCTTGAAGATGACCTAGAAGTGATAATGCGGGCTTCGATGATGGGTGGATATACCCTGGCCGTGGATCAAATGAAGGAGGTCACTCCGAGCCGACATGTCGAATCTCCAGACGCCTATGTTCTATAATCCCGACTCGGAGAAGTTTGATGATCGTGCCCGAGGAGTTTCAGTGAGGAGAGTCCTTGGCCATAAAGTATGCTCCTCCCTCGCCCCGCCTCACCGCCAATCCGACCGCGCCGATCCGACCCTTGCCACAACCGAGCCGACTCGAAGCCGACCCACGATCTTGATGTTTTTATATCTTCTTTTGCTATTCAAACTTCGATTTGTAATAACATTTATTTTAACTTTAATTGGTCTTTTCGACTGGCCTTGTTTTTGTAATAACTTTATCTTGAATTTTAATCTGATTTTGACATCTTTCTTGACTTCTTGTCTTGATGTTTCTTAGTCTTTTGCTTGTCGAGCTCCCTGGCTCTGCTTTCGCTACTCGCTATTCACTTTATTTGCTATACTTGTTGTTAGTGTTGTGTTGCCCCTCAAGTGTATTATGAACCCTTGGTTCTTATTGCACTTGAGATCGATTTGCTTGCCTTAGTCTTTTCCCATTAGACTTATTTGACCTTTAAATTTGAGCATTTTAATATAAAGCGTCCCTGGTTTTAGGTCTTTTTGCCTTTTAGGCTTTTTCGACCTTCGATTTGGAGCACAGTGGCCCGACTATGCGAAACCGCCCTTTGTCTAGGCCTTTTTCGCCCTCTGGGCTCGTTTGGCTTTCGACTTGGACAGGTGGCCCGACTATGCGAACCGTCCTTTGCTTAAGCCTTGTTTGCCTCTTGGGCTCGTTCGGCTTTTAGCTTGGACCTTTGGCCCGACCATGCGAACCGTCTTTATGCCTTTGCATTCGTCGCCCATTAGGCTAACTTTGCTTTGGCTTGTCTAGATTTCCGACCTGCGGATTTCTCTATTCGTTGTTGATTATTTTGCCTTTAACTTTTCTGTCACATTGGACTTGTATCGTTTTGGCTATAAATCCTAACAAACACAGAAAACATCTCGAGAAAGCATACTTTTATTAGAATATCATAGATTGTCACATGGACTTATTACAAGATTTAACATTAAAAGTAAATAAAAGTTCATAAAAGCTTATCTCAGACATAATACTTCCTCAGATTGTTGGCATGCCAATGTCGAGGAACAGTAGTCCCATCCGCCCGACCAAGTTGATAAGACCCTTTGGGGTGGACTTTCAGAATCTGATAAGGTCCTTCCCAATTCGGGGTTAACTTTCCGACCGCCTCTTGTCGACTTGCTTCATTCTTCCTTAGGACCAGATCTCCAACCTTGAAGTATCGATGTCTGACCCTCGAGTTGTAATCTTGAGAGATCTTACGCTTATACCTTGCCATTTCGGGCCGAGGCTATCTCTCTTCGTTCCTCGACACTTGCCCCTTTCTCGCCGGAGTTCGGGATCGTTAGTCTCAACATTGTATGCCAGGACTCGGAGGAGGGAACTCCGATCTCGGCGGGTATCACCGCTTCACAACCATACACTAAAGAGAAAGGAGTTTCCCCTGTTGATGAATTAGGAGCCGTCCTATAAGACCATAGGATGCTCGGAAGTTGAACTGCCCAATCTCGACCTTCTGCCTCTAGCCTCTTTTTTAATCCTAGCTTGATCTGTCGATTAGTTTGCTCAACTTGACCGTTTGCCTGTGGATGAGCTACCGAGGTGAATCGTTGGTCGATATGGTATTCATTGCACCATTCTCTCACTTTACGATCTTCGAACTGAGTACCATTATCCGAGATCAGAGCCTTAGGAATTCCGTACCTGCAGAGGATGTCGACCCACAAGAATTTTTTAATGGTTGCAGCACGGATGTCGGGCAAAGCCTTAGCTTCTACCCATTTTGTGAAGTAGTCCACCGCAACGACCACTTAATGAGATTTCCGGAGCTCGAGGTAAAGGTCCTACAATGTCGACTCCCCACTGGTCGAAAGGCCATGCTGACGAGATGACATTCATGTCTTGCGCTTGTTGATGAGAGATATTATCATGAATCTGACAAGCGTTGCATTTCTGGACAAGATTATTTGCATCTCGTTGCATCGACGGCCAAAAATATCCAAGCTAACTTACATTTTCGAGTCAACATTTCGCTCCACAATGATTCCCACAGGCTCTCTATGAATCTCTTCTAAGAGGTATTCGCCTTCACTTTCAAACACATCTCAACCAAGGGTTCACAAAATATTTTCGATACAAGATATCATCAAAGAACGATATCGAAAGTGATTGAAGTCGGACTTTCCTAGATTGTACTTTATCGGTGGTAGTATTCCGTCTTTGAGATAAAAGGCGATCGAGTCCATCCACGTGGCTCTTTGAGTAATCGGTCGGGCCTCTTTCTCGATGTAACTCCTATCGGTCAAGAACTCGACTAGAACCTTCTTACTTGACATGAAGTTTGAGGCCAACCGAGAGCGCATCGGCTCTCTTGTTACGACTTCGGGAACGCTTTCGAATTGAACCGTTTTGAATTTTGGTATGAGGCTTTGGACAAGCGCTAAGTAATTCTTCATGGTTTCTTCCTTAGCCTCATACTCCCTTTAACATGATTGACCACTAGCCGTGAGAGTCAGAAATCGACAAATCTTCGACACCCGACTTCAAAGCGAGCTTTAAAACGGTAATCATAGCCTCATATTCGCCGTTGTTCGTTGCTTTGAAGTCTAAACGAAGGGCGTAAGGAATTCCTCGCCTTTCGGGCTTACCGGAAGAGCCCCGCCTCCCCCCCCTCCTTACTCGATGCGCCATCGACTTGAAGAGTCCATTTTCCTCCGGGCTTTGCTTTTCTTGATCGAGTTGGACGGAGATCCTTCGCTAAAAATCCGCCAAGGCCTGTGCTTTTATCGCAGATCGAGGAACGAACTCGATATCGTACTGGGCCATTTCAATCACCCAACTTTGCCAATCGACTGAGGTGTCGGGTTTTGCCAATATTTGCTTTAGTGGTTGGTCGCTGACTACCACAATGGGGTGAGCTTGAAAATAGGGCCTCAACTTTCTCGAGGCGTGAACGAGACATAATGCTAACTTCTCGGCTGGCGAGTATCGGACCTCGGGGCCATGCAAAGCCTTGCTGACAAAGTAGATTGGCACTTGGCCATGTACCCTTCTCGGACTAGGACCGCACTCATCGCCTCCTCGCATCCGCCAAATAAATTAACAACTTTTCCCTTCTCGAGTAGAAGTGAGGGTAGGTAACTCCGACAAATAAGTCTTCAACTCTTCAAAGGTCATCGACATTCATCATCCCAATGAAAAGGACTGGCCTTTCGGAGTATCTTGAAAAATGGTAATGCACGCTGTGCTGATCTCGATAGAAACCTGTTGAGAGCGGCCATTCGACCCGTGAGCCTCTGTACTTCCTTGATATTTCGTGGTGCGGGCATATTCTTCAATGTATCAATTTTATCCGGGTTCGCTCGAATCCCGTCCTTCGAAATCATATAACCCAAGAACTTACCCGACCTAACTCCAAAAGTACACTTCTTCGGGTTTAATCTCATCTCGTTTCTCTCAACACTTCAAAACCTCTCGAGCATCGACTAGCATCGGCTCATAGATCGACTCTTGATAAGCAAGTCGTCTACATAAACTTCCATACATCTACCAATTTGCCTTGCAAATATCTTATTGACTGCCCTCTGGTATGTTGCCCCAGCATTCTTTAATCCGAATGGCATGGTCACATAACAGAAGGTGCCGAATTCTGTGATAAATGCAGTTTTCTCCGCGTCTCGAGGGTCCATTAGAATCTGGTGGTATCCTTTATACGCATCTAAAAACTAAAACTTCAAAATCGATGGTCGAGTCTACTAACTCGTCGATTTTAGGCAACGGATATGAATCTTTTGGACATGCTTTGTTTAGATCTGTGAAGTCCACGCACATGCGCCAACTGCCATCGGGCTTCTTGACTAATACTGGGTTAGCTAGCCACTCTGGGTAGAATACCTCTCTCACGATCTGGGCCGCCAATAGCTTGCCGACTTCCAACTCTATAGCTTCAAGTCAATCGGACGCAAAATTCCTCTTCTTCGCTTTGATGGCTTTTTAGCCTGGTCAATCTCAAGCTTATGAGCCGCGATGTCGGTAGATAACCCCGGCATGTCGGTGGCTTTCCGTGCAAAGATCTCTCGAACTCGATTAGAAGCTTAACCGAAGAGTCGTTTTTCTTTCTCGGGATCCAAATCCCGACTTGTACGCATTGATCGTCCTCTCCTTCCCAGAGTCGGACGTTTTCAACTGCATCACTGGAGACCCAACTCTTCTCCTCTTCTTCCTCTGGAATCAGTTCCTCGACTAAAACTTGTTGAACCGCCATCTTCCCATTCATGACCACAGAGTTACAACTCCGAGCGACTTCAACGTCTCCCTTTACCTCGTGGGAACCGTTCCTAGTGGGAAACTTCATGCTATTATGGAATGTCGAAATTATAGCCCGAAGGTCGAAGAGCGCAGGTCGTCCTAGGATAACATTGTACGCAGAGGGAGCTTTGACTACCACATAGCTTAATTCAAGTGTCCTTCCTTTCTCGCCATCACCAATCGCCGTGAGTAACCTTATCGAGCCCATAGGATGGATCGCTTGCCCGTGAATCCGAGCGAGAGGAGATGCTATGGGGCTAGATCCTTCTCTTTCAACTTCATCGCTTGGAACGCCGAGTGATATATGATGTTCATCTTGCACTCCCGTTATCGATATCTGGACTCTCGATACATGGGCTCGGCTAATAATCGCTTCAATAACTAACCTTCGCGCTATGACTCTCGACTTGGGGATATCATCTCGAGGGCCGTATCCGACTTGCCGTGAACTCGAAGCCGCTTTGCGCTCTCTCGAGCTACAAAGTGGCTCTCGCTGGTTGGTCTGGTCTTTATCACACTCACCAGGACCAAAGATTGTGTTGACATAATTAACTGGTCGATTATCTTCATACCTATCTCGACCAACATTTTCTCTGTTGTTTCCTTCTCGACACGGGATCGATTCTCTCGAGGTGACCGATCCCTTCGTCTCTAGGTATCTCGACCTCGGTTCCTATCTTGGTCGGAGTTTTTCCTCTTAAACTCTCCATGCCCCACAGGACCATCATATCGAGATCTCATCAACCACTTCGTCTAGCTTTCCTTCACGAATGCAGATGTGTCGATATCTCTCTCGTGTCGTCTGATCCTCGTTGTATGACCTATGTCTTCGTGAAAATCACAATATTTGCTTGCATGCCTCCTCTCTCGAGGTTTTTTCAACGGTGGCGGTTTCCTCGCCAAGTTTTTTGAAAGCATAATCGACAACACCTCTGATCGAGGTCGATTGAGCGGGATAAAGTCCTTATCACGTGAGGGTCCTTTCTTGCCCCCACGGTCTGAGGTGGATGTGTCGATACGGTCCCAAACTGACGATTTACTCTCGACATCCTGCCTCTTGGACTGATTCCTGTTCGGACCTTGGGTGTCCTTCTTGGATTCCATCCAGTCGGATTGGGTGTGCCTTCGCACTGCCTCTTCCCCTTGACAGAATCGATGCACCACGTTGACGCATTCGTCCATGGTATGGGGAACGTCTCTGCTCAACTTCATATATAACTTAGTATTACGCAGCCCCCCTACAAACGATGTGATCAGAAGTCGGTCGTCTGCGTCCTTGACCTGCATGGCCTCGAGATTAAACCTCTTCAAGTATTCCATCACTGTTTCATCTTTTTGCCGCCTCACGTTCATGAGGTGCGTGGCACTCAGATGAAACTTCTTGTTGACTATAAACGCGTCTCGGAACTTTCGAGCGAGCATGGCAAAACTGGAGATCGACCCTGGTCGTAGCTTTGTGAACCATTCTCTTGCTCGACCTACGAGTAGCGTCTCGAATGCCCGACAACGCATTGCATCGGGTGCCCCATCCAACCTCATTTGCGTGGATACCTATGGAGATGGTCCTCCGGGTCGGTGGTGCCATCATAAGGTTCTATTTTCGGTATCTTAAACCCCTTGGGTTTTGGAAAGCTTTCGATCTCCTTCGTGAATGGAGACTCGAGCCACAAAGAAACCTGATTCTTTCCCAAGATTGCATTCAACTCCTCCTGGCGCCGCCATCGCCGTCCCTCTCTCGGTGTTTTTGGTGAATCTCACGTCTCTTCCTTTCCACCGAGCTAGATGATGCGCTTATTTCGTCCCCAGGAGTCTGTTTAGGCTTGTCCACTACATCTTTCTGGCCGCTTTCCGCCATAGCCGCTTTCGGCGCGTCGCCCGCCGCGTCCGTGCTGAATCGCCTCGGCTATTATTCTCGGACATCACCTCCAAATTTGCCCTCGCCAACCGACCGCAAGCGCCCGATATTCTGGAGCAAGGACTTGCTTTTCTGGTTGGTGGGTCTCCTGGACAAGATTCAAAACTGGACCTTTTTCCCCCTGTTTCTGCTGAGGATCGTGTTGAATAAGATCCAAGGCGGGATCTTCGTCTCCTTGCATATCAGGGTCGATCGGCTCGTTCATCTGGGAGCCTTGATCGACTGCTTTGGATGCAGTTTTGGATGCGGTTTTCTTGGGAGGCATCGTGTTTTTGCGTATTCAATCAATAGAAAGCCCCTCCTTCTAGCGCCAATGACGATGACAAATTAAGTCACCTTAATGATGTGGGTCCTAATTTAATCTAGTGATGAACACACAAGAACTCTAATGCCAAAAAGAAGAATGAGGGGGTGGATTTTATGTATGCGGCTGAGTCCAAGACTGTATCTTGGATTGCTTACGTATCCTGTTCTGTTCCAGGAATCAAGCCTTACGTAGTTCCTGGAATGGGGGTATTTATAGTGATCATACTTGCCTAAACCCTAAGGTTAAGTCGGCTTGTATTATTGTCACCTTTACCCTTAAATGGGCCTTGACCCTTGCCCAAGCTATCGCTGTGGGTGGGCCTGGACGGCTGGTGTGGACCCTGTCCTCGAGTCGATACTTCCGACCTGTGACGATCGACTCTAGACTCGTTATCCCACACTGCTAGCTTGTGTGGACTCTGTCCTCACGGACTTGTCGCCTCACACTGCTCGGTAGTCGATAGTCGATCGTCGTAGCCTGGCGTTTATGAGATGGCTCTTGCCTCTAGCCTGGGCATCGACATGGATATACTGGCGTTATCTACAGTGTGATGACCAACCGATAGATGACACGTGGAGGGAGTGAAACCCTGTATCGTCATGCTATGTGAATTATTTTCCGGTTCAGCTAAAAGCCGCGGATCAGCTATGCTCATTACTCGACCCGGGGCAGGATAGCCATTTTCACATAATTGCGAAGAGAAAATCGTCTTTGAACATGCCGTCTGTCGGCCTTTTCCTGTAAACATCTCGAGTAATGAGATCTCGTAGTTGTATACATCAACCAAAGGTTGTCGACACTCTTCCACCCATTCCGCATTTCGAAAATTCAACAACACAAAGAAAGTCAAGAAAACCAAGAACATCTCAAACACATATTCAAAATATATTGAATATTGATGATGATTACCTAAAGCAACATAGCCCACAGTTCCCACGATTCCTATTGCACCTGAGCGTATTCAGTATATGTGTCGTATTATCAATGGGATGCAAAAGAGATCTTGCAGAGCCAAAGTCTCCCAGATGAGCACAAAGTTCGCCGTCAAGAAGAATGTTGCTCGGTTTTATATCACGGTGAATGACGGAAGCTCACACCATGATGTAGATAAACCAACACCGAAGCAATGTCAACAGCTATGTTAAGCCTCTGTAAGAAATCTAAGTTCTTGGGTGTTACGGGATGTAACCAGCTATCTAAGTTCCCGTTACGCATGAATTCATACACTAAAGCACTACTAGAATTTCTCGGATTTGTGACGGCAGTTTTCGTCACAAATTTGTCACTAACGCCCGTTTGTGATGAATTTGCGACAAAAAATATTTCCGTCACGGAACACCCCGTTGCAAATTTTTGTGTCAATAGTAACCTTGTCACTGCGTTTTGTGACAAAATGTGACGAAAGTCGTACTTTGTGACATAGTTGTGGCAAAAAATTTGGTGATGAATCTGCAACAAAAAATTATTTTGTGACGGATGTGTGACCAAATTTTCCTATAAGTTTGTGACGGAGTGTTGTGTCAAAGTAGCTTCATTAAATAGTGACAAATGTGAGACAAAATACTATGACAATTTTTTAACCAAACTTATTGATGAAATAGTGACATTTAGCCCCTACAATTTTGGATTAATTTTGCGACGTTTTTTTTACAATAAATTTGTGACAAATTTTAACAATATTTGTAACGAATTATTGCGTCAAATGTATGACCAACCTATCAATAGTTGCAAGGACTTTATAACAAAATTTATATTTCATATTTTTACTATATTAATTATTTAAAAAAATTATATTCAATAATATAAATGTTCTATTAAAAAAAGTTTCAATAGCATAAATAATCAAAACACATCCAAGATCATGAAAATGAAGCAAATCATATTATTCATATTCAAGTCAAAAGACATTTCAAAACATGAAATCAATATTATTCATGATTAACGGACAAATTCAAGAGACTAATGGTTTTATCACCGAAAACAACACAATTTGTGAACGAGCAATCATCTCTAAAATTGTTGAGTTCTGCATCCCGAGTTCTGCATCCCACTCAGATTCTTGACGATCTTGTTAAACATCAATAAGAACTTGTTTAAAATCATGATGATCTCGCTTGCACTGCCATCACATGTCATTGTGGCCACTTTCGGCATATCATCTAGAATCCGATTCTCCATGTTCCTAAGATATGACACCTGTCACTGCTTCTTTAACCATTTGTTGCCATCATTTAAGATCAAAAGTTGTTTCATTCTCTAAAATAATAGAATTATATAAAATGGTTGAAAACTAGATAATACACCATATATCATAGATAGGAATTTTAATGTTATAAAACTATTGAAAAATTTATCACCTCAATATGTGTTGCTAGATCATCAATAGGACTCTTAACATTTTTACTCGTACGCGTATATGCGAATACCTCCGCTGCACCTCAATATGTGTTGCTAGATCATCAATAGGACTCTTATCATTTTTTTTCTCTCACATCCTTTCTATTCAAAATTATAGAAAGATAAGATTCAATAAATATTTTCATTATCCTATGTAGAAACATGTCAAAAATGTATACAAGTCAGATTGAAGTCATGTTGATGTAAAAGAAATTATTTGTGGATTAAACACATCCTATTACAAGCTTCAAAGAAACAATGCAACTACTCCCACTCAAAACCTCTATGGAAGGCTAGAAAAAAAACAGGAACAAGCTTTATGATAAATAAACTTTTTTTATAGACAAACAGTATCATTGAGAGAATAAAACTTGAGAAAACAACAAAATGCATATAGGAAATAATAGGCAGCATGGTAAAAGCATGTTGTGAATGTGCATATAGAGTTAATCACCATTAAAAGTTGTTTCAAAACTTATTAAATTAACCACTTATTTGTGATAAGAAGGGTAGATGGGGCAAAGAAAAAGAAGTGAAGGACACTAACAATACCAAAATGCCTCGACTAATATAGTCTATTACAGTAAAAAAGATGAGTACATTGTAATAAGCATAACCTAAGAAAGCCTTTGTAATGTAATTTAAGGGCCCTAAATAAAGCTTTGAAGAGCTGCAAAACAGAGCAATGCAACAACAAACTTAAAGAGGGTCTCAAATACATTAGCACAACAGTAAACGATAGAAATTAAAGCAAAGCTATTTTTGAAGAGAAGACTACCACATTTTGATGAGAAAACTATAAAGCCATTCCTTTAACCTTCAACATTAGCACCCAGACTAAGAAACCTGATTCTTACGAATTGATAAGTGATTAGATTAAGCAAAAGAAAATGCAAAACTAAAAATCAAAGGTCTAGACAATACCTCAAATGAAAGTGGAGAGTTTTGATCCTCTTTATTGTGTATAAAAGCAAGAAGAACATGCTTCAACTCTTTATATGCTTCCTTCAAACCAAGGAGGAAAATATCTTAGACTAAAAAGCACAATTAAGGGACCCTGCTAAGTGCTAACCATGTCATCCCCCAAAAAATAAAGTGGAACATTATGTAATAAGGAAGTATATGCAAACATACATGGGCCTTAGAACTTCCACTTTGAGCAAACTATGACACTGCATTCGCAACTATATTAGCAGTCCAAATTTAGTCTCAATAGGTAACAAACACCATTAGTACGGGGAGAAGTCATGATTCTACTTTTTTACAAAACACAATATTTACAGAGGCCAGTTTTTGCAATAATTTGCTCACTATAACATCTAGAAAGTGAATTATTTATCCTTTAGTATAGTATAGAATGAATTACCTCTCTCTGTAATGATGCCAACAATTAGCTGATTGTTTCCTGGCGTCTGAACTAAAGCATCAAATTATCCGAAAGTCTCAATTGCAGCAACAGATTTGAATCATCGGAAATACCGCATCATCTCCGATCCAATTGTCTGGATCGCTACAGCAAATTCAAATCATATAAATATCTCAATCACTACAGCAGATTCAAAACATGTAAATGTCCAAGTTGATACTAATAGATTCGAGATATAAAATCGGGAAGAGAGCTGAGCGACTACAAGATTGATGAGGGAAGGCTGAAGACGGAAGCTGAAGGAGGAGATGAGGGAATTGCTGAAGGCGGAGATGAACGAGGGATTTTGACCTAGAGCAGAATAGGCGTTCTCTATAAAATATTTAAAACCCCTTCAAAAAATAATATATATATATATATATATATATATATATATATATATATATATATATATATATATATATTATATATTTTTCGAGAATCATATATGTGTATTTTGTGTATGCTATAGTTTTATTGTATTACTTTATCTACGTACATATGTTTATATATATAGTAGAATATTTTATTTATATGTATTGTAGTATATATACTTTTGATATACATGTCCTAATGACATTAACGGAATATCGTCGGTGATTTAAGCGGGTAATTAGGCTTTTTTGGAGTAATCCAGTTACATAAATGAGAGATTTTAGTGTTTAATTATGACTGTGTTGTTAGACACCGCCACGCACCCTTGTATTGTAAGGGATCAACCTAATTTAACGTAGTTCTAAAGATCGAGAATGATTATCTTATATATAACTCCGACAAGGGAGTTATAGCACAAAACTCTGTTCTGGGAGGCTGCGTTTGAGGGCAAAAGTGATGCCAGATGTGAGGCAATCATGGCTAAATAAGGTTAACATTACATGATGCGAGTACTCATGGGTTGTGGAAATTAATGGAAATCAATCGTGGAGATCCTGCCTACTAATGCTCGGGACCCGACTTTTAGGGGGTAGGAGTCAACATGTCCTGCTGAAGAGCAAGCTGTAGGGCCGGGTCGGCTCAAAAAGCTGTAGGGCCAGTTAGCTGCTTGTTACTCGAGACAAGATTGATAGATCATTGAGTGCGACCTTCCTAAGGCCGCAGATTGATCTTCGAATAGCTAATGGTCCAACTATGGGCCTGTACTGAACTGGACCGCTTGACCATTTGACTCTCTTTTGGCCCAAAATGTCTGTGGACTTGTACTGATTTGGCCCTCTTGACTACTTTGACCCGCTTTTGGCCCAAAACATCCAATGCTGATAATCTTTGGCTTATACCCATGCCATTTTTTTATATATTATATGTATTAGAAATAGTAGAATAAGTACACTATATACTTATATAATATACGAAGAAGTGTTACACTCACACACATTTGCACTGAGTAGGGCTCGAACCCAGTACTAAGAAGTGATCGTGAGCCTTAACTTTGACCGCTAAATCAATGCATCATTGGCCATTATAATTTGATTTGTTAAACTTTAAATTTTAATTATTCTTTTTTCTACCGAACAATTTTTTTTCCAAGATAACATATTGTTCCCCCAACCTAAGTCACAAAATTAATTTGATAACTGATTTTTTTTCTTTTCTAATATTGTTTTTTTCTAAATTAAATTTTGCTATATATTTCGTCTATTTAGTGTCTTTTATCATTAAATAGACTACATTAAACCATAGAACATTGTCATACATGAGTGGCGGAATATATTCAACACAAAATTTGTCACTAATTTGACAGTAAATATACGTGGAAACACGTATCCGTTATTGAATTGGCAACGGAAATTTCAGTCACCAAGTTAGTCCGTCGTTTTTGTTACAAATAATGGAATCTAAATTGGCACGAAGATTTTGCGACAAAACAGTTATCGTTTTTCGTCATGTACATATTTTGTCGTATTGTCCTCACGGTCACTTGTAAAAATAATTTATATAAATTTTATCACTCATCCATCAGAACATTGTTACACATGAGTGTCCTAATATTTTGGTCACAAATTTAGTCACAAATTTTGTTGCTACTTTAAAAGTAAACATATATGAGCAAATTTATCCCTTAGTGATGGACTAGCAAGGAATTGTTTTGTGACCATTCTAGTTTGTCGCATATTTGTCACAGATAATGGCGCATATATTTGCCGCGAAGGTTTGCGACAAAAGTGTTACTGGTCTTTTGTCACGTACATATTTTGTCACAATATTGTCGCAATTTTTTGTAAAAATAATCTTTGTACGTTTTGTCACAAATTTGTAGAAATGATGTCGCAAATTAGTGACGCACCATTTTCGTCCCAAATATTTGTCACAAATTATGGCGCCTGATTTTGGCGCAAAGATTTGTGACAAAATAGTCACATACCTTTTGTTATGTACATATTTTGTCACAATGTCGTCTCAATTTATTTTAAAATTAATTTATATATGTTTTGTAACTTATTCGTAGCAATATTGTCGAGAATTTGTGACGAAAAATGTTCGTCACAAAAATTCGTAACAAATCCCTGAAATTCTAGTAGTGAAGCTTTAAATTCATTGCCATTGAAATCTGATCCAGAACAGGAAGTGATAATCTTTACCAAGTTTCTATGGCGAATACTTCTAAAGGCTTCACATTCAGCTAGAAAACTTTTTCTTGCTCCACTTTGCTGAAGGTTGATTACCTTCACAGCAATTGTTTGTTCACTATTTTTAAGAATGCCCTTATACACAGAACTGTATCTTCCGGTACCAATCAACATAGTAGAAGAAAATCCATTTGTGGCTTCAAGAAGCTCAGTGTAAGAAAGTTTAGGATATTGATCACCTAATGGAGAGCTCAAAGGTTCTGTGATACTGTGAATTCTTCCCATTCTTGACCATTTATAATAGACACAAACGCTTGCAACGAACATAACAACGAAAATACATACAGATGGAAAAACTAAAACCATTTGATACTTGGTGAGAAAGTGTTTCTTGGTGAACACGTGTTCTTTTGGACAATCAGCTAAGTGTAATGACTTTATGCCTCCACATAGCTTTAAATTCCCTTCAACTGAAAATGCTGTAGTGTTTAAAAAGAGACCTTCATTTGGCACTTGTCCTTCCAAGGCATTGTTAGAAAGATTTAGGAACTGTATAGAACGCGATTTAGCAAAACCAGGTGGAATTTCCCCAAAAAGATTATTACTGGAAAGATCTAAAAACTGAATGTTCTTCAGTTTTGTATACAACGACGGGATGCTACTTCTGAAACGGTTACCCTGAACACTGAAAAGCTGTAGAGCAACACAGAATCCAACTGTGTCTGTAAGCTCTCCAGACAAATTGTTATGAGAAATATCAAAGCTTAGAAGATTTATCAATTTAGAAACTTCGAATGGCAAACGTCCACTGAGAAGATTATCTGCTAAATTTAGAGTAAAAGTGAGTGTTGAAATCTCGAAAAGTTTCACAGGAATAGCATTTGTAAGCCTATTATGTGAAAGATCCAATGCTAGCAAGCTACTACAGTTACTTAAAGAAACCGGTATGTCTCCTCCTAGCAAGTTTTCTTGCATTTCAAGAATACTTAATAAGGTAATGTTACCAATGGAAGGAGGAATTCCCCCAACAAATCTGTTATTTGATAAATACAATCCCTGTAATTTAACGAGTTTCCCGATCGATCCAGGAATAGTTCCCATGAGACTATTGTAGCTTAAGGCCAATCTCTCCAGGTTTATAAGTCTTTCCAAGCCAACAGGTATCTCTCCAGAGATGTAGTTTCCATCGAGCCGTAGCGATACAAGTGTGGAGGAAAGATTCACAATGGAATTAGGCAAAATACCAATATGGTTATTATCATTCAAGTGCAAAACTCTGAGGTTAGTACAATTAACTAAGGATCTTAAAAAGTTCAAGCCAATGATGTCATTAGTACCAAGAGAATTGCCAGAAAAATCCAACCTTTGTAATTGTTTAAGGTTTCCTAAACCCATAGGTATTGGCCCAGATAAAGAATTTCCACCAATGTCTAAAATAACCAATTTTGAAGAATTTGATATAAATGAAGGAATAGAACCCGTAAATCGGTTTCCACCAACAGAAAATGTCTGAAGATATGGGAGGTAAAAACCATGTTCCACTGATAAAGAACCACTTAACCTGTTAGATTCAAGGATAATATGTTGCAATGAAGTGATATTGTAAAGAAACAAAGGTAATCCACCTGTCAATCTGTTAGAGGACAGCTGAAGAAACTGCAAACTGGATATCTGTCCAAGTTCTTGTGGAATGATCCCTTCAAGATTGTTGTCTGAAAGAGACAGAACCTTGAGAGCAGACAGATTCCCAATAGAAGAAGGGATTGTTCCATTCAAATGATTTTGAGAAATATGCAATTCAACAAGATTAGGCAAGAAACCAAATTCAGCAGGAATTGTACCTGTAAGATTATTCCTATCCAAATCAATTAAACTGATCCCAGATAAATAAGTAAAATTTCTAGGGATTTCACCTTCAAAAGAATTATTAGAAAGTACAAGATGCTGCAAATTATAAAGCTGGCTGATTTCTTGAGGAATAGAACCAAAGAACAAGTTGTTCTCAAGGTTGAGATTACTGAGGAAAGTCAGGTTGCTAATGGAGGCAGACAGAGTACCCCTAAGTTCCAAACCTGATAAGTTTAATCCCAAAACTCTTTGCTGTGTCATATTATTGCAAGAAACGCCTTTCCAATTGCAGAAATGAATAGAACTGTTCCAAGAATCAAGAATCCCAGATGGGTCTTGAGGGATTTGAGCTTTGACTGAAAGCAAAGCTTGAAAGTCGCCTCCATTTGCAGAAGTAACAAATTGGCTGCTTGCAACAAGTGAAAACCATATTATTGAAATGAAAAAACTCAGTATAGGGTGATGATTTTCAAACTTCATTTTCATTCTTTGAAAAACAAACAAGAAATCTTCATTCTCCAGTTGGATTTTGGTGGGAAAAATGATTCAGTGATGTTGAATTTCAAAGTCAGAAGTATTCTTGGATAATCTTCTTAACTGAAACCTGCTATGCGGGTTATTACCACACTACAAATAAACCGACTTTAACTGAAACCAATTTTTTGGTTGACTCGGTCCAATCTCACAAAGTCTTCTTTTTTTTATAATTTGAGTAACAATCTCACAAATCTTTTTTTGTTTGTTTGTTTTTTTTTTTTGTGCGCTTTTCTCACCAAAGACAAAAGTTTTATTACAGAATAACAAATTTACAACAAAACCAGCTGAAGCTAGACTAACACACGGTCAAACGCCGCATTACAACACAACCAAACGCAGCACTACCAGGCGGCCTACCGCCACACTACAAACCGTGACAAAACACAACGAAGTCAGGTAATAGATTGGAAAGAGGGTGCTGAACAAAAAAGAAAAAAAAATCTCCAAAGGAAAAGACGTTCAGAACACAAGGATCCCCTATATGCAATCTATTACCCGACCAACACAGAAAACAAACAAACACATATAACAAACAAAGAACTAAAACACACAAAACAAAAAATAATAATATTTATTTTTTTGTTCTTCCATGGGACTACCGCCGGAAGATTACCACTCCACCCGCGCACCGCCGCAATCTACCACCGGATCAAAAAGAGCCTGAAAGAAAAGCTTTCCTTTCCAACCAGAGAGATAACAAACAGAAGGAGACGAAGGCATAAACAGAGGTTGCAATCTAGCCGCCGAAGACACCGAGCAGAAAATCAAAGATCCGCTCCCGAACCAAACAAGATGGCCACAGATCTAGCCACCACCACCGCATGCAAGCAAAGCTTGTAGAGAAAGGTTAGGGGGAGGCTAAGCCTCCTGATGGGGAGGAGCAGAGATCCTCAATCTGCTCCAAAACCGGAAGAAGAAAAAGGTTCAATGGGAGACAGCTCACAAAAGCAGGCGCAACCACCACCACAAAATCCCAGCAAAGCACCGGAATCTTGACGGAAAGCTCAACTCCGGCCGTCGGGATGGTGATAGAGCTCACCAAGCAAAAGGGAGAGCAAATCAACCCAAAGATCTAGAGAAAACAAGAATGGGTTGGGCGCCGGCACCAGTGAAAGGATTGGCAGTGGAGAAAGTTTCGGTTGAGAAACTCAGAGAATAAGGAAGAGAGGGAAAGAGTAGTTGTAAAGTCTTAATTGTTAGATATTTTATTCACAAAGTCTGTTTTTTTTTAATTGTGTTGTTGCACACTGAGTGCGACACGTGTCGCCGAAAAGAAACGGGGCAGCGCCCCCCGTGGGGGCTCGAGGGCAACGCCCCCGAAACCTAAACGAACCTATGCGAATGACACATCATTTCGTAGAAGGGATTTTTCATTGGGACACACCATTTTGGTGGTGCATGTTCATTGGGACACATCCTTTGAAGACGAATTGGTTTGTTCTTTCGTGAAGAGGTACATTATCTTTCCGTTGTCTGTATATAGAGAGACATCAGCATTCGGTGTAAAATACGAAGTTTTTTTAGAAGCATCATCAGTACAAACATATTGTGTCTCTAAAGTAGTACTCTATTGAATCCTGAAAGAGATCTTAAAACATCTTTTTAAAGAAACGTTTTATACGTGCCTTGGAGATCATTCAATTCTGTTTGTGTTATCACATTTTTTTTTCTAACATTAATCTCACAAAGTTATTACATGAAATTCAGGCATGAATTTTTATAAAGAGTTACCATTTGTTAGGATTAAACGCTTACCATCTACTAAAACCAATTGATGTTAATAAAGGTGCTACTTTATTTCCTTATCATTTAAGAGTGTGGGCAATCTCTCCCAACACCCCCCTCAAGTGTTGACAATCTGTCCAAAACTTTGGTGTTAATAAAGGTGCTACTTTATTTCCTATCATTTAAGAGTGTAGGCAATCTGTCCCAATACCCCCCCTCAAGTGTTGACAATCTGTCCAACACTTGCACAAATTTTTTTTCAAGAGTGTGAGAAATATCTCCCAACACCCCCCCTCAAGTGTGGGCAATTTGTCCCAACACTTGCACATTTCTTTTTAAATAATCTTTCAACCAGGGTTCGATCCCATGACCTCTGGCTTTGCTACCATGTTAGGATCAAGCGCTTACCGTTCTACTAAAACCAATTGGTGTTAATAAATGTGCTACTTTATTTCCTTATCATTTAAGAGTGTGGGCAATTTGTCCCAACACCCTTTTTTTTAGCTCGGTCTCTACTCTGATGATACCAGAATATCGCAGTTTTGTTTAAAAGGCTAATAACTAGCTATAAGGTTATTTAAACGATAAAAGAAATCGACTAAGACGATCTTTAGTTCAAGTTATTTTCCTTAGATTATTCGGAATTGATCAACCTACCTCCTTCCATTATTGTTCTATTGCGTGAATGGTACATTTCTAAGCACGTGATTTTCCCTCCCACGAGTGTATAAAATCACACTATGCCTTATCCTTGGTTTAAGCACCTTAAACCTAATGACTTAGCACGATAAACTCTTGAATGCAATATTCCCCGGATAAGGAAACGAATTCCGTTAAGGTCGATTCTACCTTCCGTCCCTCATGCCCTCGTCTCACAACTAACGTCTCTGTTCGGTATCTACTAGATGTGTAGGTACATACATTGGTTAACTACTCCAATATACATATTATGAATCAAAGCAAACAAGAGGAGATTCAACACAATAAAAGCTAGCAACATAAACGATCAATTCCAAACAACAAAAGAATTAACTATCATTACTATATCATCTTAGCCAATACAAAGAACTAGCCACTAATTATTATAACTACTAACAAGTTAAAGCTAGCATTCATAATAATGAGAACAATTAGATCAAAGTAAAAGTTGATAGAATACCAAATTCGGACGATGAACTCAAAGTGAGGTTCATCCACTCTAGTTTTTTATGAAGATAGAACACAAGTTAATTGCTCCCTATATCCATGCAAGCTTTTAGTTCCAAAATGATGATTCTAAAGTGTTTACAAAAGATTTATTTGTTAAAATGATGGAAATTTTGGCTAAGAGAGCCTTGAGATGAAAAGTTGCCTTCAAGTCCTTCTCCAAAAACTATCCGTCCAACTCCTCTCCCTTGTCTCTGATGTGCAATAGTAATATTGCCAAATTCGCATTTTTTAATACATGGCCTGTGCCATGGTTGTTGTGGCTTGCGCCATATGTGTCAAGAGTAGTTGAGATTTGACATTCATTTAATGCATCTGCTGTTAGGCTCTTTGATGTCATGGCCTGCGCCATATTATGTCTTAACTGCGCCATGACATCACCAAATCTGAATTTCTCGCATGAAATTGAGCCGATTGCTCTTCAATTTCCCTTATTGTGTTCTCTCGATCCATTGCACACAAACAATAACATAATACCGGTGAGTTTCTAAAAATGAATTATAATTAACAAGCTTAACACTTATTGATAATATTTAGATATTACTTATATAAAATTATGAAATGAACTCGATTTGATTTATAACGAATTTTACTATAATTGAAATGAATTGTCACTATATATATAAGGAATTGGAGTAAAACATCATGGAAATTCATCATCCGGTTGACATACATCAACCACTCCCCACTTATCTTTTGCTCGCCCTCGAGCAAACAAGCGATGAAATAACTAGAGTTACAGTTAAGATAATGCAATGTCTAGAATTGGATGTCAACTAGGTGATGTAACTAATCAGAATTATAAATATACGTTTTCCGTGATCCAAGATAATAGCGGAGTGTGTGTGTGTGAATAATTCTCAGATTTGTTATCAAGCAACCCAAAATATGAAAATCACGCATGCAAACTCGTAAAAATGCAATCCATAGGCTTAGGAATGATACCAATCTCCACTAATCGAGGCATTCAGAGTCAAGAAGATAGATCGAGCAGGACTTGCAAGCTTGTAACGTTAGGCTCGGGAATTGGCTTATCGAATGGATAAAAAGGATATATCAAAAGAGAATGAGCAAGATAGTAAGCATTCTACACCTTCGACTCCAATGAAATATGAGCTGGTACTTCTACTCTCGTATAGCCACTAAAGTCGTCTCCCTCATAACCAACACGAGAATAAATGCATCAAATCAACTTAATCAACTTCCCAACCCACATTACTTGATTTTGATAATCTATCCTTCCGCATTTTTCTTTGAGCTACAACCATTATTTGATCATATTTACACTAGAAACGTTTATTATAAAAGGATTAAACGTAGATGATATAATGTACAATAATGGCTCCGAACTCGATAAAATAATATCTCAACCATGTGCCACGAATATCATCCGACTCTAAACTCCTGAATCGTCACCGCACAATCCATAGAAACTTACTATACTTGCGGGATAACAAGGAAATGTAGACCAAGATTCGGTTAAAGGTCGGGTCATAGCGAGGTTAATCACAAATGGCTGTTTCGAGTGGGGTCTCACAACTCTACAAAGCTGAGATGGGGGGCAGGTGGAAATTTATGTTCGGGTAGGCCATTTGGCTCTAGCTAAATAAAAGAAATGCCAGGACTGTCATCCTTAACTCCGACTCTAAATACCTTTCTATTTCGCCTCGAAAGGATATCAAAACTAAGTTATAGATGCTAAGGGAGTATGCTTGCATGATCACATAAAAGTTTACTTGTTAACAAAAATTTGAAATATACGTACTCTAAGAGTTCACACTATAATCACAGAATCACGATAACATGCATTTATAATTTATTAAAGTTACTCACTTTGTTAAAACATCTATTCTCTTAATCACATATCTTAACTCGTACCAAAATTTATTTTATCCACTTAAGTGTTCGAGTTTGATTAAAAGTTAAGCGTTTCTTAAGTATATAGTGAAATAATTATGTGTTTTTCCCGACTACGGTTCCACTCCCCACTTACGATGTAGCATTGTCCTCAATGACAAGTGAGGGTAGAAGTAGTAAGAGGGAAAATCACAAAATCAATTATAATAATGGGTTATAACTCGAGTCGAGAAGTAGCATGCAATTAAAATAGGGAGAAATAAAAGGCATGGTGCAGGCCATGAATGCCCATGGCACAGGGCATGGGTCATTTAAATCAGAATTATGGAATTAAACTGGCGCAGGCCATGACTTCAGCTAGTGAACCGAAAATTCACTATTGCTTAACAGAGAGCAAAACACCCAAAATTCCAAACTTAGAAAAAATTTATAACATCCAAAAACACACCAAACATCTCAAGGAAAAGGGGCTAAACTTAGAAATATAAATTTATACAGTTTAACAGGTTGCCTCCCGGGAGCGCTTTCGTTTAACGCGTTGGCTCGACGAGCTTATACGGTAGAATTAATGGATTTATACAGATCAATCGTAGGGATTACTACCAACTAACACCACTTAAACACAAAGCATAGAGGAACAGAAACTTACCAAAGTGATGCATAAGCGGTAAAAAGATAGATAGTACCCGGGGTTGCTAAGTTTATAGTCTATAGCTAGACTATGCCTCTTTTTAGTCAGAAGGGGGGTCGGTGAGGAACATCACATCCTCAGTTCGAGGGGTTCCTTCCTCCTTAACGAACAATTTCACTCGGTGTCCATTGGCTAGAAAGTTGGTTTTTTTCCATCAGTAAGCTCCACTTCTCCGGATGCATATACCTTGGTTACTTTGAAAGGACCTGTCCACCTCGATCTCAACTTCCATAGAAACAACTTCAGACGTGAGTTATACAAAAGCACCTCATTACCTACATGGAACTCACGACGAAAAATCTTTTTATCGTGAAACAACTTCGTGCGTTCCTTGTAGATACGGGCGTTTTCATAAGCATCTAAACGAACCTCCTCAAGTTCCGTGAGTTGGAGCAACCTATGATCACCTACAACTTGGGGATCAAAGTTAAGAAACTTAATATCCCAAAAAGCTCGGTGCTCTAACTCAACCGGAAGATGACAAGATTTTCCGAATACTAATTTATAGGGAGAGCAACCAATGGGTGTTTTAAAAGCCGTTCTATATGCCCATAATGCATCATCGAGTTTCACCGACCAATTTTTGCGGTTAGTGTCTACCGTTTTTTCAATGATCCGTTTCACCTCTCGGTTAGACACTTCCACTTGACCACTAGTGTGTGGGTGATACGGTGTACCTATCTTGTGCTTCACACCATACTTTTCAAGCAATTTTGTGAATGGTTGATTACAAAATGAGATCCTCTATCACTAATGATAGCCGAGGAGTGCCAAATCTTGTGAAGATGTTCTTTTAAGGAACTTCATCAATACTCCGGCATCATTGGTGGGAAGAGCTTGGGCTTCAACCCATTTAGATACATAGTCAACCATTACCAAAATAAACTTATTACCAGACGATGGAGGAACCCATAAAATCGATGCCCCAAACATCAAACAACTCACACTCTAAAATAGGGTGGAGAGGCATTTCATGTTTCTTAGATACATTTCCCCATTTTCGGCATGTCTCACAAGATTTAGCATAATGATGTACATCTCTATATAATGCAGGCCAGTAAAAACCACATTGTAAAACCTTATAAGCGGTTTTCCATCCACCGTGGTGGCCTCCGACTTCACGTCCATGACAAAAGGATAATAGACTTGGAATTTCATTATTAGGAACGCATCTCCTAATGATGCCATCCGAACACCTCCGAAAAAGGTCCGGTTTCTCCCAATAATAGAATTTCAAGTCATGGAAAAATTTCTTCTTCTTTTTCCATGTCCAATGAGGTGGAATATAACCATGTGTAAAATAATTAACAATGTTACCAAACCATGGTGAATCCTCTTTTTGCATCGGGTTGTTTCCAATAAGTTGCATGGATGGGGGTGCATCGATCACCATAAGTTGTTCATCCGGGAATGAATCTTGTATCTCATTTCTTTTTCCTTCCTCTTCGACAATCTCTAGTCTACTCAAATGATCCACCACGACATTGTCTTTACCTTTCTTGTCTTTAATTTCCACATCGAACTCTTGAAGAAGTAGAATCCATCATAAAAGTCTTGGCTTTGCATCCTTCTTGTTTAATAGATGTCGTAGTGCCGCATGATCGGTGTGGACAATAACCTTAGAACCGATAAGATAAGAACGAAATTTATCCAAAGTGAATATTAACGCCAAAAGTTCCTTCTCGGTTGTGGCATAGTTGATTTGTGCCGCATTCAAAGTATGAGATGCATAGTAGATTGCTTTTAGAACTTTATCATGACATTGGGCTAACACGGCCCCAACCTCTAGATCACTCGCATCACACATCAATTCAAATGGTAAAGTCTAATCTGGGGCTACTAAGATGGGTGCACTTACCAATCTCTTCTTCAATGTGTCAAATGTTTCCATAGATTTCTCATCAAAGTTAAAAGGTACTTCTTTCTCGAGTAGATGGCTTAAGGGTTTAGCAATTTTTGAAAAATCTGCAATAAAACGACGATACAATCCGGTGTGTCCAAGAAATCCTCTTATGGTCTACCAGTGGTGGTAGCTTTTCGATCACCTCAATCTTTGCTTTGTCAACTTCGATACCATCTTCTAAAATTCTATGGCCTAGAACAATGACATCGGATACCATCAAGTGACACTTCTCCCAATTTAGAACCAAATTCGTATCATCACAATGTTGTAGAATGCGTTCCAAGTGAGATAAGCATTGATCAAAGGAATCTCCAAAAATACTAAAATCGTCCATAAATATCTCAAAAAATTTCTCAACCATATCAGAAAAGATTTCCATCATACATCTTTGAAATGTAGCCGGAGCATTACATAGACCAAAAGGCATTCTTTTATAAGCAAAAGTTCCATAAGGGCAAGTAAATGTTGTCTTCTCTCGATCACCGGCCGCAATGAAAATTTGTAGGTATCCCGAATAGCCATCAAGGAAACAATAGAATTTGTGTCCACACAACCGCTCCAACATTTGGACTATATACGGTAGTGGATAGTGATCCTTCCTTGTATGTTCATTCAGTTTCCGGAAGTCAATACACATGCGATATCCGGTCACTTCCCTAGTAGGAATCCATTCATGTTTCTCATTCTTTTTAACTATGAAACCACCTTTCTTTGGTACCACTTGAGTAGGACTAAACCATTCACTATCCGAGATAGGGAATATTATGCCCATTTCTAGCAACTTGATAACCTCTTTCTTCACCACTTCTTGCATATGTGGATTTAGACGACGATGTGGTTGTGCACATGGCTTAGCATTGTCGTTCAAGATAATTTTGTGTACACAAATTTCTGGGCTAATTCCATGAATATCCGCTACTGTCCAACCGAATGCCTTATTGTGCTTTCTAAACATCCTTAGCAATTGATCCTCCTGCAAATCGGTTAGTGACGAAGAAATAATAACTGGTAGCAAATTATCATGTGCAAGAAAATCATATTTAAGATTAGAAGGTAAAGGTTTCAATTCCAAATTTCTTGGTGGCTCTTCCACCGAAGGCTTTAACACAGGTCCACTCAAATCTAGTTCCAAATACCGGTGCCATGGTTGTCTTTTAAAATGGCCGCCGGCATCTAAGTGGAAAATCACTTCTTTCATTTCTTTGTCATTCTCTTCTTCTTTATAAATTTTATAAAGCCAAACATTCTTCAAGTTTATCTTCAAAGGATTGCAAGTTAGTACGATCCACGCAAATAGAAGATATAGAATCTATAAAAGAACATGATTCTCATGAGTTGTATGGATGTTTCATTGCCTTGAAAATATTAAAAGTGACTTTATCTTCGTTAACTCTCAAAATTACCTTACCTCCTTGAACATCAATAAGAGTTCTTCCCGTGGCTAGGAAAGGACGACCAAGAATAAGGGGTGTTGAATACCCTTCCTCCATTTCCATCACCATGAAGTCAACCGGGAAGTAAAACTTATCAACTTTTACTAAAACATCTTCAATGACTCCCTTAGGGTATTTAATCGATCTATCCGCCAATTGGAGAGTCATCTTCGTGTTTTTAAGTTATCCTATTCCAAGTTTTTTATAATCCGCATAAGACATAAGATTTATACTTGCACCGAGGTCACAAAGTACTCTCTTAAACAAAAATCCCCCGATTTCACATGGTATGGTGAAACTACCGGGATCCTTAAGTTTAGGAGGAAGCTTATGTTGTAAAACCGCGGAGCATTCCTCATTAAGACAAATTTTCTCATATTCTTCTAAGCGCTTTTTATTTGACAAAATATCTTTTAGAAATTTCCCATAAGTAGGCATGTTAATTAAAGCTTCAATTACGGGAATGTTAACATTCAAATGGCGAAATGCATCAAGGAAGCGAGCATATTTTTTATCCAGCTTCAACTTTTTTATTTGTTCTTTTGGGGGATACGGGAGTGATTCAAGGTCAATTAAAGTGGGATTAGAATTCATACCTTCCTTACCCTTGTCGTTTGTTTGAGATGGGGTAGTTTCCTCGAAAGTTTGTGCATTAGGTGGCCGCCAATCAATGTCTTTTTGCTTTTCCTTCTTTGAAAGTTTCTTCGGTTCCCTTTGAGCTTTTTGAGTGTGAACCGGTGGAGAGTCTTTAGAAATTGCGTGTTCTTCAACGTGATCCTCTCTAACATGTTCATTAAATAAAGTCCTTAGATCACTTGCTCTAGGGTTCTTCAAGATTCTAGGCACTTTCACCCACTCTTCATCATCACTTTCCTTTTCAACATATCTATCCCTTCTCAAAAAGTTGTCAACAATCTCCTCTTCTTCCTCGCTCAATTCCTCTTTTTCAAAATTTTCATCTAAATCATCTTATACCTCATTATTTCCGGGATTTTCCACACCGTTGCCTCCACAAATTCTTCCACTATGAGTAACAATAACATTAATCTCCCTCGGATTCCTCTCGGTATTACTAGGAAGTCCACCGGGTGGTCTACTATTCTTTCTTTCCCCTTCTCTACTCATGTGTTCTTCTACATTCAGCATAGATGCTTCTATGGTCTTCATTCTTGTATCATGACCACTCATCGTAGTTCTCAAGGAGCAAAGATCCTAAGTAACCGAACTCATAGAAGTCATCATGGATTCCATGTTCTTAGCTTGAGTAGATACAACACCCATAAGATTATCCATCAATGCTCCCCACTTGTCAACATTTTCACTTGATTGAGTCGTGTTTTGAGTAATGGGAATGCTTTGGGTGGTGTGTTGTTGGTAAGATCGAGTTGGTGGTTGTTGTGGATAGTTAGAGGAGTTTCCTTGGAAATTTCGAGTTTGGGAATTTGGATTGTAGGAAGTTCGTTGTTGTAAAGGAAATGGTGGTTGGCCTTGCTTGGTTGCATTTTTGGACCATCGGTAATTAGGATGATCTCGTCTTATGGCATTAAAGGAATTTGAATAAGCATTGTTTAGATTTTGATGTTGTTGCATGAAACTAACCTCCTCATTTGTAGGTTCTCTCGACTCATCCGTTGCAAAAATTGTATCATCTTCATAGCTCATTTCCTCAATCGGGCATTCACCTTGTGCATATATGTCCGAATTCTTGTTAGCTTGCATACCGTCGAATTTCTTGTTGAGAGAGGCTAATAGTGCTAACACTTTCGATTGGGATGTAGCTTCTCCTACAAAAGCAACTTTTCTTGTGCTCGATCCGGTTTCCCACATTCTATTATTTTTCGAGATTCTTTCAATAGCATCATATACCTCTTGTGCATCACGCATCATAAAACAACCGCCACATGCATGATCAACATCCGCACGGGACTCATGTCTCAACTGTCTACAAAAGAGTTCGATTTGCATTTCAAGAGTATAACCATGATTGGGACAAGCTCTCAACAATTTCTTGAATCTTTCCCATGCACTTCTGAGAGATTCTTCAATTCCTTGCTTGATGTTTGCAATTTCAACTTTTAGTTTCAAGTTCCTCCCGGGTGTGAAATATTGCTTCAAAAATTCATCTTGTATTTCCTCCCAACTAGTCAATGAGTGATGAGGAAGAGATGAAAACCAATCTTTAGCCTTTCCGGTCAATGAAAAAGGAAACATTGACATTCTTGTCAACTCCTTGTGAACACCATGGCTCTTGGCCGTGTTGCAAAATTGCTCAAATAGATGAAGATGTTGATGTGGATCTTCGTGATCTTCACCCAAGAATTGACAACGAGTATCAATCAATCCAAAGAGATGACCTTTCACTTCAAAGTTGTTAGCTCATTTATTAGGTAAACGGATATGATCATTTGGTTGGTTCCTTCTAACTGTTTGATCACAAAGGGGTCTAAATGGAGGATTGTTGTTTTGGTTGTTTCGGTTATTTTGATTCCGGTTTTGATTTCTGTTTTGGTTTTGGTTTCGGTTTTGATTCTAGTTTGGTTGGTCATTAGGATTTTGATTGTTCGGATTTGGGTTTAGTAGATGAATGGGTGGTGGATTTAAATTGGTTTGATTTTGACCATGTCCTTGGGCATGATTCAATCCTTGTTCGCCTTGTGTTTCATCAATAATCTTGGCCATGTCTATCTCTTGGTTAGATGATCCTTGGGAAGTTTCTTCACCAAGGTGTCCTTGGCTAGTTTGACCTCGTTTGTTCTCACCAGAAGCGCTTTCAGAATCTGTTGATGTCGGGCTTGTATGGAGTGAGAGGGCCTTACCGCTTCTAGAACGGGTCATCAATCGCAAAATAGAAACAACAAGAAAGCAGTTGAACGACACTTGGTAACTTACCAAGAGGTAAGTACCAAAAGAAAAGTACAATAGAATTAGGTTAGGAAAAAGTGTTGATTCTTTCTCAAGAATTTTGAACTAATGTAAGTAGAAACCGTAACAAGTCCCCGGCAACGGCGCCAAAAACTTGATGCAAACTTTCTAGGGTTCCAATCTCACCGGCGAGTGTACCGGGTCAATCGTAGTCTAGCGTGGCGGTCAAGGTAAATCGCCAAGGAAATGTGAGGTTAAACACCGATTAGTTATCATTATCTTGATCTGAATCGCAGTTTTGTTTAAAAGGCTAATAACTAGCTATAAGGTTATTTAAACGATAAAATAAATCGACTAAGATGATCTTTAGTTCAAGTTATTTTCCTTAGATTATTCAGAATTGGTCAACCTACCTCCTTCCATTATTGTTCTATTGCGTGAATGGTACATTCCTCAGCACGTGATTTTCCCTCATACGAGTGTATAAAATAACACTATGCCTTATCCTTGGTTTAAGAACCTTAAACCTAATGACTTAGCACGATAAACTCTTGAGTGCAATATTCCCCGGATAAGGAACCGAATTCCGTTAAGGTCGATTCTACCTTCCATCTCTCTTGCTCTCGTCTCACAACTAACGTCTCCGTTCGGTATCTACTAGATGTGTAGGTACATACATTGGTTAATTACTCCAATATACATATTATCAATCAAAGAAAACAAGAGGAGATTCAACACAATAAAAGCTAGCAACATAAACGATCAATTCCAAACAACAAAAGAATTAACTGTCATTACTATATCATCTTAGCCAATACAAAGAACTAGCCACTCATTATTATAACTACTAACAAGTTAAATCTAGCATTCATAATAATGAGAACAATTAGATCAAAGTAAAAGTTGATAGAATACGAAATTCAGACGATGAACTCGAAGTGAGATTCATCCACTCTAGTTTTTGATGAAGATAGAACACAAGTTAATTGCTCCCTATATCCATGCAAGCTTTTAGTTCCAAACTGATGATTCTAAAGTGTTTACAAATGATTTAGTTGTTAAAATGATGGAAATTTTGGCTAAGAGAGCCTTAAGATGAAAAGTTGCCTTCAAGTCCTTCTCCAAAAACTATCCGTCCAACTCCTCTCCCTTGTCTCTGATGAGCAATAGTAATATTGCCAAATTCGCATTTTTTAATACATGGCCTGCGCCATGGTTGTTGTGGCTTGCGACATATGTGTCAAGAGTAGTTGAGATTTGACCTTCATTTAATGCATCTGTTGTTAGGCTCTTTGATGTCATGGCCTGCGCCATATTATGTCTTGGCCTGCGCCATGCCATCACTAAATCTGAATTTCTGCATGAAATTGAGCCGATTGCTCTTCAATTTCACTTATTTTGTTCTCTGATCCACTGCACACAAACAATAACATAATACTAGTAGCTTCTAAAAATGAATTATATTTAACGAGCTTAACACTTATTGATAATAATTAGATATTAGTTATATAAAATTATGAAATGAACTCGATTTGATTTATAACGAATTTTACTATAATTGAAATGAATTGTCACTATATATATAAGGAATTGGATTAAAACATCGCGGAAATTCATTATCCGGTTGACATACATCAAGCCTATGATTGAGGGCCAATATGATGCCGAACGTGGGGCAATCATGGCTCAATAAGGCTAAGATAATAGGATGTGATCGGACGTGGCTGTGACAGTTAATGGGGTTTGATTGTGGAGATCTTGCCCACTAATGTTCGGTAGCCGTCTTTCACAGGTCGTGATCGACCTGTTTATCTGTGGAGCGAGCTATATGGCTAGGTTGGCTGATTATTACTTGAGATGAGGTCGGTTGAGTTCTTAAGGGACCTACGGAGGTCGGCTCATCTTAGACTGAATTTTTGTGGACTGATGACCATACTATCGGCTTTTGTTGAGTAGGCCTATTGACCATTTGACCCACGTGAGGCCCAACAATACCAATAATGATAATCTTCTGATTATACCCAGTTCAAACACCCTAGACATGAACTGGGTCGTTGAACGCAAGTTAGGTCTGCACTTGAAGCTACGTGGCCTGAGATGAGGGGTCAATGTACAAATAATTATGTCGAGTTTGGCTCCAGACATTATAAAGCCGACATGCTACTCGCATGCCTGTCACTGCGATTTGAGCTCGCTGAAGACATTGCCGGAAAACAAAAGGGCGAGGTGGATAGTTAGTCGCCTAAACTCGATGCAGGGCCGAGATGGACGTGTCCGCCCATCTCGACACCGTGCCCCTCCATTTTTCACGACAATCGAAGGTACCTAAACCTAGCCCTAATTCTATCGGACAGGAAAAGGAAACTCCGGAGAAGATCTTCAATTAGTCGTCAGGCATTGAAGATCTGCCCTAGCTCAACGGCAAAAAACGGAAAAAAAAAGCATACATAAACAGGTATTCAAGATGGAGATCTACGTGTTTGTTCATCAAAACCTAGGAAATATGCATGTTCGGATCTACCAGAAAACGAAATTAGACGATGGCTCTTCAAAAAACGGGAAAATCACGTATGGACGGAAGCATGTTATAACTCGAAGCAAAGGCAGATTTGCAACCAATTTACCAAATTACTAGGAAGAATTGGAAGAAAAGCTTGAAGGTTCGGTTGAAAACCACACCGAAAACACCTTTGAATGATCGGAAAGTACCTCGACTCGCCGGAAAGTTTTTGCAGGTTTCCGCAAGTTCTTGATACGGAAAACTCGAATATGCGAAAAGTGTATAGGTGTCGGAGGACCCTCCTTTATATAGGGGTCGAGGTGAACCGACACGACGTTTTGGAACCCGATGCAATATGACTTTACGGTTCCCCAGACACGCTACCCCATCAAGAGATGCGACATTTCACATCGCAACAGTCGGATCATGAAGGTTACATTATCGAGGAAATACTTCACATCCCGCCAGCTACTAAGGAATAATCGGCTCACGACTCAGCTTGCCATCCTTTCAGGTTGTCTCATTGCTCAACACGGCCTCGCCAATGCTATCTCAGCTAGGTCTCTATAAAGCACTTCGCCAAACAGCCCGCTCACTATCATGGTCGATAAATTTAAGCTTGGTCGCTATTCAGCATGGCATTATACAACTAGTCACTTTCGAACCTAACGCAACCTAGATCATCGCTAATAAGAAGGGCACCCCTAAGCATGTTTGCTGTTAATCATATCACTACTCAACTAACGCTATTGAACTTTACACTATTAAGAAAGCCGCTCTACAACAGTCACCTTAGCACATGGTAAATCAAGTCGCCTTACAACTTTACTCCATGACTTTCATGTGCACCATGAAGAGGTCAAGGTGTAGGGGGTCATCAATATGCCAAGCCCAGAAAAGAGCATGAAGATTCTAATTAGGCCTATGCGTAGGCCCAAGAGGAATAGGGTCCTCACCCCATACAGCCTGCATCATCATAAGCCTGACTAGATCTGACTTTAATCTAGCTCGCCCTACGCCTTAGTGATATTTATCATTTGTAGGGCAAACGACCGTCGATCAGCAAAGCCTTCAATCCGCCCCTTACAGGCCGGCGAGAAGTACTAGGGGCCGACCTGCTCGCCCCTTAGTTCACAGTCCGAAGTGACTCAGATCAAGCCCGCTATCATGAAGCTCGCCCAATTGGATGTTGTCACATCATCAACATAGTTAATTATGCCTTAATTGTATTCTCTTGTAACCGCCATCTCCTAGCCTTATAAATAGCGGCATTTGTACCTTGAAAATGACATGACGTCATTAATACCAAAAGCAGACAACCTATGTCAATTTGTCAACAGACGAGCTCGCTTATTTACAGCTTTCTTGTCTTAGCATAGTCTTCATATTGCTCATTATAACCGCATAATCACCGTCAGACATCCACCGCACAACCACCATTTAATCACTATCCGATCGCTAAAATACATTTGTGGTGTTTTCGACAACATCACCAAATATCTTTGTTCCTCTCAGAGTAACATGCTTCTAGTAGGGTTGTCAAGGTGTAATGATGTCATCCTTGTACATCTCATTTTCTTTTGTTTCCATCCTTATTTGTCCTTGTGGGGGTGTCTTCTTTTGTTTCCCCTATGTATGTGGGAAAAAAGTAAATAGTTTTGCCAAGTATGTTAGGAAATCAACTAGTCTACACAGCGGAATTTAAAAATTGATTTCCAATACCAAGATCGACTTCGTTTAATACAATAAACACGTTAAGTAGTTGACGGCGATTACCTTGCTTGATCTAGTAGATCGACACTTTGACCATCAAAGGAGAGTACTAGTGTGTGCGAGCTGTCCACATGTCCGGCCTCTATCGATATCCACATGAACTCCTCGCCGGAATCATTCTTGGATTGATACTAGAAAAATCTAGTTGCTAGACCGGCCTTTTCTCTCTCTCTAAAACTCTCTAGAATAAGCTCTATATTTTTCACAAGAACTATTAGTCTCTTGGAATTGTGATGTACAAAAGAGATAGCCCACCTCTTTCTGTTATAGGTGAAAGTGGCGCCCCTTAGCCCCTAATCTGATTAGGAGAAGCTCAGCTAGTAGACTGATGAGAGAGAAAATATTTTCCTAATAAAATAAGGAAAATCACTTTGATTGATTTTTTTCTTTTAATTTAATATCTTACATTAAACAAATCTAAGATATTGCCAATATCTAATATTGAATATACCATAAACCTATTTCCAAAAATCAATTAATATCCAATATCAATATATGAAAATATTATTAATTAAATTGCACAATCCAAGTGTATCATAATACACTATCATCTGCAGTGCCCCATAGCCAATAAATTGGCATCCGGAATATTCTTTAGTTAATCAATATAATTAATATCTTGTATTTTATTTATTCATAATAAATAAATACCGTCATATTAATTTAATCACTATAACACTTTATAGTCGAGATAAACTTTCCTTATTTGGTTATCACTGTAACCGCATTTTAATTCGGCTAGATGTTCTTACGTGTGTGACCCAGTAGGCTTCCGAATATGTTGGCTGTAGACACAAAGTGCAAATTACGAAAATGCCCTTCATATCTAATGATCACGGGATAGTGTCTAGCAACACACCATGTCCCCCAATCATCGGAAGAGTCAAAAGCAATTACTATTACCTTTCATGTGAAACAGTTACCGTGTAAATAGAATCACATCGCAGGTAATAATATCCATACGATCGCATTACCTCGAAAGTGCCGGTACATCAACGATCGTATCTTATAATCTGGATATCATGCTCTCTCGAATAACTCATTTACTCCCACTTTGCAAAGATTCACGAGAGGTAGACATTCCTTATAAGAATGCCATTTCAGATATTTACTCCTAAACATAGGATATGCGATTCCCGGACGAGCAACATGAATCCTACGCATGCTTCAGTATCACACCCAATCACTACCGCATGATCGCCCTATGGCTAGGGGAAACCTCAATAGTGTCAAAGTATGACAATCCATACCGTGATGCCATGAAGACTCCGGTCTCAGGATAATTACCCAACTGCCACATACTGTGACACTTAATGTAAGTGGGTCAGTCTAACGTACGCATTCTCTAATACACATCCACGTACAGTCCAAGTGTCTCAATACTTTGATAGACGAGATCTATCACTATATTCAATAAGATAGAAGACATCTAATACGTGCTAGTCTAATCATACTATTAGTGTCCTGTTTAATAGCACATACGACCTGAGACATTTAAGTATCAAACTTTTTAAAGTGAGTCGAGATCTCACCAACCATAATCTCTATTATGATTTCTCTCTCACAGTTTGACAATAGAGACATTATCATATATACAATCACAAATTGGTTCATATAGAGATCCATAATATATAATAACATTAAAGCCACTTGTCATATGTATAAACATAAAGAAATAGTAGAAATGATCCGACCCGGTCGGATCCGGTCCAACCCGATTGGGTTTAGGTCACTATTTCAACAATCTCTCACTTGGCCTAAAGCCAATCAAACGTACACAAGAGACCAAGTTGAAACACAAGAATCTCATTCAATACTCGCAACCGGCCCTGAGCGTGAACAGACACTATCCGTGGGGACTCAGACTATCTTTACATCATGCTCCAAATGATTAAGTCAAAAGGAACCACCTTAACACACACATGAATCTCTGATGAGACCATGGTTCTTGCTTCAAGCAATGAATCCACTACTATATCAGCTATATAGAGAAGGTTAAAAAACCATACAAGGTTCATGAATGAACCTTCTAGATCCATGTATTGCTACTACGCGCCTCCAAGGCACTACTGTGTTTTGGCCCAGTTGAAGAACTTCAGTGATCTCTTTTTAAGAACATTTCCAACTCACTATCTCACTTAGTCAAGTGACTGCAAAAACCCAAACTGTAGCTCCCACTATCTTCATAAGATTCAGGGTGCATATCTGTATATCTATGTTTATTCGATTCCAAGTTTCAATAAGCTAGGAACCTATCCTTAACAACTTTATGGGTATCCTCGACATTTACCAGAATCACTTTCACACTTGCTCATGACTCTTCACGAAGTATGAACATCTGGTTTAACTCACAAGACTTATGATGGACCCTATTGCAGATGCAAATGGCACATACCGTAAGTATCATCTTTCACCTTATATTTTAGGACTGTCGTCCTATCATTGATAGATCCTGAGAATACTGGCCAGCAGTATCTCTTGCTATGATCTATGCTAAACTCTTTTAGCATCTCATTTATAAGGGTGAACTGTGATAATCGTACAGTGTCTAAATCTATCACTATAGATTCTTATTTCTAAAATAAGAACTGTCAGTCCAAGAGCTTTCGTAAAGACCTTGAACTACCAAACATTAATTGACTGTGACACGGGGTGCTGATTCCGAGAAGAATATCCAATACCTTGCTCGAGAACTATGACACTCCCACTACACCTTCTGCACATAAGGCAAATCTTTCCTCTTGATGAAATCAAACTCTTTTGATTTATCTATGCAATGAACTTATATAGAGGAACTTGTTTGAGTCTTATAAATGGATCTCATAAGCTTACACATCATGCTATCGTCTAAGAACATCAAGCCATTGGCCCAACGTTTTCAACACTATCATATAGCCATGATACGTAGCTACAACAAGCACTATCTGAATAGACTTAAGCACATCTGATAGTAAGAAAGTAACCACAAGGTTTATGTTGAAATAGTGTCCTAAACCCAATCGGTTTGGACCGGATCCGACCGGGTCGGATCATTTCTACTATTTCTTTATGTTTATACATATATTAAAAGGCTTTTATTTTATTATATATTTGTTCATTTAGAGGACCCATTACGATATTGTTATATGATAACGTCCCTAGTATTAAACTGTGATAGAGAAACTTTGATAGTGATTATGGTTGACGAGATTTCTAATCACTTTAAAAAGTTTGATACTTAAAAGACTCTAGTCGTATGTACTGTCAAATAGGACATTGATAGTATGATTAGACTAGCACGTATTAGATGTCTTATATCCTATTGAAGATAGGGATAGATCTTGTCAATCAAAGTGTGGACACTCTTGGACTGTACGTGGACGTGTATTGGAGAATGCATACGTTAGACTGACCCACTTACATTAAGTGTCGCAAGATGTGTGATCGTGTAATTATCCTAAGACCGAGTCTACATGGCATCACGATGTGGATTGTCATGCTTTGACGCTTATTCAGTTTCCCAAGCCATGAGGCGATCATGCGGTAGTGCTCGGGTATTATATTGAAGAATGCGTAGGATACATGTTTGTTCTCCGGAAAGCGCGTATCCTATTAGTAGGAGTGAGTATCCAAAATGGCCTTCTTATAAGGAATGTCTAGCTCAAAGTGGGAGTAAATGAGTTATTCCGAGAGAGCATGTTATCCAGATTATAAGATACGATCGTTGATGTACTGACACTCGAGATACGATTGTATGGGTATTGTAACAGCGATAGGATTTTATTTACACGGTAACTGTTTTACATGAAAGGTAGTAGTCATTGCATTTGACTCTTCCGATGATTGGGGTCACGGTGTGTTCCTAGACGCTATTTCGTGATTGTTAGGTATGAAGTATTTTCGTAATTGCGGGCAACATATTCGGAAGCCTATCGGGTCACACACATTAGAACATCTAGCCTGATTAAAATGCGGTTATAATGATAACCAAATAAGGAAAGTTTTATCTCGACTATAAAGTGTTATAGTGATAAATTAATATGGTGGTATTTATTTATTATGAATAAATATAATACAAGAAATTAATTATATTAATTAATTAAATATACAATTAATGTATATGTATGTCGAAATATATTGTGTATATTGATACACATGTATTTTGTAAATTAATTAATCATAGCATTATATTAATTTAGAATATTCTGGATGCCAATATATTGGCATATGGGGTGCAGGACTTAGGTGTATAAGATACACTTGGATTGTGCAATTTAATTAATAGTATTATCATATATTAATATTAGATATTAATGACTACAGACTTGCACACATGTGTAAATTGATTTATGGTAATATGATGAAGATAATCAATATTAGATATTGACAATATCTTGGAAATATTTAATATGAGATATTGAATTAAATGAGATAAATCAATCAAAGATATTTTTCTTATTTTACTAGTAAAATGTTTTCTTTTTCATTAATTTACATAGAAGTTTTTCCTATTTGGAATAGGACTACATGGGGTGCACTACTCCCCTATATAAGCAAGGGGTTTGCCAGATCATTTGTACATCACAATTCCAAGAGACTAATAGTTCTTGTGAAAAATAAGAGAGCTTCTTAGAGAGAGATTTGAGAGAGGGAAAAGGTCGGTCTAGTAACCGAGTTTTTCTAGTAACAATCTAATGGTGGATTCCGGCGGGTTGTTCGTGTGGACTAGCGGTGAGGACGAATGCTTGGGTGGCTCCGTGGAACATTACTCTCCTTAGACGGTCAAAGTGTCGATCTTTTAGATCAAGCAAGGTATTCACCGTCTACTACTTATTTGTTTATTGCTTAAACGAAGTCGATCTTGATTAAAAGGGAAATAAATTTTAAATTCCGCTGCGTTCCCGCGTAGATTTCCGAACAATTTATGTCTCGTAGCCTTCAGCCATCAACTTTGCATTAACTAGTAATCATATTACCTTCCATGTCAGTCTTTCACAAAGACCTGCAACACTTTTTAGGTTCATAACCCGGTTGTCATACATGGAATCTACTTCAGATACTATGGCTCCTAGCCATATCTCTTAATCTTGCCTTTCAAGCATTCCTTCATAAGTCATGAGATCTTCATTCTTCAAGACGAACATACCAGTAGCCCTTTCAGGCGTGTGGTCATCTGCAAACTCACTGAGCAATGTGTTACACCTCATCGCTATACGCATCTACTCATGTTCCAATGGTTGAATATCTCTTTGTGGTTCCCAAACTACCTTTGAGATCTTGATTTACTCCCACTGTTTCGTTTGGAAGAAACACTTCCTCTAGAAGATAGCATGTTTGGAGACAAACACCTTTTGCTCCGTGCACAAGTAAATAATATCTAGCGTACTTGCTAAGATATTCCACAAATTTGCACATGTCATACTAGGCTTCAAGCCTTTCAGACATTTCTTGCTTGCTAGAAGCATGACAACCCTAAATCATCGGTTAAGATGGATTTGATGTCATTGATTCTATATCTGATATGGAATTCATTCAACATTTATTCTTTGGAACTCGGTTACGTATATATTTCGTATAAGGGCACTATCCCGAAACAAGTAAGGGATACGTTGCATGGCTTATGTCACACCTTTATCGTATAGAGTGTTGTTTCCATTTTAGAAGCACAATCTGATTGCGTATCCGAAAATGGTATCCTTCAAGGGAGAATCTTATTCCTTTTCAGACAACTTCTGAAACACCATTCAAGTATTAATTGCTTCAATCCAATTAAAGATTAATTCCTCAGTAGCTCATCAATCTCATATTCGTACTAACTTGAACTTTTCGGGGTTTCCGAATTGTCGTACTTCACTAAGTACATTCAACTATTTCAAAAAATAATCATAGAGATTAATAAACTATTATTTGTGGCATTAATTGTCACAAGCCAACAAACATCGGTATGTGTTGGACATATTTTAAGTTTTAGTGATGAGTGCCAGACTAGCTGTTATAGAGAAAAGGCAAAAAGATGTCTAGATCAAATGTATAGGTTTATTTGGGTTTGATCTTTGTATAGGTTTGATCAAACAAGCATTGTAAAAGGTCAGCTGACTTTCATCAAAGAGGCTGTCTAGGTCGAGAAGGTACCGAGTCGTAGACTAGTTTAGGAACTCTTGCCAAGATCGAAGGCTAAGGGCTCAAACTCAGTTATTGAAGACTAAGAGATCAAACTTAGTGTTTAAAGTCAAGGATATGGAATCAGAATTTAAGGAAGTCTGTGATGACCTAAACTGATTACATATACCTTGTGTAGAAGGTCTAAGTGGTGATTGGAACATAGTTATGTTCAAATTGGTGTAATCTAACTTCATAATAAAAAGTTAGATGAAGAGAAGTCAGCTGCAGTGTTTTGTAAACACAGCAACTTTGGATCAGCTGACTGATATGTATTTCAGCAGACTACATATATACACAGGAACCTGCTGAATGCATATTTCGATTTAATCAAAGGTTACATTGGAAGATTACAAGGATAAGGACAAATAACAACTCTTGATTTTGTCAACAAAATCAATGGTTAAGATTAAAGGAACGTTGGAAAGAATCAGAGCTTTATCCAATGAATACAAGTCAAAGGTAGTCTGAAAACTGTCAAAAAGTAAACTGACAGTGTAAGTACTATGTACATGGACAGAAAGCAAGTAAAGATGGGACAAATCTGAAACGGCTATGTTTGAATTTCAAACATAAGTCACAAGGATTCTCACCTATGAATAGAAGACCCCCTGTTACAAGAACAAGTGATGAATTGTGATGAACAACAAGATAATTTTCCTGAAGCTATCTAGTTTATTAACAAGAAAATCACCCTGCTGACCCTACTGAACTTAAAGCTACTGATCCAGAAAATTCTTCAAGTGTAATTTGTTATCAAGCTACATCAAGTTCACACACTTGAAGACATCAAGCTGCTGATCATTTCATCCTGATCAAGCTGCTGAAAGCTGAATCACTTACTTGATTCAAACTTTCTTTTACAAGAAACCTGCTGAAGACAGAGAAGCACTTAGGTGTCAAGAACTGTTGTTTGTGGTGGAGCTGGTGAAGAGGCAATCCTACCATTCAAGGACCAGTGGAAGACTATGGAGCAGCAATCCTACATGTTCCAAGTGTTCAGTTTGTGAAGCCATAGTTATTGGTGAAGGACAAACAACTTAGGGATTTTTGTAACTGCAACCTCAAAGATCTCTAGTGAATTACCTCCAACATCACAGGAGAAGAGTGGACTGATAGGATTACACCACCTGGAACCACTATAAAAATTGCCTACTTACTTTCTGCATTTAGTATATTAAGCACATCAACCTACTGAAACTAGCAACTGAATCACACACTTACACTACTGAGTATCTAATACTTAGTATCATATTTTAACAACAAGTAATAAGGCTTAAATTGAATATATTCCACTGCAACAAATTCAGTAAAATCAACAATGCTAGACATCGAAATGTCAAGAAACTATCGAGTGGTCACAGACTTCGAAGCGTCAACAAGAGGCTCATCGAACTTGCTGAGTTTGTTAACTCCAAAAGTTTTAAGTGTTAAGTTTATTCACCCCTTCTCTAAACTTAACCAAAGCCTTTTCAAGGGACCAACTATTGGTATCAGAGCAGTGCTTATATTCTGAAGTAATCCTACTTGTTGTGCTTGTGAAAATACTTTGAAATTTTTTTCAAGTTTCTAATTTTCAAAGCTTTGCATCATGGATAACAATCAGTATGCTAGAACAATGTTGATGTGTTCTTTAGATCGTTTTGATGAGTATAAACGTCATACGCAGTCTTTTCTAGCTACAACACATGATGAGATGATGGATGTGCTGACTGATGGACCACTGGAAATCACAAAGGCTATAACTGTAGATGGTCAAACACAGTACATTCCAAAACCAAAATGAGAATGGAATGCTGAAGATAGAAAAATAGCAAACCTCAACAATATTGCTATTGATATCATATACAGAACCTTGGATAGCAATATGTACATGAAAGTGAAAGATTGCAAGACTGCAAAGTAACTTTGGGATAAGTTACAATTAATTTGTGAAGGCACTGATGCAATCAAGAAGAACAAAATCAGTGTGGCAAAGAAGAAGTTCCAAGATTTCAAAATGAAACCAAATGAAACCATTGAACAAATGGAATCAAGATTCAATGACATCATGGATGAACTCACCCTACTGAGTGTAAACTACTAAAAAGAAGAAATCAATTCAAAAATCTTGGAAGCCTTACCTGCAAAAGAAGTTTGGGAAATGAAGGTGACTGAAATAGAAGAAATGAGGAGTCTACATGAAGATGACACCTTCAAATTATTCTCAGATCTCAAGGCTTATGAATTCAGTAAGAAACTTGTACCTGAGACTGAAAAGGAAGAACCAAAGACCGCTGCATTGGATGCTACACATCAGGAGCTCAAGATGATCTCTTGGATGAGATGCAAGAGCAAATTGCCCTACTAAGCAAGAAAGTCGAATGATGAAAAGCTGGAAAGGGTTTCTCAAGGAATTTCACAAAGAAATCTAGTGAAAAAAAGAAGGATGAATCCAAGAAAGACAATGATTACTTGTGCTATCAATGCAAGAAACCAGGACATTTCAAACCTGACGGTCCTGAACTAAAACAGAAGAAGGAACCTGATTATCTTTGCTTCAACTGTAAGAAGCCTGGACATTTTAGACCTGATTGTCCAGACCTACTGAAGAGCAAAAGTCAGGAAAGAAGATTTGGCAAGAAAGTTATGGTTGCTGAAGATGATTCTGGATATGAAGTTGAATCAGAAAAAGGAAATGAATATGATGATACTGCACTTGTTGCTGATATGGATGATTATGCTTTAATGGTAAATATGGAAGAAACTGAGGAGGTATACAATTCTGTATCTATAAACACTCCTGCTGAAAGTGATTGTGAATCAACTTGTGGTTCAAATCCTAAAAATTCTGACAATGAAGAAACTTTGGATGCCATCCTTAATCAGTGAGGATAATACAATTTGGTTATGAGATTATGCAGGCTGAAAAAGAGGCTCTTCAAGCAGAAGTTGAAAGGTTAAAAGCTGAATTAAGAATTCTCAAGGGAAAGGAAAAAGATGTTGGACAGAATCAGCATAAGCCTACTATACATTCAGTAGCTGCTGAACCTGCTGAACAATCTAGTTCCACTACTGCATTCAAATCTGGAAAACCTTATCGTGATAGAACAGGCCTTGGATTTGGAACCCAACAATCCAATAAGAGTGGATCCAGCAAGGTTACTAAACCTAGTGCCAAAATTGGTCCTAAGTTTGTGCGTGCACAAGATCCAACACTCAAAAAGGTTGTTGAGGCAGTGAAGCTTACTGAGAATGCTTCAAAGAAGCAAAATCAGAAGTCAAAAAGGGTATCAGTACCTAACAAAAAGAATAAATCTAAGAGTAGGACTGTTGTACCTTCTAGACTGGCCGACAGCGCACACTGCTACCAAGTCTCTTTGGACCACAAAAAAGGGCAAAAAGCAGAAATATTCCAAGGATAATAATCATAAACCTAAAAATGTCAATCATTCTAGGATACTTATCTCTCAGGGAAAGGTAGATTATTCCTCATGATGATGATTGGAATATTCCTACCCCCCGGAAACAACAGGTATAACCATGCTGCCAGGGTGAAACCTCAGCAATGGAATCAGTAGAGGACTCAACAGAGGACTTATACAAGACCTCAGCAGGGACCTCAGCAGACTCCATTTAATAGGCCTGCTTCTAACAGACAGCAAACCTATGGTTATGCTAGTGCTTCTAACAATAGAAATCACTCCAAACAGCATTACATACCAAAAGGCCAGAAAGCATATATGAGTCATACACAACCAAATGTTAGACCTTATGGATGTGTAGAATACATGTATGAACAAAAGTATAATACTTTCATGGCAAACAAGGATGATGTTCATATTGGCACCAGTCAAAGTGTAAGAGGCTATGTGACAGACTGTCACTCTGCTGAACTAGCCATTAACATAGGACGAAGAATCAGACGGTTTGCTGGTTTGGAAAACATTATCAACAGAAGGCTGGAAATAATTTCATATCTTAATGTGTTGGAGTTCTGGATGAACATTGTTCTACATGAAGGTAAAGAGGCCTTCACTACAATGATTAATGGAAGAGAAATTGAAATTTCCTCGGACCCATTGAGAGAATTATTCCATTTTGGACACGAAATAATGCCCCCACCAATCCGAAGCTATGAATCGCCTAGGATGAAGTTTGTAGATGCTATAAAGACAAATGATAAGATAGCTTCAAATCTAGGCATCAATGTGAAGCACATTGGATATGAGTACAACCTGGTGAGCAAATTGAATGCCAAAACTATTTTAGGATTCATTGGGAATCTAGATACACTGTCAGGACCTAAGATAGATATGCTGATCATCATCTGCAGAAGTATGAAGTTTGATTGGGCTGGATTCTTCATACACTACATGAAGAAGGTATTTACTGAAGACAGAGATGGTGTGAGGAAGTCCAAAGTCAAGCCCCTAGGCCTACTGATTCAGACCTTGTTGAAACATTTTCAGATACCTGATATTTCATCTGAAAAGATTAACAAATCAAGGTATAAGCCAGAAGTTACTACTCCTATTCCTGGCTTAGATGATGATGAAGATGTGGATGATGAAGCCACAGAAAGTGATGATGACGGAGGAGATGATGATGCTGGTGGTGAGCAGGTCAAACAAACTGTTAAGGAAGTTACTAAGTCTGCTGCACCTAAGAAGGTTGTTGAGAAGAGAAAGGCTGTTAATACAAGAAAAATAACAGAAATGATAAAGACTAGGAAGACAAAGAAGTAGACAGTTGAAGTTATTGATATAGCTGAAATTACAAGGAAGAGGAAAGCTACTGAAATTGAAGAAGAGCAACTTTCCAAAAGAATGAAAGAAATTGCCAAGAAGAAGAAACATGGCAAAGGAAAACAGTTGAGGATTTTGGAGACTCAAAGGGAAGAAGAAGAAGTAGGAGAGGCTATTAAGGCTGAGCCCTTAACAATTATCAAGCCAACTGAGAAAGAACAGGTTGTTGTTGAGCAATCTACTGGAGAATCACAGCAGGCTGCTGAACCTGAGCCTGCTGAAGAAATGGAATCCTCACCTGTAATGGCTGTTGAGCCTATTGAAGCTACACAAGTTGTTTTTGAGAAACTTGTTGAAGACCCACAGCAGACTACTGAGTCTGGGCCTGCGGTGGAAGTTGAGACATTGGTACAAGACCCTGCAAATTCTGCAAGAAGTCAGGGGGAAGAGCAGTTTGTTGTTAACCCTGCTGATGAGCATGTAAGTCAGGGAGAACCAAATATTGAACAGATGGAGGTAGTAGGCACTAATATACAACCTGAGCAACCAACTGACCTAGAGGCATCTGTTGAAGAAACTATGACTCTTCTAGTTGAGACCTTTGGAGGTCAGCAGAGTGGACAGACAGCTCCTAGAAAGCCAACCATGCCCTTTGAAAGACAAGAGAAAAAGAAGAAAGAAGGGTATGTTGATCCAAAGCTCCAGCTGGTAGCTGTTTATTTTCAGTGGAAGTTTGGTTTTTATAAAAGACAAAAGCCAGCTGCAGAACCAATGATAGATTTTGAGGAGTGGGCTTTTGAGAAATTAGGAGTGGAGAATCTGCTGGATTTGGTTGATACCTCTCTGTTGGAAGCAAGACTGATGGATCTTATTGATGAACAAAAGAAGGAAGAGGGTATCAAATTCAGAGATCCTAGAGATGAATCAGATAGTGATGACTCTTCATCATCTGATTCTGGTGATGATCATCCCTCTGGTCCAGGAGGAGTCAGTGGGACTGCAATGATTATTGAACCAAGATTAGAGCATCTTGGGTTTGGGATGATCTCATGAGAGGCAAGAAAGTGAACAGATGGATGAGGATCTGGAGGATCTCACCATAGATGGTCTAGAGGCCTTGATAAATGATGGGATAAATCTTGGAGGCAACAGACTGGTTGGTGCATTAGATACTTCATTTGTTGTGGAAGCTACTGAGAAATCGATGATCAACGTAATGAAGATTTGGATGATGAGAGGGATCATAGTGAGCCGATGTCGATTCCGAGGATTCAATTCAATATCAATATCGGATTGACACTCGTGACACTCTATTCAAGACTCGCCAATACTCTAAGAAGGATTGCACATGAAGGGTTTCAAGAAGAAAAATAGGGTGAATTGTTAGGTGTGATGCCCGAAAGACAATTTTGTAATTGTTTTATTTAATAAATGAAATGATGTTATTATTCATATTTATTATTCTCATATTCACCGATGTGACATGAAGAGTATTTACACTACAGAAAACCCTAAAGTATATCGTTTATGTAATCACTTAACTCGGTGTATGGTATATACACGGGAGGATTGAGTTAGTGAAGATGTACTTAAAATACAATTAGCCCGTAGTGAAGTTAATCGAGAGTATCAGTCTCTTCTTTAACGTGCTATTAATGCGCCCAGAACACAATAGGTGTGATTGTCTTATCACGATAAGGATAAATGGATTGACGAATGAATCAAGAGATGGAGTCTATGTAATCTAACTCGGTCTGGAAACTTGTAGAACTTCCGGGGGTGAAAGGCCCATTGGATGTAAATGGCTCTACAAGCCGAAAGAGAGGAGTAGATGGGAAGGTTGAAACCTTCAAAGCACATTTGGTAGCCAAAGGTTACACACAATGAGAGGTATAGACTACGAGGAAACCTTCTCACTGTGGCCATGATGAAAACCATCCGCATCCTCCTTTCGATTCTTTGCATATGTCCGGATTATGAAATCGGCAAATGGATGTTAAGACAAAGCGTTTCTAAACGGCTTTCTTGATGAGGAAATCTATATGCAAAGCAACGAGAGGGATTCATTGAAGAAGGTCGAGAGCACATGGTGTGCAAGTTGCTCGAGATCCATTTATGGGTTGAAGCAAGCATCTCGTTCTCTGGTATCATAGATTCGATCACACGATCAAGTCTTATGATTTGAACAACACTTTCTTTGAATCTTGTGTGTACAAGAAGGTTATCAAAGATAGTGTTGTATTTCTAGTGTTGTACGTTGATGACATACTCCTAATTGGCAACAATAAGGGGATGATGTCCGACGTGAAAAGTTGGTTGACCACGCAATTCCAAATGAAAGATTTGGGAGAAACGAGTTATGTTTCTAGGATCCAAATTATAAGGGATCGTAAGAACAGGATGTTAGCTCTGGCCCCAAGCAACTTATATAGATAAGTCTTGGCCGCACGCTCATATGGAGAATGCAAAGAAGGGTTTTCTACCAACCCGTCACGGCGTTTACCTTCTAAGACTCAGGGGCCTTAAAACCTCAAGAGGTCAAGCTATGGGAAGAGTGCCATATGCCTCGATTGTTGGTATTATTTTGTATGCTATGAGGTGTACGAGACACGACATTTGTTACGGCGTTGGATTAGTCAAATTGTTTTAGTCAAATCCAGGCAACCGCCTTTGGACAAAGAGAGAAGAATCTCATCAAATATTTGAAGAGAACCGAAATTATATGCTCCTCTATTCGAGTGGGACTTTGGAGCTAGCGGGGTACACCGATTCGACTTTTCATCAGGCAGAGATGATTCTAAATCTACTGGTTCAAGTGTTTACGCTTGGTGGCGTGCAAAGAGAATGGAGAAGCCAAAAGCAATCCAAACGGCCGATTCAACAATGGAAGTCGAGTTCATAGCGGCCTCGGAGGCAGCTAAAGAAGCAGTTTGGTTAAGAAAGTTCATCAGCGGATTAGGCGTTGTCCCGAATGCTGAGGATCCTATTACTCTCTATTGTGATAACAATGGGGCCATTGCCAACTATAGGGAACCTCAAAGCACAAGTAAGTCGAAGCATATAGAGAGAAAATCTTTGGGTGATCAACGATTTTGTCGATAGAGGGACATTTCCGTCAAGAAAATCGCCTCCGCCGATAATCCCGCCGATCCATTCACCAAGACGCTGGCGATTGAAGCTTTTAGTCGACACTTGGAGACTATAGGTATTAGAGACATGTCTCATTTGCTTTAGAGCAAGTGGGAGTGATAGTTTGTTGTATTTTAAATAATAGGGTGTGCTCTAAAACAATTAATCACATGCTTTCGTGCAAGTGGGAGATTGTTAGGTGTGATGCCCGAAAGACAATTTGTAATTGTTTTATTTAATAAATGAAATGATGTTATTATTCATATTTATTATTCTCATATTCACCGATGTGTGACAAAGAGTATTTACACTACAGAAAACCCTAAAGTATATCGTTTATGTAATCACTTAACTCGGTGTATGGTATATACACGGGAGGATTGAGTTAGTGAAGATGTACTTAAAATACAATTAGCCCATAGTGAAGTTAACCAAGAGTATCGGGTCTCTCCTTTAATGTGCTATTAATGCGCCCAGAACACAATAGGTGTGATTGTCTTATCCGGACTTTCGGTTAAGAGAACCTAATGGGGCATCTATATATGATAGATATATCATATGAAATTTGGACCGATTTGATTAGAGTTCACGATATAATTCCGTAATCGAGAAGTCTTATCGAATCAATGGATGATCATATTTATGGATATATCTTAATCTCGAGGTGATCACAATACCAACCGCTTGAATCATTATGAAGTTTGACTTGACGGTTAAGGATTACACCGAGTCGTGGTCCGAATTACCCCATCTTGGCATTGTAATGGATTGAGTGAGTAGTCCGTGTTATCACAGATACGAATCCATTCCTTCCATTTATGGAAGTAGATAGACGATTCTCTTATTTCTTAATCCTAGAAACCGATCGATAAATGCGAGTTCATATTACACCGATTAGCTACCGGTGGAGTTGTATGAATTAATTGATCACTGGGGGTTAATGGTAAATAAGGATAAGAGGTTCTAAAAGGGTTAACGGTAACTTCCGATTTAGAATGAAGCGATCTATGGAGGATTAATCCATATGTAATGATTATATCAATGGACGCTTATTATTATTCCCGTGAGGAGATAAATATAATCTTATAATCGGAGGAGTGCAGTCACGGGATTATGGTGGCATATTCCTATGATTGATTTATCGAATGTAATTATTCTATAATTATTTATTTGATTTATCGGAGCCGCTGATTATTAGTCCATGGTCCCCGACGTGCCTCCTAAATAGCATAGCTATTCTCGGACGTCGAATCCTAATAATATTAATTTAGTTCTTGTTGGACTTTATTAAAACGATATGTGAATTAATTGTTTAGTGGACTATTAAATTAGTTGGGCTAAATAATTAAATATGTGGAAAAGACATTTTCCATAATCTTGGCCCAATTATTGTGTGATGGCAAAATTAATATTGACTAGGTCAATATATGAAATTTTCGCCCCATGCTCTTTATTTTGGAACAAGAAATTAGTTTTCTTGTCATTAATGAGACATGTGCATAAAATATTTATTGGATAAATATTTATGGTAAATAATAAAGATAAATATTATTCTAGATTTGTTCTAGAATATTATGGAATTATCTTTTATTAATTGGATTATTTATTTGCAAAATAAAAATCCTTGGAGGCTAAGTTTTACTCCTATATAAAGAGAGTTCTCCCCAAGCCTTAACACATATGATATTTTCGACTTCTCCTCTTGTAGAGAAGAAGTGATAAAATTCGCCAAGAGGTATAAGGGAAGAATCTTGGAGATTTTTCGGGTAGCATATCGGAAGGGTTCGAGTCGAGAATTCCTTCCACGGGAGTTGCTTGGATCACACGCACGGAAGATCGTGGTGCTCTTCACATCTTCTTACATACATCATTTTATGTTCTTCAACTTGAATTTTGAGATTCAAGAGGTATGATGTAACATCCCGACTTTTCGTAAAAGGGTAAAATAGTCATTGGGTGTATTTACTACGACCTAATTATTATTTGTCCCATTTATTTAAGTGAAAAGGAATTAATTAAAGGATTTAGTTATTTAATTAATAAATTTGATTAAATGGCTATAAAAAGAAATAATCCCAATTATTTCCTCATAAGTTACACACGCGATTCGAAAAAATAGAAGAAGGAACGCGGCGGCAACATCTCCATGACGCAAGAAGAAAGCGAAATAAAAGGAAGAACCGTGTGATCAATCCGCTCATCTGCTCAAGATGCGCGAGCAGAGAGAAAAGTGATCCGCTCGAGGAGACGCAACTTTGGAAAATAAAATATCCTTATTTCGTAAGTTTTCGGTTTAGCCCTAGTTTTCGTATTACAAGAGTTCGATTCTTGAAAATTCGTATCTTTTAATCCGTAGCTCTGCTTTCGCAGCCGTGAGTAGTCGAAACGATCGCCTTGAAGCGTAGAATAATCTAAAAATAGTTTCACAGCAGTAAACCCAGGTAATCTTCAGTTTTACAGGCTTTTTCAGTTTCGTTTTTACGCAAAGAAATAGGATTTTAGGGTTTCTTGTTGATCACATAGGTTTTGGGGTTGAGGATCAACAAGTGGTTGCAAACCGCTTGGTGTTTTGTTGTCGCTTTGCAAGCAAATAAGGTAAGAGGCTCTTCCTACGATTCCAATTATCGTTTATAAGGTTTAGATCAAGTTCTAAGGTGTTTAGATGATAGAAGACGTGTCTTTTTGTTGATCAAAGGATCATAGACGATAGGGTATGTTTAGATATGACTCTATGTGTTTTCTGTGTTAAAGTTGCTGATGTTTATGTTAGAATCGGATTAGAAATCGAGTTTGAAGATTTGGGGTTTTGGGAAAACCGCAGTGGACGGCGTCTGCATAAGCGGACGGGCGCCTGGAAAGTAAACTCAAACGGGCGTTTGCCTTTGCGAGCACGGGCGTTTGAGGAGTGATTTACATACAAAGTTGTAGCGTTTTTAGGTGGACGGGCGCCCGATTATAGTGGACGGACGCCCGGCCCCGCACGGACGTCCATAGGTTGGACGGGCGCCCGAGGGTTTAAACGAGCGTTTAGGGTTTCAGACGGGTGTTTGTTCGGGTTACCTTGTTTTATTGATCTTAATCGATTCAGTTTTGTTCAGGCTTCAATGTTATGTTTTCTATTGGTTTGAGCTTTTAATTATGATGTATTAAGATTAATTAAAAAATTGAAGTAGCTTCGATTGTACTTCGATGCGTTCGATTAAAACACCGAATGTACTCTTAAAGGAGTTGAAGTTCGGATCCGTCGGAAGGGCATGAAAGTGGCTTGTGCTTTGGTGAACTAGAGTTCATCAATGTCGGTGTATTTGCTAGGACTTGTCCGTGTCAGTGGTCTAGAAATGAGAGTAGGAGATGCGAGGAGCTTACTTGAAAACACTAGGGATGGCTAGTTAATTCACATCAATACTTACATATGTGTAGTAAAAGATAAAGCATCATCTATTCTCGGTTAGACACTATTCTATATCGGCGATGTGATACGCTCATAAAAGGTGGACAACACGCCGGCCTTAAACGGTGAAGGGTAGTGGAGGAAATCCATCGGACGTATACGCATACCGGGAGACCCCGAGCTAATCGGTGCTAATCACCGTTAGTTAGCGGTATATCTTGGTGATGAACGCCCGCGCGCAGTGTCCTTGAGTAATGACGCAACAAAGATAAGCTAAGTAGAAACGTTTAGTCAATTCATGTTGATGGACATGAAATGAACCCTAGATTGAGTCGGTCACACAAAGATAACTAACTAAACGATTAAATATCTTTTCTTTATAAATCTTAATTGTTGTCATAGCTTCTCACTTTTACTAAGTACTTTGTACTTACCTCCTTTGCATTTTCTTTTGTATGCATTGTGGGGTGAGAAGACTAACAGTTGATCAAGTGTAGACGACGGCTTTTGAAGACTTAAAGTCTTGTGAAGCTTCTAGAATATTTTCTTTGTAAAGGTTGTATTAGATTGGTTGTATCTCTTCTCTTAGATTTGCTGTACTTCTACTTTTAAGACATCGTATTGTATAAGTCTTTGGGTTTTTAATCGTTGTAATCTTAACTATCCATCTTTAGTATGGTTAATTTCTATTCATAGTAGCTTTTATGTTTTTACCCGAGTCTTTTTAGCTTCCGTTTGCTTTTATTTGATACGACGACGTAGAGGCTTGCGTATAATATTAGACTTATTTAATGCTATACGCGCCGAACGTTTCTCTTCCGGATAAGGGCTCGGTATCCGGGAGCGGGGCGTTACATATGATCTACATCCCCCTTGTAGATATAGATCTAGTTATTTTATTACGTGTATTATATAGATCTAGATCCTTAAATCGCTTCCGTTGCGGATGATATTACTAACAGTGGTATCAGTCGCCAAGGTGATCGATATTTATACGTATAAAATATTAGATCTAGGAGTGGTAAAACATGTAGATTTTTTGTCCCAATTTTTTTTTAAAAAAGGGGCCGAAATTTTGTTTTATTTTTTTTATGTTATGAATGTCTTGGTTGAAGAGATGGATTGGGATTGGTACTGTTTACTCGTTAGATCTATTGTAGCTCCTTTGTTTAGTAACAATTGAGCATAGGAATTGTATTTATTTTATGTCAATTTTCAAAATTTATATGTAAAAGTAGCACCTTTTATTGTAATTTTGAATATCCGGGCTGGAAAAGATGAAGATCTTGCTGGAAAATTGAAGATCAAGGCGAAACCCAAGGTATGAACGAGGAGAAACTGATAAAATTTTATTAAAAACTGCTACAGGACTATCTGCGACGGTGGAAAGCGTCGCTAAAAGTCCTGTTTATAAAATATTGAATGCGGCTAAGTTTTTTTTGCATGCGGCTGCATGTGATTTTTTTTTTGGCAAACCTAATTTTTTTTTTCCTACAAAACTGCCGACTGAAAAAAATAATAATAATAATAATTTGGAAAATAATTTTTTTTTGTAACAGCCGCATGATACAAATAAAAAAATAAAATAAAATTTTGGATTAATTATAATAATTGGATTTATTTAATTAAAAAGACATTTTCTCCTCTCGGGTGTTCGTGGTTCGTGATCCGACGGTTCGAGTTCAAGATTCGAAAATCAAGACTCGAAGACAACAAGATTGATTTATTTTTCCTAGGATAGATTAATTAGATACGGGGGTACCAACAATCCATCTCGGTGTTTAAATTTTCCGCAATTTATTTTTTATGTGTTCGATCATAAAATAGATATAATAATCGGAATTGCCATGACATGCATCATATTATAAACCCACTCCATGCATACATGTAGAATTTTAATTTTGGTAATTAAAATAGGCATGTATACAAACTCGTGTAATTAGTTGAAATTTAATTAATACGTGGTAATTAATAAATTTAGTAACTAATTAAAGATCCGAGGACGGGTTATGAAATCGTTAGGCCTTTCGGTGTGTGTTCTCGGTGAACCGCCTTAAAGCCTAAACGAGATCACGTTTTCAATTCGTAGTGTCTACGAGATTGAATGATGGTAAAAGAACAATAAATCTTGGATAAAAACGGTTCGCTTATAGGTTGGGTGGTCAACTGAGCTAGGCTCGACCGACTTAACCCTCCTAGTGTGATGTATGCACGGGGGTCCGGCAAGACTAAGCTACACCGGAGAGCGGAGGGGTGATTCCTTCTTATCTCAATGAGGTCAGTCTTGACCCGATTTCGTCCGATCGCATCACATATGTTCCAACGAATAGGACGGGTAGGCTTGCCACGTTACCGACACCATTCGAATCCTTGATTTGATGAGCTTTTATGATAACATCAAAAGGCGTGGTTAGTTAACCCACAACCACTTCCAAATTATTGAGTGGGAGCGGGAGGCGACACCAACCCCACGGCCTCTACTATAGATACAAGTAAGTGAGAGAGAAGGGTGACGCTCGCGGCGCTTTGATTTCGTCCCCTACGGATGGTGTTCACCCCTATCAACATTCATGGCTTAGTCTCCGAAAGGATAGGATTTGGTACTCGTCGGGTCACCGACCTATCCTACGACGGCACACTCGGGCGTACCTAAGAGATCCAATATAGTAGGTCACACTCATAAAGGATATTTTGGTAATATCTAGGCTAAAAAGGAATGTAGTCAATGAATAAAGGGATGTCCGATTCGTGGGATGTTTGATTCTCACAAGTTATTCATTGATGAGATTGTCTCGATTTAACCGTCATCTCTTTGACCTACCCTACGGCGGCATCGAGATGCGAGGTTAAAACCTGGAATGGTAGAGTAGACTTAATTATTAGTTTACAATTCCTAAAATTTATATAGTAGTGTTAAACTTGAATTAATGTATGTCATTTTATTTTCAAAGAAAAATGTCTCGCTCAAATTTACGCTTTCATGTCGAAAAATTAACGGAAACAACTTTAAGAAATGGAAGAGTAACTTAAACGTGGTACTCACGTATGAGAATGTGCAACATGTACTTACTTTCGAATGCCCTACGTTTGGCGGTCCAAAAACTGGTAAGTCGAGATCGAGCAGCGTAATCATTTGGATCGAAAGCAGATAACCGGGCTCGTGGGATCATCCTAGCGGCAAAGTGTCGGAGGTTATTAGGACCCAGATTGAAGAGTTTGAGTCTGCGCAGGAGAAATCATGTGGAAACTTACTACGATGTTTGGATCACCAGCAACCAAGCAAAACACAATGCCATCAGGTTGGGCGTTAACACGAAATTGAAGAAAGGTCAAGCGTTGAATGGTCATGTTCGAATATGATCGATTACTTCAATGACGCCGGTATTCATGGATCAAAGTTCGATGAAGCAACTCAAGTATCGATGATTTTAGAATCGTTGACTCCTGAGTTTATCCCGTTCAAAACTCAGTATCTGATGGGCAAATATGAGTTGACCATGACACAGATGCTGAATGAACTGACTATCTACGAGGGCCTGCTATCGAAAGATAAGGTCCAAGTTGGGGATAAGAAAGCTGAAGCCAATATGGCCGAAGCCAGGTCATCAAACAAGCCTAAGGCCAAACCAAAGAATAAGGGTAATGTTGCACCCGTGCCCAAGCCAATGAAGAAAAGACTGCCAAGAAAGTTGACGAGGCCAAGCCAAAGGGCAAATGCTTTTACTGTAAGGAGGTAGGACATTGGCGACGCCATTGTCCGGAATATCTTCGTGATGTGAAAGATGGCAAAGTCAAGGCTGTCGCTCGGAAAGATAAGAAAGGTAATTTGGAATTACTATTCTTGGAATCTTTTAACGTAGCTAAAGATGTGTCCACTTGGATACTTGATACTGGAGCTACTAACCATGTATGTTCTTCATTGCGCATTCTTAGTTCGCACGAGAGGAGTGGAAGAGGGTTCTCAAGTGATGCGAGTAGCCTTTGGGCGCTCATTTCAAGCAAAGCAAAGTGGGAGCTGTGGACTTGCATTTTAATAATAGAATTTTACATTTAGAAAATGTTTATTTTATTCAATTTCAGGAGAAATTTGATTTCTTATTCTCGCCTTAGTTGAACAATCATTTTTGCATTTCAAATTTGAATGGTGAATTTGTTATTTCAAAGAATGGCTTTGAATTGTGTTCAACTATAAATGAAAGCAGTTTATATTTTGTAAGACCACATAAAGCTCCCATACTTAATAATGAAATGTTTAAAAGCGCTCATCAAAGATCCGCTAAAAAAGCGAAAGTTTCTCAAGTAAAGAAGATAAAACATACTTGTGGCATCCGAGACTTGGCCATATTTCCTTGGAAAGACTCAAAAGACTTGAAAAGGTTAATGCCTTAGGTGAGTCATCGTTGACACACTACCACCTCATGAGTGTTGCATGGAGGAAAAATGACTAAGCGTCCTTTCTCATCAAATGGTAATAGAGCCACAGGAACTCTAGACTTAGTGCATTCAGATCTTTGTGGTCCGATGAGCGTACAAGCTAGAGGAGGCGGATACGAGTACTTTGTGACTTTCATTGATGATTACTCGAGATTCGGTTATGTTTATCTGCTGCATAGAAAGTCCGAGGCTTTTGGAAAGTTCAAGGAGAGTTCCAAGCGAAGCCGAAGGCAACTAGGCAAGTCATTGAAATGCCTCCGCTCGGATCGTGGAGGTGAGTATTTAGATACTGAGTTCATTGACTACTTGGCTGAAAAAGGAATTTGTTTCCAACGTTCAGCGCCTAGGACACCTCAGCAAAACGGAGTTGCTGAGAGGAGAAACAGGACATTGATTAACATGGTTAGATCAATGATGAGCTACGCCACTACCTACATCCTTTTGGGGTTATGCTTTAGAAGCGGCGGTCTACATTTTGAATGCGATGCCGTCAAAGTTCATCAAAAAGACACATATTGAGATGTGGTCGGGACATCGCGAAAGCACGCGTCTACTTCGCGATATGGGGTTGTCCTGCACATGTGCTGATGGACAAGACTACCAAGCTACAATCACGTACGAAAGTATGTTTGTTTGTAGGCTATCCAAAAAGTACACGTGGTGGTCTATTTTACGATCCGGAAGATAACAAAGTGCTAGTCTCGACTAACGCTACGTTTTTGGAGGAAAGTTATATGAAAGACCACAGACCTCGAAGTACAATTGTACTAGAGGAATTACTCTCCGATGACATCAGGCCTATTGTGGTAGGCTGGCGATGTTCTGTTAACAACACTAATAATACAACGATCACTTCCGACATTCTGTTCCACCCACGCATCTGCGAGAGTGGTTCGGCCACCGGCTCGGCACGGCATGGATTTAGAGGCAAACGTAGTCGCCTCGATGAGGTGGAAGAAGATCCTCCGACTTATAAGAAGGCCTTCTTTGGATCACGATAAGGATAAATGGATTGACGCAATGAATCAAGAGATGGAGTCTATGTACTCTAACTCGTCCTGCGGAAACTTGTAGAACTTCCTCAGGGTGAAAGGCCCATTGGATGTAAATGGCTCTACAAGCGAAAGAGAGGAGTAGATGGGAAGGTTGAAACCTTCAAAGCACGGCTGGTAGCCAAAGGTTACACACAGCGAGAGGGTATAGACTACGAGGAAACCTTCTCACCTGTGGCCATGATGAAAACCATCCGCATCCTCCTTTCGATTCTTTGCATGTCCGGATTATGTAATCGGCAAATGGATGTTAAGGCGGCGTTTTAAACGGCTTTCTTGATGAGGAAATCTATATGCAAAGACAACGAGAGGATTCATTGAAGAAGGTCGAGAGCACATGGTGTGCAAGTTGCTCGAGATCTATTTATGGGTTGAAGCAAGCATCTCGTTCTGGTATCATAGATTCGATCACACGATCAAGTCTTATGATTTGAACAACACTTTGTTGAATCTTGTGTGAAGAAGGTTATCAAAGATAGTGTTGTATTTCTAGTGTTGTATGTTGATGACATACTCCTAATTGGCAACAATAAGGGGATGATGTCCGACGTGAAAAGTTGGTTGACCACGCAATTCCAAATGAAAGATTTGGGAGAAGCGAGTTATGTTCTAGGGATCCAAATTATAAGGGATCATAAGAACAGAATGTTAGCTCTGTCCCAAGCAACTTATATAGATAAGGTGTTGGCACTCTTCAGTATGGAGAACGCAAAGAAGGGTTTTCTACCAACCCGTCACGGCGTTTACCTCTCTAAGACTCAGGGGCCTCAAACCCCTGAAGAGGCTGAAGCTATGGGAAGAGTGGCATATGCCTCGGTTGTTGGCAGTCTTATGTATGCTATGAGGTGTACGAGACCTGACATTTGTTACGGCGTTGGATTAGTCGGTGTTTTGGTCAAATCCAGGAAACCGCCTTTGGACAAAGAAGAAAGAATCTCATCAAATATTTGAAGAGAACCAGAAATTATATGCTCGTCTATTCGAGTGGGACTTTGGAGCTAGCGGGTACACCGATTTCGACTTTTCAATGAGCGAGAGATGATTCTAAATCTACCCGGTTCGGTGTTTACGCTTGGTGGCGGTGCGAAGAGAATGGAGAAGCCAAAAGCAATCCAAAGACGGCCCGATTCAACAATGGAAGTTTGAGTTCATAGCGGCCTCGGAGGCACTAAAGCGAGCTTTAGTTAAGAAAGTTCATCGTAGATTAGGCGTTGTCCCGAATTGAGGATCCTATTACTCTCTATTGTGATAACAATGGGGCCATTGCCAACTCTAGGGAACCTCGAAAGCCTGATGAAGTCGAAGCATATAGAGAGAAAATCTTTGGGTGATCAACGATTTTGTCGATATAGGGGACATTTCCGTCAAGAAAATCGCCTCTGCCGATAATCCTCGTTTGATCCATTCACCAAGACGCTGTCGATTGAAGCTTTTAGTCGACACTTGGAGACTATAGGTATTAGAGACATGTCTCATTTGCTTTAGAGCAAGTGGGATTGATAGTTTCTTTGTATTTTAAATAATAGGGTGTGCTCTAAAACAATTAATCACATGCTTTCGTGCAAGTGGGAGATTGTTAGGTGTGATGCCCGAAAGACAATTTTGTAATTGTTTTATTTAATAAATGAAATGATGTTATTATTCATATTTATTATTCTCATATTCACCGATGTGTGAGTAGTATTTACACTGAGAAAACCCTAAAGTATATCGTTTATGTAATCACTTAACTTTCGGTGTATGGTATATACACAGGAGGATTGAGTTAGTGAAGATGTACTTAAAATACAATTAGCCCGTAGTGAAGTTAATCGACAGTATTGGGTCTCTCCTTTAACGTGCTATTAATGCGCCCAGAACACAAGAGGTGTGATTGTCTTATCCGGACTTTCGGTTAAGAGAACCTAATGGGGCATCTATATATGATAGATATATCATATAGGGCTGGAACGATTTGATTAGAGTTCACGATATAATTCCGTAATCGAGAAGTCTTATCGAATCAATGGATGATCATATTTATGGATATATCTTAATCTCGAGGTGATCACGAGTCAACCGCTTGAATCGATTATGAAGTTTGACTTTACGGTTAAGGATTACACCGAGTCCGTGGTCCGAATTACCCCATCTTGGCATTGTCTTTGGATTGAGTGAGTAGTACGTGTTATCACAGATACGGAATCCATTCCTTCCATTTATGGAAGTAGATAAACGATTCCTTATTTCTTAATCCTAGAAAGCGATCGATAAATGCGAGTTCATATTACAACGATTAGCTACCGGTGAGTTGTATGAATTAATTGATCACTAGGGGTTAATGGTAAATAAGGATAAGAGGTTCTAAAAGGGTTAACGGTAACTTCCCGATTTAGAATGAAGCGATCTATGGAGGATTAATCCATATGTAATGATTATATCAATGGACGCTTATTATTATTCCCGTGAGGAGATAAATATATAATCTTATAATCGGAGGAGTGCGATCACGGGATTATGGTGGCATATTCTGTGATAGATTTATCGAATGTAATTATTCTATAATTATTTATTTGATTTATCGAGACATTGATTATTAGTCCATGGTCCCCGACGTGCCTCCTAATATAGCATAGCTATTCTCGGACGTCGAATCCTAATAATATTAATTTAGTTCTTGTTGGACTTTATTAAAACGATATGTGAATTAATTGTTTAGTGGACTATTAAATTAGTTGGGCTAAATAATTAAATATGTGGAAAAGACATTTTCCATAATCTTGGCCCAATTATTGTGTGATGGCAAAATTAATATTGACTAGGTCAATATATGAAATTTTAAGCCCCATGCTCTTTATTTTGGAACAAGAAATTAGTTTTCTTGTCATTAATGAGACATGTACATAAAATATTTATTGGATAAATATTTATGGTAAATAATAAAGATAAATATTATTCTAGATTTGTTCTAGAATATTATGGAATTATCTTTTATTAATTGGATTATTTATTTGCAAAATAAAAATCCTTGGAGGCTAAGTTTTACTCCTATATAAAGAGAGTTCTCCCAAGCCTTAACACATATGATATTTTTTGACTTCTCCTCTAGAGAGAAGAAGTGATAAAATTCAGCCAAGGGGTATAAGGGAAGAATCTTGGAGATTTTTCCGGGTAGCATATCGGAAGGGTTCGAGTCAAGAATTCCTTCCACCGGGAGTTGCTTGGATCACACGTACGGAAGATCGTGGTGCTCTTCACATCTTCTTACATACATCCTTTTGCGGTTCTTCAACATAAATTTTGAGATTCAAGAGGTATGATCTACATCCCCCTTGTAGATATAGATCTAGTTATTTTATTACGTGTATTATATAGATCTAGATCCTTAAATCGCTTCCGTTGCGGATGATATTACTAACATGAATTCCCTGCAATCCTTGTACAAATGGTGCTAATCACTAAGGAACAGACAGTGATTGCATAGAGATTGGATATGGTGATGGGATTTGAAGGATCACCATTGTTGATTGAGGAGGAACAGATTGCTGAGGATCCGACAGCACCTGAAAAAGGTTGGAACCGGTGGTACAGGTTGCTGAGGTACAAACAGCACTTGAACAAAGGTTGGAACATGAGGTACAGGTTGCTGAGGTACAAACAGCACCTGGACATAGGTTGGAACTATCTATGGGTTTGGAGGAAACCCCTGCTGTTGTTGGAGAACAGGCTGCTGTAGTAGAGCCTGCTGGAGGAAAGGTCACTGAGGGTAAGGATAGTCAGCAGACTATTTTTTGTTGATGAGGATGAACAGCTGCTGGACTATGATTACAGTGATGAAGAGTTTCAAGTGCATGAGGAAGAACCCATTGATGATGAACCTCAACAGGCATTTGTACCAGTTTTTCGTGAACCTACTCTTGATCCTATTCTGGAAGAATTCCAAGGACCTAACCCTGCTGGAAGGGATATGAGCTATGCCTTGGTTATCAGCAGACAGAGGCAACAGTACAATGTAGAAGAGCCTGCTAATGGAGCTGCTGGAGGAATGGCTGGTGGAGTACCAGCACATGTTCTAGAAGAGTTGAGGGCTGTCAGGAATGACATAACACAGTTAAGGACTCAACTTGACAGACAGGAGCATAGATTTGAAGAACTGATGAACCTTGTGGATAATCACAGAAGATCTATTGAGACAGTTGCTTCAAACTTCACATCTACACAGTATGCTATTGCTGATCTAACACAAGATGTGAGGGGAATCAAACAAGGCAATTCACTGAAAGAGAAGTTTTTGAAAGATCAGTTTGCCTCTATTCAACATAAATTGGATAGTCTTGCTGAAGTACACAGACCTGCTGAACCTGCTGCTGTACCTCAACCTGCTGGATTGGATCCTAAGTTCATTGAGAGGATCAATCTGCTGGAACAAACTATGCAACAAAGGATTACTGCAGTTGATACTAGAACTGAAATCATGGAGGGACAACTGAGTAATCTACTAATCACCCAGGAGAGTGTGCATGGCCTGCTGTCCCGTTTTGTTGATGATGTCAATAAGGGGAAAGAGATTCAGACAGCTGTAGCAAAAGAGGCTGCTAGAATCTTTGCAAAGAAAAGATGGGAAGATGACACTAATGCATGCAGAGAACCTGCACCTGGCAGACTTCCACTCACTGATGATCTTCTCAAAGAATATAAGAAAGTTTACAACAGCAAGAGGAGACCTTATCATGACAAGGGATTTCATGAAGGGTTGAACTCCTTTCTGGGACTCAAGTTTTGGGAAGCAAGAGTCAAAGCCTTGAGAGCTGCATATAGAGGTGGAAGAGGTGGTAGAGGTGGAAGGAGTTTACCTACCACCAATGCAAAGGAATCACTGAATGAATTTAAGGAAGTTTACATGCGTTTAGGCTTTAGAGTACACCAGATCAATCTCACTCTGCCTAAAGCATGGAAGTGGTGGAAAGAAGTGAATCCTCACATTGATTTCTCTCTTATTGAAAATGAATGGATGAGAGAAATGATTAGAGAGATAAGAGCTTATCAAGAGCAAGTAGAGAAGGCAAGAGAAGAAAGAGAAAGAAGACACTAGATTAGCATACTTTATCTGCTTTATATTTTTGCTGAATCTAGACTGTAATACTTTTGAACAAATGATTATAATGAGAGATGACTAAGTTTGTTCTGTTCTTGTCTTTAATCTTTTTGCTTTGCTGTAAGGAGGGTATTGGCATCATCACCAAAAAGGGGGAAATTGTTGGACTTATTTTTGAGTTTTAGTGATGAGTGCCAGACTAGCTGTTATAAATCAAAGGCAAAAAGATGTCTAGATCAAATGTATAGGTTTATTAGAGTTTGATCTTGTATAGGTTTGATCAAACAAGCCATCAGTAAATGGTCGGTGACTTATGTCGTGAGACACATCTATATCGATGAGGGTACCTAGGTCGATAGACTAGTCGGGAACCTCAAGAAGGCGAAAAGTGAGGCTCAAACTTAGTTATTGAAGGCTAAGGGATCAAACTTAGTAGTTAAAGTCAAGGATATACAATCAGAATTTAGGAAAGTCTGTGATGACCTAAACTGATTACATATACCTTGTGTACAAGGTCTAAGTTCCACAAGTTAAGTGGTGATTGGAACTTAGTTATATGAAAATGGTGTAATCTAACTTCATAAATAAAAGTTAGATAAAAGAAGTCAGCTGCATTGTTTTATAAACACAGCAAAATATGGATAAGCTTACTGATATGTATTTCAGCAGACTTATGGTCACAGGAACCTGCTGATACATATACTTCGAATTATTCAAAGGTTACATTGGAAGATTACAAAGAAATGGACAGCTAACAACCTCTGATTTTGTCAAACAAATCAATGGTTAAGATCAAAGGGACGTTGGGATGATTCAGACCTTTATCCAATGGATACAAGTCAAAGGATGGACAGACTGTATATTGTCAAAAAGGAATCTGACAGTGTCAGTCCTAGGAAAAGTCAGAAAAAACAAGTAAAGATGGGACAAAATCTGAAACGTCTATGTTTGAATATCAAACATAAGTCACAAGGATTCCTACCTATAAATAGAGGACTCATAATTCAGATACAAGTGATGAAAAATAAGGATATATCTTGAGCTATCAGATTTCAATCGATCAAAACACCCTGCTGACCCTACTGAGCATAAAGCTACTGATCCAGAAAAGTTCTTCAAGTGTAATCTACATTCAAGCTACATCAAGTTTACACACTTGAAGACATCAAGTTGCTGATCATATCATCCTGATCAAGCTGCTGAAAGTTGAATCACTAACTTGATTCAAACCTTCTTTTACAAGGAATCTACTGAAGACGGTGAAGCACATTTGTGTGTCAAGGACTGTTGTTTGTGGTGGAGCTGGTGAAGAGACAATCCTACCCTTCAAGGACCAGTGGAAGACTTTGGAGCAGCAATCCTACATGTTCCAAGTGTTCAGTTTGTGAAGCCATAGTTATTGGTGAAGGACAAGCAACTTAGGGATTTTCGTAATGTGACTACCTCAAGAATCTCTAGTGAATTACCTCCAACATCACGGGAGAAGAGTGGGGTGATAGGATTACACTCCTGGAACCACTATAAAATCGCCTACTTACTTTACTGCATTTTATATTAATGCACTTAGGATATTTAGCACATCAATCTACTGAATCTAGCAACTGAATCACACACATACACTATTGAGTATCTAATACTTGGTATCATATTTAACAACAAGTAATAAAGCTTAATTTTTGATATATTCCGCTGCAAAAATTCAGTAAACTCAACTGTCAGCAGACCATCGAGTATCGATGAACATCGACCACCAAGAAGTCGCTAAAGTTCTTTGAGTTTGTTAACTCCAAAAGTTTTAAGTGTTAAGTTTATTCACCCCCCCCCCCCCCTCTAAACTTAACCAAAGCCTTTTCAAGGGACCAACAATGCAGGATGCAAAATTGATAATAAAAAAAACACCACAGGAACCTGTCAGATGATGGGAAATAGACTGGTTTCCTGGTTTAGCAAGAAACAGAATTCTATATCAACTTCTACTGATGAAGCTGAATATATAGCTGTTGGAAGTTGTTGTGCACAAATATTATGGTTAAGGCAATAGTTAAGGGATTATGGAATTGAAGAAAGAGAAATTCCTATAATGTGTGACAACACAAGTGCAATTGCAATCACAGAAAATCCTGTTTTGCACTCAAGAACAAAGCATATTGATGTGAGACATCATTTTATAAGATATCATGTTGAAAAGAAAGATGTGGCGGTTCTTTACATCCCTATGAAGATCAACTTGATGATATCTTTACTAAACCATTGGATAGTGATGATTTGCTAAGTTAAGGGGTGAACTTGGAATTATAAAAATTGACTGATACACCTTTGATCAACAATGTACAGGAATTCACCAAGGGGATTAGTCTTTGCTATGTTGGGTGAGCTCACTTAGCAGATTAGTCATTGGTATCAACAATTCCATGTATTTATTTATGTTTGGTCAATTGAGCAAATGAAGTTGCCAAGAGGATTGGTCTTTGTCCTGTTGGGTGAGCTCACTTGACTGATCAGTCATTGGTATTAAACTTCATCTTGTATTATCAGTTGGACAAAACAAGAGGGATTGAAGATCAGCAGAGTAACATTGTCAGCAGGCCACTGAGGCATCTTTGTCAGCAGGCTGCTGAGCCAAGTCAACTGAAGACAAAAGCTACTGAAGCATACGTTACACAGTCAAACTTTAACAAAAGTCAAAAAGCAAATGACCGGGATATTTATCTTATCATTATAACCGCAGTTACACGATCGAACGGTTACAACTCTTTATAGATCAGTTATGAGACACGTGGAAAGATCTCATTAATTCCAATTTTAATCGTGCTTAATGCTACGGTATGTATGTGAGAACTTTATCGGCAGTTTCAACCACACCTTATATATATATATACAGATGCATACATACATAGAGAAGATACTTACAATCTTGATTGATTTTCTTTGAGATTACACCGTGTGAACATAGATTTGAAAACTTTCTCTTCATCTTTTTCATTTCTAATGGCGGATAAAGGTGATGTTCATATTGGAACAAGTCAAAGTGTGAGAGGTATGCGTTCTTGTTGTCAAACCACTGAGTTAGCTATCAACATTGGAAGAAGAATCATAAGAGTTGCTGGTTTGGAAAATGTTATCAATAGAAGATTGGAAAGAATTTCATACATCAATGTTTTGGAATTCTGAAAGAACATGGTCATACACGAAGGTAGAGAAGCCTTCACTACAACGGTTAATGGCAGAGGGATTGAAATCACTTCAGATCTACTGAGAGAAGTATTTCATTTTGGACCTGGAAATAATGCTCCAACTAATCCTGAAGAAATGGGGTTGTCAAGATTGGATTTTGTCGATAAAATTAAAACAAACAATGCCATCAAATCATCCTTAGGCATTAATGTGAGGCACATTGGATTTGAATATAATTTACTAAGCAAGATAATTTCCAAGAACATTCTCGGGATTCCGTGGGAGTCTAGATACACTTTACGGACCTAAGATAGACCTACTGATCTTCATCTGCAGAAGTGTAAAGTTTGATTGAAATTTGGATTCTTTATACATTATATGAAGAAGGTGTTTCTTGAAGATAGAGATGGTATAAGGAAGTCCAAAACCAAGCCTCTAGGTCTCTTGATTCAGACCTTCATGAATCATTTTTTGGACACTGATGTTGCATCCGAGAAAATCAATAAATCCGGATACAAGCCGGAAGTTGTTACTCCTATTCCTGGTTTGGATGATTATGAATAGCTAGATACAGAAAGGACTGAGAGTGACAATGGTGGAGATGATGATGCTGGTGGTGAGCAGACTGAACAAGTTACTAAATTTGTTGCACCTAAGAACGTTGCTAAGAAGAGAAAGGCTGCTGATACTAAAAAGATCACTGAGATGCTTAAGCCTAAGAAAACAAGAAAGCAATCAGTAGAGACTGCTGAGTCTACTGAGGGTCCAGTTGCAGTCAAAGATATTGACCCTACTGATGTTGTAAAGAAGAAGTCTGCTGCTGATATCTTGAAAGAGCAAATGAAGGAAGATAGTAGAAAGAGGAAAGCTCACGAGAGTGAGTGAACAACCTTCAAAGAGAATGAAGGAGATTGCTAAAAGAAGAAACATGGTAAAGGGAAGGAGTTGAGGGTCTGGAGGACCAAAGGGAATGGAAGAATTTGTTGAGCCTATTGTCGATCTTGGTGTTGTTGTTGAGCAACACATTGAAGAACCACAACAGATCTTTGTACTTGAGCCTCACTGTAGAAGTTGTTGAACCTATTCCTAAACCCCCACATTGTGGATGCTACAACTCGGGGGAAGAACACATGGTTCTTCGACCCTGCTGCTACACATCTGCATCGGGGAACCAAGTGTGGAGCAGGATGGAGGTGGTAGGTACAAATTTACAAACTGAAGAACCTCACCGACATTGATGCATCTGTTGAGGAAACATTGAATCGCTTGTTGAGACCTTTGGAGGACAACAAGTTGAACAACCATTTGCTAAAAAGCCTTCAATGCCTTTTGAGAGGAAGGAAAAGAAAAGAAAAGAAGGATATGTTGATCCCAAACTTAAGCTGGTTGCTGATTACTTTCAATGGAAGTTTGGATATTATAAGAAACAAAAATCAGCTGCTGAGCCAATGACAGATTTTGAGGAATGGGCTTTTGAAAAGTTAAAGGCGGAAAACCTAATTGACCTAGTTAATACTTCCTCGCTGGAAATGAGGTTGATGGAACTCATTGAAGGAGAAAAGAAAGAATGAGGTATCTTGTTTAAGACTCCTAGGGATGCACCGGATAGTGATGACTCGTCATCATCTGATTCTGATGATGATCATACCACTCATCAAGGAGAAGCCAGTGGAACTGCGTTGTCATCTAAACCAAGAGTAGAACAGCCTACTATTACTATGAAGTCTACTGAGGGCCAACAAACTGATCAAATGGATGAAGATCTGGAAGATCTTACTATAGATGATTTGGAGGCTCTAATCAATGATGGTATAAATTTTGGTGACAACAGGCTGGTTGGTTCATATGATGCATTCTTGGTTGTGGAGTCTGATGTGAATCCAAATGATCAGCAGTCTGAAAATTTGGATAATGAGAAGGTTATTGACACAGTGAGCCTGATATCAGTTCTGAAGATTCAGTTCAGTATCAGGAGTGGATTGATACTCAGGGCACTATATCTAAATCTGCTAACACTCTACAGAAGATTGCTGATGCCAGAGGATTTCTTGAGGAAAATATGGCTACTTTTCCTTTTATTTTTGTGGAAGAGAGGGTCCTACTCACTGAGGAACAAACAGTGATTGGATAGAGATTGGACATGGTGATGGGGTTTCAAGGATCACCTACACATTCTGAGGAGGTTCAGGTTGTTGAGGAACAAACAGCACCTGAACAAAGGTCAGAACTGGAGGTACATGTTGTTGAGGATCAGACAGCACCTGGACAAAGGTTAGAACTCGAAATGTGATTGGAGGAATCCCCTGCAACTGTTGTAAAACAGGCTGCTGTAGTACAATCTACTGTGGCAAAGGCTATTGAAGGGAAGGATAGTCAGCAGACTGCTGTTATTGATGAGGATGAACATCTGCTGGACTATGACTTTAGTGATGAGGAGTTCCAAGTGCCTGAGGAAGAACCTATTTCTACTGAACCTCAACAGGCATATGTACCATTGTTTTAAGAAGAACCTATCTTGGAACATCAACCAGCAAAAGATCCTATTTTGGGAAATATTTTTGGTGCTATGGTTGAAGAAGGTCCTGACCCTGCTGGAAGGGATATGAGTTGGGCCATGGTTGTCAGCAGACAGAGGGCACAATACAATGTTGAAGAGCCTGTTGATGAAGCTGCTGGACATATGGCTGGAGGTATGGCTGGTGGAGTACCAGCACAGGTGTTGGATGAGTTGAGGGCAGCCAGAAATGACATTACACGGTTAAGAACTCAACTTGACAGACAAGAGCAAAGATTTGAAGATTTGATGAACCTTGTGGAAAATAGAGGGAGGACTACTGAAACAGTTGCTTCCAATATCACATCCACTCAATTTGCTCTTGCTGACCTTACCAAAGATGTGAGAGGCATAAAACAAGGGAATACACTGAAGTATCAGTTCTTGAAAGAACAACTTGCCTCTATTCACAAGAAGCTTGATAAAATTGCTGAAGCACCCAAACCTGCTGTGGCTGACCCTACTGGTGCCACTCAACCTGCTGCTTTGGATCCTAAGATCACTGAAAGGATCAATCTGTTGGAGCAAACACTGGAAGGAAGGATCACAGCAGTTGACACAAGAACAGAAATTATGGAAGGTCAACTGAATAATTTAGTGATCACACATGAGAGTGTTCATGGCCTGCTTTCCCGTTTTGTTGATGATGTCAATAAGGGGAAAGAGAGCCAGACAGTAGTAGCAAAAGAGGCTGCAAGGATTTTTACTCAAAAGAAATGGGAGGCTGATACAAATGCATACAACGAACCTGCACCTGGCAGACTTCAGCTAACTGATGACATCTTCAAGGAATATAAGAAGCTTTACTACAATAAGAGAAGACCTTACCATGAAAACGGGTTTCCATGAGGGGCTAAATTCCTTTTTGGGACTTAAGTTTTGGGAAGCTAGAGTTAAATCCTTAAGAGCTTCACACAGAGGTGGTAGAGGTGGAAGAAGTGGAAGAGGTGGAAGAAGTCGACCTACTACATCAGCAAGAGAGTCATTGGAAGAATTCAAGCAATTATACATGCGTTTAGGATTCAGAGTACACCAAATTAATCTAACTCTACCTGAGGCATGGAAATGGTGGAAGGAAGTAAATCCTCATATTGATTTTTCCCTTATTGAAAATCAATGGATGAGAGACATGGTTAGAGACATAAGGGAATATCAAGAGCAGCAAAAAAGAGAAAGACAAGAAAGAGAAAGGAGGAACTAGATCACCAAACTTACACCTATTTTTTTTATTGCTGAATCTAGATTGTAATATCTTTTGAACAAACATAATTAATAATGAGAAATGACTGAGTTTGTTCTGTTTTTGTTTTTAGTCTTTTTGCTTTGCTGTAAAGAGGGTATTGGCATCATCACCAAAAAGAGGGAAATTGTTGGACATATTTTAAGTTTTAGTGATGAGTGCCAGACTAGCTGTTATAGAGCAAAGGCAAAAATATGTCCAGATCAAATGTATAGGTTTATTAGAGTTTGATCTTTGTATAGGTTTGATCAAACAAGCATTGTAAAAGGTCAGCTGACTTTCATCAAAGAGGCTGTCTAGGTCGATAAAGTGTACTGAGTCAGTAGACTAGTTTAGGAACCTGCTGAAGACTGAAGGTTGAGGGCTCAAACTCAGTTATTGAAGACTAAGGGATCAAACTTAGTGTTTAAAGTCAATGATATGGAATCAGAATTTAGGGAAGTCTGTGATGACCTAAACTGATTACATATACCTTGTGTACAAGGTCTACGTTCCACAAGTTAAGTGGTGATTGGAACTTAGTTATGTTCAAATTGATGTAATCTAACTTCATAATAAAAATTTAGATGAAGAGAAGTCAGCTGCAGTGTTTTGTAAACACAGCAACTTTGTATCAACTGACTGATATGTATTTCAGCAGACTTATATACACAGGAACCTGCTGAATGCATATTTCGATTTAATCAAAGGTTACATTGGAAGATTACAAGGATAAGGACAGATAACAACTCTTGATTTTGTCAACAAATCAATGGTTAAGATTAAAGGAACGATGGAAATATTCAGAGCTTTATCCAATGAATACAAGTCAAAGGGTGGGCGATCGAAAAGCTGTAAAAAAAGTAAATCGACGATTATCGATTACTATATCTGAGGACAGAAAGCAAGTAAAGATAGGACAAATCTGAAACGGCTATGTTTGAATTTCAAACATAAGTCACAAGGATTCTCACCTATAAATAGAAGACCACTGTTACAAGAACAATTGATGAATTGTGATGAACAACAAGATAATTTGCCTGAAGCTATCTAGTTTATTATCAAGAAAATCACCCTGCTAACCCTACTGAACTTAAAGCTATTGATCCAGAAAATTCTTCAAGTGTAATTTGTTATCAAGCTACATCAAGTTCACAAACTTGAAGACATCAAGCTACTGATTATTTCATCCTGAACAAGCTGCTGAAAGCTGAATCACTTACTTGATTCAAACTTTATTTTACAAGAAACCTGCTGAAGACAGAGAAGCACTTAGGTGTCAAGAACTGTTGTTTGTGGTGGAGCTGGTGAAGAGGCAATCCTACCCTTCAAGGACCAGTGGAAGACTTTAGAGCAACAATCCTACATGTTCCAAGTGTTTAGTTTGTGAAGCCATAGTTATTGGTGAAGGACAAAAAACTTAGGGATTTTTGTAACTGCAACCTCAAAGATCTCTAGTGAATCACCTCCAACATCATAGGAGAAGAGTGGACTGACAGGATTACACTACCTGGAACCACTATAAAAATTGCCTACTTACTTTCTGCATTTAATTTCTGCATTTAGTATATTAAGCACATCAACCTACTGAAACTAGCAACTGAATCACACACTTACACTACTGAGTATCTAATACTTAGTATCATTTTTAACAACAAGTAATAAGGCTTAACTTGAATATATTCCGCTGCAACAAATTCAGTAAAATCAACGATCAAGATGATTATTGAAATGTCGTGACTTCCGAGCAAATCAACAAAGCATCGAACTTCTTGAGTTTGTTAACTCCAAAAGTTTTAAGTGTTAAGTTTATTCACCCCCCTCTAAACTTAACCAAAGCCTTTTCAAGGGACCAACAGTATGTTTAGGCTATATATAATTTTTCTAGAATTCATAACCTCTTCATAAAAGGTTATTTTAGTCATCTTTAGATAAGATACGTATTACCCACATGATTCATAATCACATGGTTCAGACATCATCAGAATGACATTTGATTACACGTTTCTCTTCCATAGAGTCGACGTCTAGAACAACCACAAATATCAAGGATAACAGCCATTCAAACATTTGGTTGAGATTTATCACCTATATCAACTATATAGTGACATCAATCTAGTATGTTAGATTCAATGATCGTTCAACTTTATCGGAATAACATTTGTTCCTTACAATTGAATATGTCTACTAAATCCTAACAAACAATTGAGCTTGTGTTCTTCATAAGAACCGGAACACAATAACATTTATTTAGTTCCTTTGCCAGTTTACTAAACTCAGAATACAAAACCGAAAATGTCGCAACGTTTGCTTCACTTTTCGTATCTTGGTGTATTCCATATTTTAATCTTTCTAATTTAATCACACTCTCAAGATATCATATATCTAAGAGTTGACTTAAACTTAGATAGATTTATCTCAACACTCTTGCCTAGAATAGAGACTTCGATAAGATCTCTTATTTTAAGCACATGCCCTAACTTTCCTTTTAATCCCTTAAGCACTCGTGAATATTTCTTAATGTAGTCTTCATAAGACTTAAGAAAAATCACAAGAGCAATGTCTTTAATTTCCTTTCGTAAAGAAAATCTAAAGTTTATTAGATAGCTTTTTTAGCCTTTTGAATCACATTCAAAACATGAACTATTTAATTTAACTTTCAAGCAAAGATTAAAGAAATAAGTCGATACTTAAATATTACAATTTTGAAAACAACCTTTCCAAAATTCGATGTGGTCATTCTTATCCAACGTTCGAATTAATTGTCATCTTATGACAGAATCAAATATATGATTAATTCATTGAAACTTATTTCAAGTGATTTAATCATATAATGAGCTTCCGTTTTCCCTTAATAATTAAAGTCTTGGAGTACTCCATCAAATATGTAGCCTCCTTGTCTCTAACTACTATAACGAGGTTGCTCGTGTCATTGCTTATTTTACAAGGATTAAAAAATTACTTAAACATACTTGAGAACGTTTCTCAAAAGGTAACAGTCATAATTTGGTTTTACTAATCGAGAATAAAAACATAAATATAAAAGTTTGCTAAAAACTACAACATAAAATAAAGATAAAAGAGTGTTGTTGTTTATACATTCAAAATGAAAAATGGTTTTATGGTTTATGATTTTGCTCCTACTAGTCAACTACTCCCAATTGACTTTCAAGAATTATCCAAAATTCTTTAGTGGATGGAATCCAATCTAGTTGACTCGATCCCCGACGTGGACCGATCGACCGGGTCAATTTCGAAAGGTGGGTACGCTTACCGGTCGCATCTCATGCGGCTTCCATTGGTTGACTAGTCAGCTCTTTGACAGCTCACATCTCTATGTGATAGCCACCTCTTGTCTCTAAAATCAAATGGTCCTGACGTGGGTCAATCACCGCAAGATTCTTAGTCGAGTCGTAACCCAATTATTCATGAGATCTCATAACAATCATATCTCGATAATAACGATATACCCGAGGTAGTTCAACTCCCGACATTGGCCGATCAGTTGCATCCGAACAAGGGCTCTTCACCGTCATTATAATGTTGGGAGACAAGATATGACTCGAGTTTTTGTCGTGTGAGTATTTATGAAAATTAATTCACTTAATTAATTTTAATACGGTCTCATCAAATATATCCATCTCTATAGACATACATCTTACACATTCATCTAGATTGTGCCTAGTTATGCATCTATCGTATCGAATAAAATAAATATAAGCACAAAATAAATAAATACGTAAAGTAACCGGTATGATAATAGACATTTTCTAATTGCGGTTTCGAATACAAACTAACGAAACCGCAGGTCACAATCTAAGGAAGCTGCAACCGCCAATAGCATCTTTAATGCGCCATTCTCCAAATTTTTATTTTTGTCTTTCTTTGGCCTTCATCTTCCGCTCCATTCTTGTTACATAAATTTTATCTAATAAAAAATACACCCGCCGCACACGCGGGGGGGGGGGGGGGCTAACGGGATTGGGATAATGCAGACAATTTTAAAACCAACGAAAAATAAATCATTCACATCTATCCTATTGGTCGAGTCCATAATCAATCGGGGTCCATATAATCATATTATATCTACAACATCTAATCCATACAATAACATCTTATAAAAAGATAAATTAAAATTTAACTACTTGTGTCTTATTTCATCAAATCAAATAATCAATCAACATTTAATTAATTAAATGATTCTAATCGAAATAAAATTAACTATTAATTTTAAACGATTTCAATTTTACTTTTAATTGATAAGAACTATTCAAAATTAAATCAAAATTAAAATTAGACCTTTTTTTAGTTTCTTTCCCTTTGATTCTTAATCAAAAGAGGTGCCATTGGTTTCCAAAACCAAAAGGCATCTCCTTTGGCCCTTTCCAAAATCAAAATTTTGAAAAAGGCCTAGGCCTAGGTCTATTCCAAAGTCAAATATTTTGAAAATGGCCTAGTCATATTCCAAACAAAGTTTGGAAATGACCAATATTATTTAATGTCATATTGCATCCCAATGGCCAAACTATTTGAACCATTAGTTTGTCATATGACACAGCTAAACAAATGAGATATCAATACACAATAAATATCACAAAACAAAAAAACAAAATCGGGATCCACCATGCACCACCAGCCGCCGGAAGCACCCTAGTGCGCCGCCGCCGACAGCGGTTACAAGGTGGGGAACCGCCGCCGATCGGCCGAGCTCTTTACCCGATTTTTTTTGTTTCTCTCGTTTTGCGAATCTAGATCTTGCATCTATCGATTAATTACTACGCAATTTAATTAGTGCTTATTGCTTAAGTTCAAAGCTCGCTCCGATACCACTGTTAGTAAATCAACTAGTCTATGCAGCGGAATTTAAAAATTGATTTCTCATCCCAAGATCGACTTCGTTTAATACAATAAACACGTTAAGTAGTTGACGGTGATTACCTTGCTTGATCAAATAGATCGACGCTTTAACCGTCAAAGGAGAGTAGTAGTGTGCGTGAGCCGTCCACGTGTCCGGCCTCTATCGATATCCACACGAACTCCTCGCCGGAATCCTCTTTAGATTGCTACTAGAAAAATCCGGTGGCTAGACTGTCCTTTTCTCTCTCTAAAACTCTCTAGAAGAAACTTTCTATTTTTCACAAGAACTATTATTCTTTTGGAATTGTGATGTACAAAAGAGCTAGCAAACCCCTTTCTTTTATAGGTGAAAGTAGCGCCTTTTAACTCCTAATCTGATTAGGAGAAGATTCCTAGTAGATTGATGAGAGAGAAAACATTTTCCTAATAAAATAAGGAAAATCACTTTGATTGATTTATCTCTTTTAATTTAATATCTTACATTAAATAAATCTAAGATATTGTCAATATCTAATATTGAATATCTTTATCTTATTACCCTAAACCTATTTTCCAAAAATCAATTAATATCCAATATTAATATATGATAATATTATTAATTAAATTGCACAATCCAAGTGTATCATAATACACTATCATCTGCGCCCCGTAGCCAATAAATTGGCATCCGGAATATTCTTTAATTAATCAATATAATTAATATCTTGTATTTTATTTATTCATAATAAATAAATACCATCATATTAATTTAATCACTATAACATTTTATAGTCGAGATAAACTTTCCTTATTTGGTTATCACTAGAACCGCATTTTAATCCGGCTAGATGTTCTTATGTGTGTGACCCAATAGGCTTCGGAATATGTTGGCCGTAGACACAAAGTGTAAATTACGAAAATGTCCTTCATACCTAACGATCACGGGATAGCGTCTAGCAACACACCGTGACCCCCAATCATCGGAATTGTCAAAATCAATGACTACTACCTTTCATGTGAAACAGTTACCGTATAAATAGAATCCTATTGCTGTAATAATATCCATACGATCGTATCTTGAGTGTCAGTACATCAACGATCGTATCTTATAATCTGGATATCATGCTCTCTCGGAATAACTCATTTACTCCCACTTTGCAAAGATTCACAAGAGCTAGACATTCCTTATAATAATGTCATTTCGGATATTAACTCCTAAACATAGGATATGCGATTCCCGGACGAGCAACATGAATCCTACGCATGCTTCAGTATCACACCCAATCACTACCGCATGATCGCCCTATGGCTAAGGGAAACTCAATAGTGTCAAAGTATGACAATCCACACCGTGATGCCATGAAACTCCGGTCTCAGGATAATTACACAACTGCTACTTACTGCGACACTTAATGTAAGTGGGTCAGTCTAATGTACGCATTCTCTAATACACGTCCACGTACATTCCAAGTGTCTCAACACTTTGATAGACGAGTTCTATCTCTATCTTCAATAAGATAGGAGACATCTAATACGTGCTAGTTTAATCGTACTATTAATGTCCTTTTTAATAGCACATACGACTAGAGACATTTAAGTATCAAACCTTTTAAAGTGAGTCGAGATCTCACCAACCATAATCACTATTATGATTTCTCTCTCACAGTTTGACACTAGGGACGTTATCATATATACAATCACAAATTGGTTCATGTAGGCAAACAGAATATATAATAACATTAAAGTCATTTATCATATGTATAAACATAAGGAAATAGTATAAATGATCCGACCCGGTGGGATCCGGTCCAACCCGATTGGGTTTAGGACACTATTTCAACACAGTACACTTTGCAGATTGTCATTGGCTTTACTAGATATTGTTGTCACGTCACCTAAGTTTGTTAGATTGTTAGTAGTGGGTGAGCTGCTGTTGGTGTATTAGAATTTCTGCTGAGTTGTGAAGTGTATAGCCTTAATGCCTTACAGATAAACCTCGGCATATATATCACTATAATTTAGCAAGTATAGATCAATAAAGCAATTCCTAATTTATTCATTTTATTAACCGTATGAAATTAGACTTGGTCCGTTGGTCCTGAAAACCTATGCCATATGATGCAAACCTTGATGTACATGTGGTGCAATTTCTGTTGTGTGACCTTGATTGTCTTTGTCCATTTTAGGCCATGTCATACATTGAAGAAACCTAAACTTTTTGTTCAATATGTATTGTGATCCAACTTCTCCATTGTTCTAGATTTTATATCTGAGATACAAGTTCCTGATATGAAGGTCTATGTGATTTTAGCATAGTGTTTGTGGACATTTTAAACCTTTGATCCTAGACTAGTACGGAGATAATATACCTTTTCAGAATTTGAAATCGGTTTTCCAATGGTAGCAAGGTTCACACACAACACTTTGAATGTTCATATGTGATCATTGACAAATTAATCATTTTCCTAAAGTAAGTGACTTGTCTTAAATTTAATTCTCTTTCTTGAGAGTCCCGAGCATAAGCATTTTTCATAGCTTCCCAGACCAGACTACATAGGCTATTTCAAGTCCTATAACCAGAATGAGAGATTTTTTCGGCAATGGTGTGATTAACCAACCTCTAAGCAATCTGTATGATTTTTTCCATGACGAATATTCAATCGTAAGGATTGGGCGTGAGCTTGTGCTGGAATCATTCGTTGTGTATGTGGTAGTGCTTTGTACCTTGGTGTTTGTTACTGAAACCAAATCATAGTTTTCTACAAAAGCTAGAACTTTCTCATGGCATAATGAGTAATTTCTTGATGTGAGTTTTGGAGATATAAAATTTTAAATGTCTAAGGATAATGTTGTCACGGGTGAGCAGCAATGACTCTGGTATCATATAAAACAATAGAACGAAAGAAAATAAAGAACTATATTGTTGCTTAAATTTACAGAGATGGAAAGTTTGGTAAAGAAAGAGAAAACATGCGCTTTTGCGCGTTATCCGAAACAACTTAGTTCAAACACTTAAAACATGCACTTTCCAGATAATGTTAGAGTTACTAGATAAGTCTACATAAAGTCTAAACTTTCATCATCTCATTACATATATTTGAGTTGAAAACAAATTAAAATTATTAAAAATAATAACAATTACGACCATGATCTGACCACAAGATGGTGTTGGTCGTAGAATTATTCGAATTCGATCCTTATATGTGTCTTTATCACTCTGGCAAATCGACTATGGTTTTTTTTTTATCTATTGTGGTCTTATTTATCAAGGATATAATGAGAAAATATTTTATTGATACTTGATTGATTCTAGTTACCATGAGGAGAGTAATATAAATAGTGCATTACAACTTAACGAGCAAGTAAAGTAAACGAGCTACACTCACGAATCGACCCGAGCTATTTATTTGCTCTAACACCCTCCGAATATACCATGGGTACGGAGTAGATGTGAAGATTGTTGTGACGCCCCTGTCCTGGATACATTGTCTTTATCCGGAAAAGAACGCCTGGTACACATATAATTAAAATTTAATCTAATTATATACGTAAGCTTTACGTAAGCATACATCATAGACAAAGCGGAAGGCAAAATGACAGACTCGGATAACTAAAACGACTAATAAACGATCGAAAGTAACACATGCTACATCTATTACATCATCAAAAGACTTACTACAACCATCAAATACAATAAATCCATTACAACTTGATAACCATAAACTCAACTCATTGATTTCTATCATTACAAAGGATAACAGAAGCTATACCAAAATTACAATGCAGTAAAGAATAATAAACTCCGTCTGCATCATCTCCGGGTCACCCTCAGTGGCCTAAAAACAACCTACAAACACCACCTTCTCGGGGTGGGAACAAGAAAGAAAGAAGAGGGGGTAAGTACATACGTACTTAGTAAGGGGTAGAAGAAACGGTTACACATAATATATAACATATCTTACATAACAAGTAAATTCTACAATCTCTACCACACAGGTTGCATTGAGATCACATTCACCCTCTACTAGATCACATAGTACAACCTCACGCACATACGTTTGTTACATCAATACCAAAGGACACTACGCACGGTGAACAACTGCACCGCAACACGGGAAGCACCTCAAGGGCATAGGCTTAAGTCCCCATGTGGGAGTCACACGCGTCCTTTGGCATCAGACCAAGTAGATGAGTGTAATAGTCCCATGCTAAGAAGAATAGACGTGCCTCACCAATAATAAAGATGTTTTATCTTTTAGACATACACATATGTAATTTACGAGTTAAGTCTAACCACCTGATTCATTCACATAAAAGGCTTCCTAAGAACTTCTAGTCCTAGACCACTAATTACACTACCTAGCACGTTGTAAAAGGATCAATGACTACTAAGTCAATGTCCCACAAGGCATAAACAACGCCTTCTGGTGCTCTCACCTTCTCCCCGCAGAGGGTCTCAGTTGTGGTGCTGAGCCAAAGCTACCAGAAGTCGCAGTTAGACCTTGCAAAATAACATATAATGCCTCAAAGGCATACATACTAAATAGCAACAAGTTGTACACAAGAAATCATATAAATAAGGTGAACAGACTCATTTTATACCTATTATATCATTCATTCAATCGAAAATCTTTCACATTATCTCATTCCATTATATCAATTTTAGACACATGTCTATTACCTTTGCATATTATCTTATTTCATTCTATTTTTTTCGAGAAAACAAATACATAATTTTATTTTAGAAGGAAAGAAATAGAAAATAAAGAAATGATTAAACTGTGTATCTTTTCCCCTAAGACTTTTTGACTCCAAAGTACTTCTTATTTTTATATTATTATTTTCTTTCCTTCGGCAACATGCAGGGCAACATAATGGGAGCAAGTCTTACTTTTTTTCTTCCGGCAATATAACAAATAAAGAGAATCGACCCTATAACAAATAAAAGATCCACAATAATAAATAAATACACATAATTAAATAATGTCTAAATATTCAAAATCCGTTAGGAACACCCCTTATATTTTTAGCAATTTGAAAGCTAATCTAAAAGTAAACCAAAAAAAAAAGCTTGAATCTTTCAATTCTATAACTCGTATGATCAACCTACGATAATTAAACGGTACATTATGATTAAACAACACTCTATTCTATTAAAACTCAGATTTTCCTCAAAAACGATCAAGATTCTAGATTTAGGGTTAAAAACAAAACTTATTGTTTATAAAACGAAGAGTATGGAAACGATTTTCTTCTCCGAGTGATTAATTTTTTCTACTACCGTCTGCCCAAATTTCTCACGGATTAGCCGCACGGTTGAAGATTCTTCTTCTGCTTCATTTCTCCGGTATTTGTGTAAAAGACATTATTAGAAGATTTTGGAGATTATTTCCTTTGTATAGCTATTAATTATATCCACTAAATTAATAACTAGATCCCCATTTTCTTTTAATTATTTACATCGTTTTTAAATAATTAATTTAGGTAAATAAAAATTAGGTTAAATAATTAATTAAACCCAATTTACCATCTTTCCCTTACTAAAAATCCGGGGTGTTACAATTGTCCTTCAAGGGTTGGAAACAAGGCTAGAGAAGAGGCTTTGTAAGAATATCTGCGAGTTCATCAATAGTGCTAATGTAGCCGACCTGACTAATTTTCCAAGCAACTAACTCATTAACATGGTGAACATCGATCTCAATGCGCTTAGTCCGGGCATGACATACGGGATTGGCGGCAAGATATGTGGCACCAACATTATCACACCACCGAATCGGAGGAGATGAACGAGAAAGTGGAAGCTCGCAGAGAGAGGACAAGAGCTATTGAACCTTAGTGGCTGCAGTGGAAACCGACTTATACTCGGCCTCAGTGGTACTCTTGGCAACAGTGAGTTGTTGCATGCAGGACCAGCTAATAAGATTGGAGCCAATGAAGACACAATAACCACCAACAGAATGACGATCATTTGGGTCAGAGGCCCAGTCAGAATAGGTGAATGCATGAATCTGAGACCCCGAGCGAGAGGATAAAAACATACTATCAGTGCAAGTTCTCTTGAGATAACGGAGAATGCGTTTAACAGTCTGCCAATGCTCAGCCGAAGGAGAATGCATGTATTTATTGGCCTTGTGAACTGCAAAAACAATATCGGGCCTCGTGTATGCCAGATATTGGAGACCATCAACAATCATGCGATGCAACTGTGTATTCTCAAACAGTTGGCCCTGAAACCAATAACGTGGTGGGGATGTAGCCATAAGAGTGGCATAAGGCTTGGAATCTTGCATGCCAGCTTTAATCAATAAATCAGATGTATAATTAGCTTGAGAAAGATATAGCCCATCAGTGGTACGAGTGACTTCAATGCCAAGGAAATAAGATAAGTCACCCAGGTCCTTAACAGGAAAGGTAGCAGACAATGAGGAGAGAAGCCACTGAAGATTCTACGAGGTGGACCCTGTAATAATGATGTCATCAACATAAAAACTTAAGAATATAAATACCATCACGGCGATAAATATACAGGGAGGAGTCCGCAGAGCAAGGGCGAAAGCCGAGAGTAATCAATAATTGAGTAAGCTGAGAGAACCAGGCTCGTGAGGTATGTTTTAAACCATATAAATTGCGATTCAACTTGCACACATGATGCGGGAAAGCAGGATGAACATAGCCCGGTGGTTGTTGCATATAGACAATGTCATCCAAAAAACCATGCAAAAAGCTTTTTGTATGTCAAGCTGCCGAATGGGCCAATTAAGCTGCAAGGCAAGAGTAAGCATGGTAAGAATAGTAACAGGTTTAACCACATGACTAAAAGTTTCATGAAAATCGATGCCTGAACTCTTTTGAAAACCCTTGGCAACAAGGCGTGCCATATATCGCTCAATCTGACCTTGAGAATTACGTTTAATCTGTAGACCCATTTGCAGTCAATCACATTTCCGGAGGGGAGAAGGGACAAGTGTCCAAGTATTATTGTTCAAAAGGGTAGTGAATTCGTCATGCATTGCCGCATGCCATTCAGGAAAACGGGAAGCTTCGGTGTAATTATTTGGTTCAACACGTTTGGCAGGGGCCTCAGTATTGTGGGCACGTAGGGTGGTGAGGAAACAAAGTTGGCGGGGAGGCTTTTAGGTTTGAGAGAATGTATGCGTGAGCGTGCGGTCATAGGGTGGGTTGGCGGGTCAGCCTCAACGACAATGGGCTGAGGGGCAGGGGACGGGCTAGAAGAATGGGCCGAAGAGGGAGACGGAAGGGATGAGCTGGCCAAATGGACTGGACTGGGAGGTTGGGCCGGACAGGAGGGCTAGGGAATATGAAGCATATGAGAACACTGAAAAAGAGACAAAAGCCACACGATACAAACAAAAAACTGTAACAAAAGAGAAAACCTATAAGGCAAAAAATAAAAAAGAGCACATTGACAAAACAAAAGAGCACCGACACAAATAAAGTAAAGCAGAAAACCAGGTCGAAAAAAACCAGGTCGAAAGAAAGACAAATACGAAAAAGACAACATGAAACCGGAAAAGGAAGGGAAAATAATTAGGTAAAATGTGGACAAAATAAATGCGAGTTTTCAACACGAAGTTCAAACAATAATTCATGAATAGATAAGAACTCACGTGAGGCGAGATTTAAAGAACACCACACACGCAAGTACTAATATGAACTATGAACTATGAACTATGAACTATGATACTTGTACTCAGGGCGGATCCACGAACCCTAGGGGGGTTTACGTGACCCCACTGGATTTTTTAAAAAAAAAAAAAAAGAAATTAGTATTAAAACAATTTAGTTTTGTTGTTAAAAAGTATCGTTTTGTCGATAAAAATTGATGTTTTAGACTCCGGTGACCCATTGAATTTTTTTATTATAAAATATGTAGTTTTAGACTCCAGTGACACCACTAAAATAAATTCATAGATCCGCCACTGCTCGTACCATGAACTAAAATATTTGTTTTAACATCTTTTGGACAAACCACACGCAATTGGAGTATCATAAACTCAAATATTATTAATATACTTAATGTGCTAATAAGGGCAAGTGATTGTGCTCGCAACATGCTACCCTACTTTAATAGATGATTCGCATAAAGGAGGAGCAGAAACGGAATATTATCAGCAGTTAGGCCCATAATTTTTTTCAAGAACTTTGAAGATGTTAAAACAAAACGAGGAAATAAATTTCACTTTTCAGATTCACAATCTTTATATCTGCAACTTTTCTCTATATTTTTCTCCGTGTAAAAACTTTTCTCTCTCTTTTCATTCAAAATTCATTTTACCGTAAAAAGTTCACATTTTTAATTTTAAGCTCTGAAAAAAAGGAGAAAATCATGGCCAAACTTCACTAAAATCAAAACACCCTTTTTTTCAAACTTTTTTCCAAAACATGATTTTCCTTTGTCCTTTTTTCCCCCTCACTATGAGAATTGAGACAATGAGACATGTACTATTTAGTACAATTGGATACCATCATGCTGTTTTCTTGCGTTGAACTTTTCAATTATATGTGGGTTTTGGTTTAGCTAATCAAATGTCTGACTAGGAACTTTCAACCAATCTAGTTATCCTGTTTTCCAAGTTCAAGGTTTCAACTTTTTGCTCAAGAGTTGAATAAAGATTAGAATTTTCTGTGTGATTGTGTTGAATCGTGTGTTTGGACTTTTTGGTATCGTGGGTTTGCGATTTTTCATCAGATTTTGTTTCAACGCTTTCAATTTCGATGGACTTTTGCAAATTGGGCTTGAAGCTCCGGTGGATTTCTCTTGCTTGTTTCGGGAACATCTGCAGTCCTTGAAGCATGTTCGGTTTAATAGCTCTTTCTTGGACCAAGTTGTGTTGATTTGTTGTTATGTGATGGTGATTGGGAGTTGAATAAGGATTAGGAGCTTTGTTGACTTGGCTGGTGTTGTAGTTGTGCAGCTGCCCCACTGAGATGTTTACTTCAGTTTTGATTATTTTATTGACATAAGTTATAGATCAAGAACTTTCCCTCTTGGTGTGAAAGGATTTGCAGCAAAAAAGCATGGCGAAAAAAGAAAAGGAGGAGTGGAAAGAGATGATAAGGAAGATGCTTCCTGCTGGGGCTCCCCTTCCTGAAGAGGGAGACAATCTTGATTATTCTATAGCTCTAGAGTACAAGGGCCCTCCTGTTGAGTATGAACTTCCTAGTGTAGAACCACTTGATATGAATGCAAGTGCAATTCCAACTGCATCTGTTGCAGAATCCTCTTCTGAGCCGAGGGGATCGATGAATTTGGAGAATACTCCGATTATAGAACCGATCCCTTTGCCTGTATCTCGTATAGTTAGTGTCACTAGTCCACCTGATCAAAGTCCCAGGTTGTCTGGAAGTTCAGAATCAGTGGTGTCTGTGTTGCAGAACCCTGATTCTTCTTCTGCTTCGCCTTCCGCGTCTCCATTGTCGGTAGGTAATCCTCGGGATAGTCCTCCTAAACAATCTGCAAATGAAGGAAGGAGAGCCCCTATGGTTACTTTTAATACAGTTGATAGATCAGAGCGGAAATCCGCAGATTCTGAGAAGCAGGTTTTCCCCGAGTATGTGGGTGTTTCAAGGGAAAAGAAGAAGAAAAAGAAAAGTAGAGTCTGTTATAGATGTGGAAAGGGTAAGTGGGATAGAAAGGAATCATGTCTTGTCTGTGACTCGAAATATTGTAGCAATTGTGTGCTTAGAGCAATGGGATCAATGCCAGAGGGGCGTAAATGTGTTACCTGCATTGGTGAACCAATTGATGAGTCAAAGAGGAGTCGATTAGGAAAGCATTCAAGGGTACTATCGCGTTTGCTTAGTCCTTTAGAAGTTAAGCATATTATGAGAGCAGAGAAAGAATGCTCTGCTAATCAGATTCGTCCCGAACAGCTGATTGTCAATGGTTTTCCTTTGAGACCAGAAGAAATGGCTGAACTGTTTGGCTGTCCTTTGCCCCCTCGAAAATTAAAGCCCGGAAAATATTGGTATGACAAAGAGTCTGGTCTATGGGGAAAGGTACATCCTTACTGTCTTTGTTAACAGTCTACTGAGTCATGGATTTTGTTGTTTCTTTTAAAGAAGATTGCTTAATTCTGTTGAGTTATTTCTTGCTAATTTTGCAGGAAGGAGAGAAACCAGATAGAATTATAAGTTCAAATTTGAGTTTTACAGGGAAACTTAGTCCACATGCTAGCAATGGGAACACTGAAGTTTATATCAATGGCAGAGAAATCACGAAACTCGAGCTTAGAGTGCTGAAGGTAGGGTTTTGTTTTGCTTGTTTTGTTGGCATTGATGATTTGCAGAAGTTTCCATTGTAACATGGTGTGAACTTTGAGGAACCAACACGTTTTCATGCTAGTGTTCTTTGATGTGTTCCTTACTGTAGTCCATTAGTTACTTTCTAGACATGTTTAAGTAGAAATGTTGAATTTGCTATGTTGAAACAGGGGTTAGTTTATTATGAAATGCTCATTACATTCCAAATAATTGACTTAAGGGGTTCTTAAAGCTAAGGTTACCGTGCTTTTTCTCCTGGAGCACCGGGATGAAGGTGATATGTGAAGCTCTATGTTACCAAGTGTTTTTTTTTTTTTTTGGAAACGAAATAGCTTTTCTAAAGGGCTTAGCATTTGAATTGACATTACTGCTGTTATTAATGACTTGTGCTTCTTTAAAACAGCGTGTATGATGCACTTTATAATGCTAGACGCCACAAGACATTTCATTTGAAGCTGTAAGCTGTGCTACTGGATTATTTGAATGAGCCCGTCTGGACTCTGGAGTAGTATATGAGACTGCTCCAGAGAGTAATTGTGTCTGTTTTAGTGTTTTTTCAATGGGTTAATGGAGAGTGCTTAATCTTACTTTCTGGAAATGATGAGACCTCTTTATTCTCTTTTTCGGTAAAAGAATAGTTATTATGTATTCACTAGGATAGTTCCTTCTGTATGTTCGTAAATCATAAGATAAGTGTTTTTGTTTTCCTCGTGATTACAAATTTCCAATTTCCATTCAAGCTTTTTTCCCTTGAAGATTCTCCTCCATTACTTAAAATGTATGACAAGCTGTGGCCTTTGATCTATTTAACGATCATAGTGTTGTTTCAGTTTGCAAATGTGCAGTGCCCTCGGGATACTCACTTCTGGGTTTATGATGACGGGCGTTATGAAGAAGAAGGTCAAAATAATATCCGAGGGAACATATGGGAAAAGGTGATTGTTAATTACATAGTGTAAAATTACACTTCTTAAATGCTTAATCTCTGATCAATATTTGGTAGGAGAAGTAAATTTTAAATCTTTTTTTTTTGGGTCATATTTCTTATTCTATAATTTGATCTCATTTTGAGGGTGTTTTACGCAGGCGTTGACAAGGTTTGTCTGCTCATTTTTCTCCTTGCCTGTTCCCCATGGCCAGCCTCATACACAGAGAGATGTACCAAGTAACTACGCAACCGTTCCAAATTATCTAGAACCGAAAAGAATTCAGAAGCTTCTTTTAATTGGACTCCAAGGATCAGGAACTAGCACTATTTTCAAACAGGTATCTCGTTTTAAAGTTCATAGACGTGAGCTTTTTCCTGTAAAGTAATTGTCGTTTAAGCATTGATTTACTTACTGGAATTTGCATATTTCCTTCCTACGAGATGCACGGATGCTTTGTTTGGTAGCGAGTCTTGTATCCAATACATATCCAGCACGATTGCATATCGGATACTTAGTATACACGTCTGGAGCGAATTCACAGTTTCTTTAAAGTTGGATACGTAATCCGGATATGTATATCTGTAATTTGGATACGTGAAATGAAGAAAACGTGTTGTAAATTGATTAAAACCGCCGGTAATTTATTGATAAACTGCAAAAGTTAGAAAAAAGTCACTAACATTGTTTTATTTTAGTATTTTCAATATGTACAGTTTAGTCTTATGGTTTTATTGTGTACGGTTTGGTCATTATATTTCAATCTTTATGTGTATCCTTCCGGACCTGTATCATATATTTTTCAAAATCTCGCACCTGTGAATCCTTGGCATGGAATTGTGAAAGATAGGTATCTGCAAAATCTTCATGATAACTTTTTCGCTTGATGAAATTCCGTGTTGTTTTCTCATGATAGCTTCGAATAGATCAAATGTTCAAAATCGTTCTTGACATGCATTTGTTATTCTACTTCTTTTTTTTTTTTTTTGAAAAACGATCTATCTTTATTCAATAAGTGGAAAACCACCATCCCGGTAATTAGTTATTCTACTTCTACCTTACATTATAACTTGTTTCCCATTTCTTATCATCAAGTTTTTTCCTTTTCCAAATTGTATTATTTATTTGTCGTGTTTATCTCATCATTGTATTGCTACCATAAATACAAAGAATCAAATCAGATCCCAAATTAAAGGGATTTTACAGTGATATTACAGCTAATCCTTGCACTAAACATGTGCAAAACATGAGTAAACAATAAAAGATTAAATCTTTCTAATTAACACCAAAACATTCTACAACATTTCTCCTCGCAATATACAACACACACTTAATCCGATGCACTCCGGACGACATCTTAACTAAAATTTCTTCACTAAATAATGATGAAGATGGAAAATTTCGTGTCTCGGTGGACCCGAGGATATTCTTGTGCCATCATTGAACTAGATATCAATTGCTGCATTGAATGTTACATCTTTCTCGTTCTTATGTCACTTGGTTTGCTGTACGTGTTAAAGTGTCCCACATTGGAAACTTGTGATTGTTTCACCCACCATATTAAGAGATGGACTTCCCTCGTTTTGGGGATGAGACCCTCCTCTTATATGGGTTTGGGCGCCTGATTTAATTTTGGCATATTACATTGTGAGTTATTTTAGAAATCACCTGCTAATAATAGATCAATTTCAGTTTGAACTTTTTATAATTGAATTGCCAGGCTAAAATTCTCTATGGGAACAAGTTCAATGCTGAGGAACTGCAGGATATTAAGCTCATGATACAGAGCAACGTGTACAAATATCTTAGTGTTCTACTCGACGGGAGGGAGCGTTTTGAAGAGGAGGCCATGTCAAGGATAAGAGCACTTAATTATGAAGAAACAGGTCCAGCATCACCGCAATATTGAGTTATCCCTTATTTTCCAGTAGTATGAACATATTTTCTAGTCAAAAAGGGGGGGGGGGGGGGGGGTTCTTTTTTCTTTATTGTGGTTGGGGGCTACGGGGATAAGGGGGTCTTTGGTAGCTAGTTGTTGAATACATCATAGTACTCGTGATGTAAATCATGCGGTAGTCCAAATATTTAGGTGATACAAAAACGCCTCTTGGTATCCATATCCTGAATTTTCATTATTATCTCAATCATATTCCTTTTTTCTTCCTATCCTGAGGATTGCGAGTGCAAATTCTCGTGGTTGGATCATCAAAAGCTCTGGGTCCGTTACGACATGAGAAATTTCGCTTTTATTCTTAATCATTGATTAAATATTGGTTCAAATTTTGTTTTGATTGCATCAGGTATGGTGCCAATTAAAGTCGATTTGTGTATTGTTGGGAGAAAAGTATGAGAAAATCACTTTATTTAGACAAAGAAAATTGCTTATTTAGATGAAAAACATGGCGTGAATAAAGTGAATTAATGCACGGGCCTGTTTAAAATAACTCCAGCCCTTTTTTCCCCTTCCTGCGGTCATCTGATTACAACAATATTTCTTAGGGACTTAATACACAAAGATGTCTGAAAGTACTTTGATCTCATCTGATTACAACAATATTTCCTAGGGACTTAATATATGAAGATGTCTGAAAGTAGTTTGATCTCTTGGGATTTTCTGAATTTGAGTCTGAAATGCATGTGTTCAGGTGGAGATGGTGACACCAGCGGTAATACTCATTGCATGTATTCCCTGAACCCGAGGTTGAAGCACTTCTCTGATTGGCTCTTGGATATCATTGCTACTGGAGATTTAGATGCATTTTTTCCAGCAGCGACACGTGAATATGCCCCATTAGTCGAGGAGGTCTGGAAAGATCCAGCTATACAGGAGACTTACAGAAGGAAAGATGAGCTTCACTTCCTCCCAGATGTGGCAGAGTACTTCCTAAGCAGGGTACCTCCTTACATGTCCCAATTATTCATGAGCTCTGTTTACATGCCTAGTAAATGTTTGTTCTTTTTAGGAATAAACACACTTTTAGTCCTTTTGTTTTGAAGGAATTTTGCACTTTTACCTCTCATGTGTTCATTTTTAACCTTTCGAGTCCATTTGTCACTTGTCAATCTTTTATGGATTTTGGAAAATGATTGGTTGTTGGACACGTAGCACATTGGATTGAAAAGGTAGGAAAGAATATGCAGAAACGAGGGGTAATTTTGTAAACATAAAAAGAAACGTCTTTATTTTGTTTTTAGTCTTGATTATTCATTTCCTTCTCGGCGGTGTTCTTGAAGTATCCATTTATATGAGTATCCAGGATTGCACTATCTCCGTCCCAAAATAAGAGTCATTTTGGAGGTTTTCACACATATTAAGAAAATGGAAGAATGTAACTAATATCAGTTCGTCTAAAATGCCCTTTGACTTTAACATTAATGCAATGGTTTTAATATTTAAAAATTGTTAGGTGGAAAATAAATCAGTGGTAGGATGAAGAAAAAACCTAATAAATGTTATCTTGGTATTTTAAAGTGACTTATTTTGGGACAAATTTGTAAGTCCAAAGTGACTCTTTATTTTGGGATGGAAGTAGTATATTCCAACACACTTAACCACCTTAGGTTGTTCTGTTGCCTATTTTCTAGTAAATGAAATGAGGTGAGTTGGGTAAACATCCCGTTTGTTCTTTCAATACAAATTTACTCTGGCCACGAGGGTATGATTCAATTTTGACCTCTTGTTTATGTACATTATATACACCTATCGTCTCCTTCTGCATCTTAATCCACGGCAAAGAATCAAATGAATTCGGGATTATGCCTGTTTTTCTTCCTCTTATTCTTTTGTTGCTTTCTTCAAACCACCTAAATACCTTGCAGGTGTTTTATCTAAGAGATCTTTTACTCCCTCACCTCAAATTTGCTACATAGCTCATTCAGCTAATTTGCATTAGTCTTTTTGACCTTTTCTTTATACTGCTATCATTTAATATTGGATACTTGTTCACTTTCCTTATATGTGTGAATTTTTTTGTTTGAAAACGATCCAACAAAAGACAGAAACAAATTCACTATCTGTTTTACTTGAGTAAAAACAGAAAATAGTTCATTTGATATTATTCACGTGTTATTGTCGTAAATTGGTGACAGTATTTGCTAGACCTTTGTAGCTCCTTAATCAAAAGGCTTCATTTTGATGCCCAAATTTGTTCTTTTTGATGCCCAAATTTGTTCTTTTTGATAATGATTTTGGATTCTCAGGCTGTAGAAGTATCAAGCAATGAATACGAACCAACAGAAAGGGACATACTTCATGCCGAAGGGGTTACCCAAGGGAATGGTTTGGCATTCATAGAGTTCTCCCTCGATGATCGTAGCCCTATGTCAGAAACCTACACGGACAATCTGGACGCGCCACCCCCTCCTCTGACCAGGTGGGTTTTATTCCTCCCTCGTTATATGTTCAATGGTATGAAAAAAAAAAAAAAAAAAAAAACGTAAACTTGGTCAATTTCATGAATTGTTTCTTTTCTAGACTCTTTATACAAGAATTTACCTCCATTTTTGCTGGAAAGTAATATTCTCAGTGTCTTGACATTCAGATACCAGCTTATTAGAGTGAACGGTAGAGGGATGAACGAAGGCTGCAAATGGGTAGAGATGTTCGAAGATGTTCGTGTAGTTGTCTTTTGTGTTGCTTTAAGTGATTATGATCAGATGTGGGTCCCTCCTGAAAACAGTAACAATGGAGTACAACTCAAGAACAAGATCATTCAAAGTAAAGAGCTTTTCGAAACAATGATCCGACATCCATGTTTTAAAGACACCCCTTTTGTGTTGATCTTGAACAAATATGATATTTTTGAAGAAAAGGTCAATAGGGTACCTCTAAGTACCTGCGAGTGGTTCACCGACTTCAGCCCCGTGCGGACCCACCATAATCAACAGTCGCTTGCTCACCAAGGTTACTATTACGTGGCGAAGAAGTTTAAAGATCTGTATGCATCTCTCACCGGTCGGAAATTGTTTGTGTGGCAAGCTAGGGCTAGAGAACGAGTGACGGTTGATGAAGCATTTAAGTATATAAGGGAGGTTGTTAAGTGGGATGAAGTAAGAGAAGAAAACTACTATGGTCCGGCGGAGGATTCTTTTTACAGCACCACTGATGTTAGCACCTCGCCATTCGTGCAACAAGAATGAAACTGCCGTGTCGTATTGTATTGTATTGCATGTTGATTTGTATAGTAGATAGATGAGAGAGAGATTAATAAGCCAACTTTGTTGATGTACTGTTTTCATCTTTATAGTTAATGAGGTTGATGCCTTTCTGAGTATTCTGAGGCCGGCGCCATGTTGAAAGATCTCTTGGCCAGACCTTACCTCTGAGTAAGAAGAGTCAGACTCTGTGGGCACGACCCAAAGTGATCTCTGGATTAGTGGGGCTAGTTTGGTCCTGGATACCGGCCTTTACACAAAAGAAAAAATGATACTCATCGTAACATTGTGTCACTATAAACAATTGATCGTGTGTAGTGACACTGTGTAATGATGATATCATTTTCTTTTTTGATTTTACCTTTAAGAACTGTAGCAGGCTGAAGTTCTTGTTTTGGTTAATTTAGATGATGTGATTGTTGAGTTGAATGATGGTGACAAAATCTGTACCCCTGCAGTGTATTCTTCTGATAAATAAAACTTCCTATATTAGAGTAACTGAGAAGGAATGTTTTAAGTAGGGGGTCACTGAAATTTATGTATTTAATTTTGTGTCGATTTCGTTATCTTATTAATGTTCAAAATGGTGTTTTTTTCCGGACTAACACCCGAAAAAAAACAACGAAACGAACCAGAAACAATCAGCAACAGGTTGGACTACATCCCAGCATCAAACTGGACTAAAACCTAAATAACGAAACACCGGGACAACCTGCACCTGCCTAAACCAACCGCTATAGAAAATTATGAGAGCAAAAACTTCTTCTGTTCAGGTGGAAAGAATCATGCACGCCAGCAAAGTCAGACGCATTGTTCGATCCTTGTTCTTGTTTTACGTTCACCGGCTCTCCATATCCATAAAATGTTTCGAGGTACTACAAGGCCACTACACTGTAGTAGTAACGGACAATGCAACGGGTAATTAAGAAATTTAAGCTCAGAAGAAAAATTGTACAAGTGCCATGACATCACGATGGCTTGTATTTCGGACATTGATTATGTGATATCCTGGATTTTCGAAAAAGGACAAAGTTGTCTTTCAAAGAAATTTTGGAATTTTTAATTTCTCTTTTTCATTTTCTTATTATTTTTAAAACTTATATATAAAAAATATTTAATAACCGATGGGAGTTTATTTCTTGTCCAAATAAAACTGCCCTCAATGTGTATCAGTTGTTAGAAAAATAGAATCCAACTCCTGTGGCATAGTTGGAACTATACAGAGAGAGAAAAAAAAAAATCCTGGAGGAATCTCTTAAATTCTAACAAATCCGTGTTGCAAAACTTCATCGAAATGAAGAACATATCAAGAAGCAAGAAAAGTAGACTATAACTTTAGAGGAAAGAGGAAAAACATAGAAAAGAGAATTTTATTCATATCATTGATTCAAGTTTACAACTAATGATTATTCTATGTAATATACAGTATATATACACCATACATTCGATTAATCAGCTACTAATTAAGTTAGTTACAACAACTCCAACAACTTTCAACTGTCTCCAACCGTTTATGTTATCATGTGTTCGACCAAATGCCCTAGTGGCATTTGGTGTGTCTTCTGTTTTCAGCTCCATGTCTTGAGTCTTGTTCAGGCAGTCTTGAGTTTTGTCCTGGCAATCTACCTTGTGCATTATGCATTTGGTAGATGATCTGCAACACCCCTTCTCAAGTTGTAGTTTGGTGCCAAAGTACAACTTGCAATCTACCTTGTGCATTATGCATTTGGAGCTGCAAAGATGTTGTGTATAGGATATCTTGGTAAGAGTCTGGAAAAGGTTGCCTTGTCAACAGGTTTGGTGAGGATATATGCTAGATTATCTTTACTTTTGACATGAAGATGTGTGAGTATCTTTTGTTGATACTTTTCCCTTACAAAATGACAGTCATGTCTATGTGTTCAGTACTCTCATGGAAAACTAGATTTTCCACTATGTATGTAGCACTTTGATTGGCATAAAAGAGTTGAACTACTATTGAATGAGGCACCTGAAAGTTAGTTAATAGGTAAAGAAGCCCACTGAATCTCACATGTTGTATGAGCCATGGCTCTATATTCAGCCTCTGAACTACTCCTACTGACTATTGTCTGCTTCTTACATTTCCAAGAAATCAGGGAATCCCCTAGGAATACTGTGTAACCAGATATGGAGCTTCTTGTTTCTAGACAGCCTACCCAATTAGAATCACTTAAGGCTTTTAGGACTGGTGTACCACTAGATGGAAATAATAAACCCTGGCCAGTAGCAGCTTTGAGAAACTTTAGTAGTTTGTGAGCAGCAGCCAAATGGTTTTCTGTTGGAGCATCTAAGAATTGACTAAGTTGCTGTACTGGAAAAGCAATATCAGGCCTGGTATTACTAAGATATAGTAATTTTCCTACAAGACTTCCTGTAATACCTATTGTCTGAGAGAAGAGGAGAATCTTTAGGTTCAAGCTTCACTTTTGGATCCATAGGAATAGTAGAAGGTTTAGCACCTAGATAACCAAACTCCTTTAACAAATCCAGACAATACTTTCTCTGGTTCATTATAATTCCACGTTCAGATCTTGCAACTTCATATCCTAAAAAGTACTTCAAAGTTCCCAAGTCCTTGATGGTGAATGTATGATGTAGGAGGTCTTTAAGAGCCTGTATTGCTTGCAGATTAGGATTGCCTACCACTATATCATCCACATAGACTAGGAAGGCAATGAAAGTAGAACCTTGGCCTTTGGTAAAAAGGCAATGACCATTCTTGGATTGTGTGTAACCTGCTTCAAGAAGTGCATCTGTGAGCTTGGCATTCCATTGCCTACTAGCCTGTCTAAGACCATAAAGAGATTTAGTCAATTTACATACTTGTTTGGAGTTTCAAACAAATAAACCAGGTGAAGGTCTCATATAAACCTCTTCATCTAAATCACCAAGTAGAAATGCAGTATTTGTTAGGTGTTATGCCCGAAAGACAATTTTTAATTGTTTTATTTAATGAATGAATTGGCATTATTATTCATATTTATTATTTCTCATATTCACCGATGTGACAATAGTATTTACACTACAGAAAACCCTAAAGTCTATCGTTTATGTAATCACTTAACTCAGTGTATGGGATATACACGGGAGGATTGAGTTAGTGAAGATGTACTTAAAATACAATTAGCCCGTAGTGAAGTTAATCGAGAGTATCGGGTCTCTCCTTTAACATGCTATTAATGCTGAGAACACAATAGGTGTGATTGTCTTATCCGGACTTTCGGTTAAGAGAACCTAGTGGGGCATTTATATATGATAGATATATATATAAATTTGGACCGATTTGATTAGAGTTCATGATATAATTCCGTAATCGAGAAGTCTTATCGAATCAATCGATGATCATATTTATGGATATATCTTAATCCTGAGGCGATCACAGTCAACTACTTGAATCAGTATGAGGTTTGACTTGACGGTTAAGGATTACACTGAGTCTGTGATATGAATTACCCCATCTTGGCATTATACTGGATTGAGTGAGTAGTCTGTGTTATCACAGATACGGAATCCATTCCTTCCATTTATGGAAGTAGATAGACAGTTCCCTTATTTGTTAATCCTATAAACTGATCGATCCATGGAGTTCATATTACACTGATTAGCTACTAGTGAGTTGTATGAATTAATTGATCACTAGGGGGTTAATGGTAAATAAGGATAAGAGGTTTTAAAAAGGGTTAACGGTAACTTCCCGATTTAGAATGAACAGTCTATGGAGGATTAATCCATATGTAATGATTATATCAATAGACGCTTATTATCATTCTCGTGAGGAGATAAATATAATCTTATAATCGGAGGAGTGCAGTCACGGGATTATGATGGCATATTCCTGTGATTAATTTATCGAATATAATTATTCTGTTCGTAAGATAATTATTTATTTGATTTATCGGAGCCGCTGATTATTAGTCCATGGTCCTCGGCGTGCCTCCAATATATCATAGTTATTCTCGGACGTCGAATCCTAATAATATTAATTTAGTTCTTATTAGAATTTAATTAAAACGATATGTGAATTAATTGTTTAGTAGACTATTAAATTAGTTGGGCTAAATAATTAAATATGTGAAAAAGACATTTTTCATAATCTTGGCCCAAAAGTGTATCATAGTCGAAAATTATAGTGACTAGGTCACAAGGGAATTTTCGGCCTCCACATTGATTTATGGAATAAGAAATTGTTTTCTTGTGGATTAATAAGACATGTGCACAAATATTTATTAGATAAATATTTTATGGAAAAAAATAAAGATAAAGATTATTCTAGATTAGTTCTAAATATTTCTAGGATTATCTTTTATTTAATAGGATTATTATAATTGATTTTGTATTAATTATTAAATCCTTGGAGGACAAGGATTACTCTCACTATATAAAGAGAGTTCTCCTGCCTAATCTGAGACAACATAATTCGACTTCTATCTCTTAAAGAGAAGAAGGGAAAATTCGGCCAAGGGGAATAAGAGGGAGAATCTTGGAGGTTTTCCGGGTAGCATATCGGGGGGATTCGAGACGAGGATTTCCTTCCACCGGGAGTTGCTCGGATCACACGTGCGGAAGATCGTGGTGCTCTTCACACTATCCTTTGATCTTCATATTGCGGTTCTTCTACTTGGATTTTGAGATCCAAGAGGTATGTTCTACAACCCCCTTGTAGAGTAGATCTAGTTATTTTATTACGTGTAAATTATAGATCTAGATCCTTAAATCGCTTCCGTTGCGGATGGTATAACTAACAGTGGTATCAGTCGCCTGGTGATCTATATTTATACGTATAAAATATTAGATCTAGGAGTGGAAAACATGTAGTTTTTGTGTCCCAATTTTTCGGTTGGGGCCGATGCATTTTTTTCTATGTTGCGATTGTTGTGGTTAAAGAGATGGATTGTGTTGGTATTGTTTACCCGTTGATCTATTTTGTAGCTCTTTTGATTAATATCACTTGAGCATAGAACTTGTAATTTAATTTTATGCAACTCGAAAATTGTAAAGATGGCTTCTTTGTAATTTAATTTTTGTTCCGGGTTCGAGTCGACGAAGATCATGGTGTTGAAGATCATCAAGAAGGTAAAACGGAAGGAGGCCGAATTGTTTAATTATCTTTTTTTTCAACGGCGGCAATTCTGTTTTTTTTGGCGGCAGCAATTTTATTCTTGTAACCTAATGTATTTGCATTGGCCGTAAGGTTTGACCAAAAAAAAAAAGTTTTTTTTTTTATTTAACTTTGCTGCCGTGACATGCTGTAAAAAAAAAAAAAAAACAATTTTATAATATATTGGTATATTACGACCTCCTCTCCTCGTGGTTCGTGTCCATATTGAAGGTTCGAGGTCCGGATGTTTCAAGATCTAAATCGAAGATCGAGATTTGAAGACTTAGATTAAATTTTACTTTTCCTTAGAAAATAGGTTAGTCGGGGGTACCAACGATCCATCTCGGTATTTAAATTTTTCCGCAATTTATTTTTTATGTGTTTGATCATAAAATAGATATAAAATCGGAATTGCCATGACATGCATCATATCATAAATCCACTCCATGTATACATGTAGAATTTTAATTTTGGTAATTAAAATAGGCATGTATACAAACTCGCGTAATTAGTTGAAATTTAATTAATATGTGGTAATTAATTAATTTAGTAACTAATTAAAGATCCGAGGACGGGTTATGAAATCGTTAAGCCTTTCGGTGTGGGTTCTCGGTGAACCGCCTTAAAAGCCCAAACGAGATCACGTTTTCGATTAAGTAGTGTCTACGAGATTGAATGATGGTAAAAGAACAATAAATCTTGGATAAAAACGGTTCGCTAGCTATAGGTTGGGTGGTCAAGCGAGCTTCGCTCGACCGACTTAACCCTCCTAGTGTGTGATGTATGCACGGGGTCCGGCAAGACTAAACTACACCGGCGGCGGAGGGTGATTCCTTCTTATCTCAATGGGGCTCTCTTGACTGACTTCGACCGATATCGCGATATGTTCCAACGAATAGGACGGGTAGGCTTGCCTACGTTACCGACACCATTCGGAATCCTTGATTTGATGTGCTTTTATGTTAACATCAAAAGGCGTGGTTAGTTAACCCACCACCATTTCCAAAATATTGAGTGGGAGCGGGGAGGCGATAGCCAACCCCACGGCCTCTACTATAGATACAAGTAAGTGAGAGAAGGTGGTGACGCGCGGCGCTTTGATTCGTCCCCTACGGATGGTGTTCACCCCTATCAACATTCATGGCTTGGTCTCGAAAGGATAGGATTTCCGGTACTCGTCGGGTCACCGACCTATCTACGACGGCACACTCGGGCGCACTAAGAGATCCGATATAGTAGGTCACACTCATCAAGGATATTCTTGATAATATCTAGGCTAAAAAAGGAAGGTAGTCAATGAATAAAGGGATGTTCGATTCTCGTGGGATGTTCAATTCTCACAAGTTATTCATGGATGAGATTGTCTCGATTTAACCGTCATCTCTTTGACCTACCCTACGGCGGCACTGAGATGCGAGGTTAAAACCTTGTAATGGTAGAGTAGACTTACTTATAGTTTACAATTCCTAAAATAAAATCATATAGTAGTGTTAAACTTGAATTAATATATGTCATTTTATTTACAGCATTATATCCCTTACTAAATTGCTTAAAAATTAATAATTGACTAGTACTGACTTCGTTAAAAAGTGGAAAGTAACTAGGAGGTTGAACTAGTTAATCGATAATGCAATTATTTTTCGAAAGAGATATTTTCTCTTAAGCCTTTTAAAAACCAGAGTGACATATATGTATGTCACTAGTGTCATTTGTGTCAAACGGAAGACAAACTTAGTTTGATCAAAGGTGATTTCGGACTTTGAAATTCTTCTAGTGAATTTTGAGTGTGTAGTGATTACACGAGTAATTTTCTAATTGAAAAATCGGAAAATCATGAAGTGTTACTAGTTGGACGATATTTGGAATCGATGAACTAGTGGGAGCTTTATGACTTGTTGTTTTTCTTGAACATTAGAAAAGTGTAACTGACTACACACGTAACCGTTCTAATTGAAAAACCGGAAAGTCATGAAATGTCGCTAGTTGGACGATATTTGGAATCAATGAACTAGTGGGAGTTCTATGATTTGTTGTTTTTCTAGAAACATTGGAACTATGTACGAAAGATTTTCTAATAAAAAAAATCGGAAAATCATAAAAAATAAAGCATTGCTCGTTAGACGGTACTTGGAACCGATAAACTAGTGGGAGCTTTAATATTATGATTTGTTGTTTTTTCTAGTATCCGAGAAGTCCCGACGAGTAACACTCGAAATAGACATCCCACGGTTCAAGAGTAGTGTCTGTTAGTAAAATATCATCGCAACGGAAGCGATTTAAGGATCTAGATCTATGTGTATACGTAATAAAACATCAAATCTACATCTACAAGTGAGTTTGTAAATCATACCTTTTGGATCTCGAAATCCAAATCGAAGAACCGCAAGGAGGATGAATTGGGAGTAGATGTGATGAGCACCACAGCCTTCCGTACGTGTGATCCAAGCAATTCCCGGTGGAAGGAATTCTAGACTCGAACCCCTCCGATATGCTACCCGGAAAAATCACTAAGATTTTCCTCTACAACTATGGCCGAAAATTTTTCTCTCTTTTTCAAAGGAAGAAGTCGAAATTTGTTGTTGTTGTGTTGAGGCTTGTGATAACTCTCTTTATATAGAAGAGTAAACTTAGCCTCCAAGGATTTTATTATTCCAATAAATAAATCCATAAATAAAAGATAATCTCATAATATTTTAGAACAAATCTAAAAATAATATTTATCTTTATTTATTACCATAAATATTTATCCAATAAATATTTTATGCACATGTCTTTTTAACACACAAGAAAACTAATTCCTTGTTAAAAAGGACATATGAGGCGCCACAACTTTTATTGACCTAGTCAATATTAATTTTGCCATTACACAACAATTTGGGCCAAGATTATGGAAAATGTCTTTTCCACATATTTAATTATTTAGCCCAACTAATTTAATAGTCCACTAAACAATTAATTCACATATCGTTTTAATAAAGTCCAACATGAACTAAATCAATATTATTAGGATTCGACGTCCGAGAATATACATGCTATATTAGGAGGCACGTCGGGGACCATGGACTAATAATCGTGGCTTCGATAAATCAAATAAATAATTATCGTGATTTAATGAACAATTATATATTCGATAAATCAATCACGAGAATATGCCACCATAATCCCGTGATCGCACTCCTCCGATTATAAGATTATATTTATCTCCTCACGAAAGTAACAAGCGCCCTTTGATATAATCATTTCATATGGATTAATCCTCCATAGACTGTTTCATTCTAAATCGGAAGTTACCGTTAACCCTTTTCGAGAACATCTTGTCCTTACTTACCGTTAACCCCTAAGTGATCAATAATTCAAATAACTCTTTGGTAGCTAATCGGTGTAATATGAATCCCATGGATCGATCAATGTCTAGGATTAACTCATAAAGGAATCGTCTATCATCTACTTCCATAAATGGAAGGAATGGATTCCGTATCTCGTGATAACACAGACTACTCACTCAATCGAAGACAATGCCAAGATGAGGTAATTCGGATCACAGACTCGGTGTAATCCTTAACCGTCAAGTCAAACCTCATGCGATTCAAGCGCTTGATCGTGATCACCTCAGATTAAGATATATCCATAATATGATCATCTAATGATTCGATAAGACTTCTCAATTACGAATTATATTGAGAACTCAGATCAAATCGGTCCGATTCTATATGATATATCTATCATATATAAATGCCCCATTAGGTTCCTTAACCGAAAGTCCGGATAAGACGATCACACCTATCGTGTTATGGGCGCATTAATAGTAACGTTAAAGGGAGACCCGATACTCTCGATTAACTTTACTACGGACTAATTGTATTTTAAGTACATCTTCACTAACTCAATCCTCCCGTGTATGTCTCATACACTGAGTTAAGTGATTACATAAACGATATACTCAGGGTTTTCTGTAGTGTAAATACTATTGTCACATCGGTGATTATGAGAATAATAAATATGAATAATAACACCATTTCATTTATTAAATAAAACAATTACAAAAATTGTCTTTCGGGCATCACACCTAACAATCTCCCACTTGCACGAAAGCTTGTGATTAATTGTTTTAGAGCACACCCTATTATTTAAAATACAGCAAACTATCACTCCCACTTGCTCTAAAGCAAATGAGACATGTCTCTAATACCTATAGTCTCCAAGTGTCGACTAAAAGCTTCAATCGGCAAAGCGTCTTGGTGAATGGATCACAGGATTATCGGCGGAGGCAATTTTACGGACGGAAATGTCACCTCTATCGACAAAATCATTGATCACCCAAGATTTCCTCTCTATATGCTTCGACTTCATTGTGTTTTCGAGGTTCTCTAGAGTTGGCAATGGCCCCATTGTTATCACAATAGAGAGTAATAGGATCCTCAAAGATTCGGGACAACGCCTAATCCGATGAACTTTCTTAACTAAATCGCTTCTTTAGTCGCCTCCGAGGCCGCTTATGAACTCGGCTTCCATTGTTGAATCGGTCTTTGGATTGCTTTTGGCTTCTCCATTCAATCGCACCGCCACCAAGCGTAAACACCGAACCGAGAGGTAGATTTGAATCATCTCTGTCTGATCAAAATCGAATCGGTGTATCCCGCTAGCTCCAAACTCCCACTCGAATAGGCGAGCATATAATTTACGGTTCTCTTCAAATATTTGATGAGATTCTTTTATCTTTGTCGGTCGCGGTTGCCTGGATTTGACTGAAAACGGCCGACTAATCCAACGCCGTAACAAATGTCGTGTCTCGTACACCTCATGGCATACATAAGACTACCAATGACCGAGGCATATGGCACTCTTCCCATAGCTTCAATCTCTTCGTGGGGTTTGAGGCCCCTGAGTCTTAGAGAGGTACACGCCGTGACGGGTTGGTAGAAAACCCTTCTTTGCGTTTTCCATACTGAAGCGTGCTAGCACCTTATCTATATAAGTTGCTTGGGACAGAGCCAACATCCTGTTCTTGCGATCCCTTATAATTTGGATCCCTAGAACATAACTCGCTTCTCCCAAATCTTTCATTTGGAATTGCGTGGTCAACCAACTTTTTACGTCGGACATCATCCCCTTATTGTTGCCAATTAGGAGTATGTCATCGACGTACAACACGAGAAATACAACACTATCTTTGATAACCTTCTTGTACACACAAGATTCAGCAAAGTGTTGTTCGAAATCATAAGACTTGATCGTGTGATCGAATCTATGATACCAGGAACGAGATGCTTGCTTCAAACCATAAATGGATCTAAGCAACTTGCACACCATGTGCTCTCGACCTTCTTCAATGAATCCCTCTGGTTGCTGCATATAGATTTCCTCGTCAAGAAAGCCGTTTAAAAATGCTGTCTTAACATCCATTTGCCAGATCTCATAATCCAGACATGCAGCAATCGAAATGAGGATGCGGATGGTTTTCATCATGGCCACAGGTGAGAAGGTTTCCTCGTAGTCAATACCCTCTCGCTGTGTGTAACCTTTGGCTACCAGCCGTGCTTTGAAGGTTTCGACCTTCCCATCCACTCCTCTCTTTCGCTTGTAGAGCCATTTACATCCAATGGGCCTTTCACCCCGAGGAAGTTCTACAAGTTTCAGATCGAGTTAGAGTACATTGACTCCATCTCTTGATTCATAGCGTCAATCCATTTATCCTTATCATGATCCAGCCAAGGCCTTCTTATAGGTCAAAGGATCATCTTCCACCCCATCGAGGCGACTACATTTGCCTCTAAATTCATGCCGCATCGAGCCGGTGGCGAACCACTCTCATGAGACGTCGGGGGTGGAACAGAACGCCGGAAGTGATTGTTGTATCATTCGTGTTGTTTATAGGGACATCGGCAGACCACAATAGGTTTGATGTTATCGGAGAGTAATTCCTCTAGTACAATTTTACTTCGAGGTCTGTGGTCTTTCATATAACTTTCCTCCAAAAACGTAGCGTTAGTCGAGACTAGCACTTTGTTATCTTCCGGATCGTAAAATAGACCACCACGTGTACCTTTTGGATAGCCTACAAATAGACATACTTTCGTACGTGATTGTAGCTTGGTAGTGTTGTCCATTAGCAGATGTGCAGGACAACCCCATATGCGGAAGTGACGCATGCTTTCGCGATGTCGCGACCACATTTCATGGGTGTCTTTTCGACAGACTTGGACGGTACTGCATTCAAAATGTAGACCGCTGCTTCTAAAGCATAACCCCAAAAGGATATAGGTAGTGAGGCGTAGCTCATCATTGATCTTACCATGTTGATCAATGTCCTGTTTCTCCTCTCAAAGAACTCCATTTCTTTGAGGTGTCTCAGCGCCGAACGTTGGAAACAAATCCCATTTTCACCAAGTAGTCAATGAACTCAAGATCTAAATACTCACCTCCACGATCCGAGTGGAGGCATTTCAATGACTTGCCTAGTTGCCTTTCGGCTTACGCTTGGAACTCCTTGAACTTTCCAAAAGCCTCGATTTCTATATGCAGAGATAAACATAACCGAATCTCGAGTAGTCATCAATGAAAGTCACGAAATACTCGTATCCGCCTCACAGCTTGTACGCTCATCGGACCACAAAGGTCCGAATGCACTAAGTCTAGAGTTCCCCGTGGGCCCTTTACCCTTTGATGAGAAGGGACGCTTAGTCATTTTTCCTCCAGGCAACACTCGCAGACAGCAAGTGTGTCAACAGATGACTCACCTAAGGCATGAGCCTTTTCTAGTCTTTTGAGTCTTTCCAAGGAAATATGGCCGAGCCTTAGATGCCACAAGTATGTTTTATCTTCTTTATTTGAGAAACTTTACGCCTTTTAGCGAGATCTTTGATGAGCGATTTTAAACATTTTTGAATTAAGTAGGGAGCTTTATGTGGTTTTACAAAATATAAACCATTTTCATTCAGTAGTTGAACATAATTCAAAACCATTTTTGAAATAACAAATTCACCATTCATAAATGAAACAGAAAATGATTGTTCAACCAAGCAGAATAAGAAATCAAATTTCTCCTGAAATTGGGAATAAAATAAACATTGTCTAAATGTAAAATTCTATTATTGAAATGCAAATCCACAGCCCCAATTGCTTTAGCCGCTTGAAATGCGCCCCAAGTGCTACTCGCATCACTTGAGAACCCTCTTCCAACTCCTCATAAGAACTAAGAATCTGCAATGAAGAACATACATGGTTAGTAGCTCCAGATCAAGTATCCAATTGGACACATCTTTAGCTACATTAAAAGATTCCAAGAATAGTAATTCTAAATTACCTTTCTTATCTTTTCCAATGACACTTTGACTTTGCCATCTTTTACATCACGAAGATATTCTCGGACAATGGTGTCTCCAATGTCCTACCTCCTTACAAGAAAAGCATTTGCCCTTGGGCTTGGCCTCGCGTTTTCTTGGCTTTCGCGTCTCTTTTCTTCATTGGTTTGGGCACAGTGCAACATTTCCTTCTTCTTCGGTTTTGCCTTAGGCTTGTTTGAAGACTTAGCTTCGGCCATATTGGCTTCGGCTTTCTTATCCCCTACTTGGGCTTTATCTTTCGATAGTAGGCCCTCGTAGATTGTCAGCTCATTCAATATCTGTGTCATGGATAATTCATATTTGCCCATCAGATACTGAGTTTTGAACGGGATAAACTCAGGAGTCAACGATTCCAAAATCATTGATACTTGAGTTGCCTCATCAAACTTTGATTCATGAATACCGGCGTCGTTGAAGTAACTGATCATATTCAAAACATGACCATTCACCGCTTGACCCTTCTTCAGTTTCGTGTTAACAGCCAACCTGATGGCATCGTGTCTTGCTTGGTTGCTAGGTGATCCAAACATCGTAGTAAGTTTCCGCATGATTTCTCCTGCAGACTCAAACTCCTCAATCTGGGTCCTAATGACCTCTCGACATCGCCGCCAGGATGAGCCCACGAGCCCGGTTGTCGGCTTCGATCCAACGATTACGCTGCTCGATCTCGGCTTTACAGGTTTTGGATCGCCACGTAGGGCATTCCAAAGTGAGTACGTGTTGCACATTCTCATATGTGAGTACCACGCTTAAGTTACTCTTCCATTTCTTAAAGTTGTTTCCGTTAATTTTTAGATGAAGAAAGGTAAATTTGAGTAGACATTTTTCTTTGAAAATAAAATGACATACATTAATTCAAGTTTAACACTACTATATAAATTTATTTTTAGGAATTGTAAACTAAAATTAAGTCTACTCTACCATTCCAAGGTTTTAACCCCCGATCTCGGTGCGCCGTAGGTAGGTCAAAGAGATGAGACGGTTAAATCAATGAATAACTTGTGAGAATCAGACATCCCACGAGAATCGAACATCCCTTTATTCATTGACTACCTTCCTTTTTTTTAGCCTAGGTATTACCAAAAATACCCTTGATGAGTGTGACCTACTATATCAGATCTCTTAGGTACGCCCCGAGTGTGCCGTCGTAGGATAGGTCAGTGACCCGACGAGTACCCAGAAATCCTATCCTTTCGGAGACCAAGCCATGAATGTTGATAGGGGTGAACACCATCCGTAGGGGACGAAATCAAAGCGCCGCGAGGCGCCACCCTTCTCTCACTTACTTGCATCTATAGTAGAGACCGTGGGGTTATTGTCGCTTCCCCGCTCCCACTCAATATTTTGGAAGTGGTGGTGGGTTAACTAACGCGTCGCTTTTGATGTTAACATAAAAGTACATGAAATCAAGGATTCGAATGGTGTCGGTGACGAGGCAAGCCTACCCGCCCTATTCATTGGAACATATGTGATGAATGGACGAAATCGGGTCAAGAGAGCCGCGTTTGAGACGGGAAGGAATCACCCCTCCGCTCTCCGGTGTGGCTTAGTCTTGCCGGACCCCGTGCATACATCACACCAGAGGGTTAAGTCGGTCGAGCCAAGCTCGATTGACCACCCAACCTATAAAGCGAACCGCTTTTATCCAAGATTTATTGTTCTTTTACCATCATTCAATCTCGTAGACACTACGAATCGAAAACGTGATCTCGTTGGAGCTTTAAGGCGGTTCACCGAGAACACACACCAAAGGCTAACGATTTCATAACCCGTCCTCGGATCTTTAATTAGTTACTAAATTAATTAATTACCACGATTAATTAAATTTCAACTAATTACGCGAGTTTGTATACATGCCTATTTTAATTACCAAAATTAAAATTCTACATGTATGCATGGAGTGGATTTATGATATGAATGCATGTCATGGCAATTCCGATTTTATGTCTATTTTATGATCAAACACATAAAAATAAATTGCGGAAAAATTAAACACCGAGATGGATTGTTTGTACTTCTCGTATCTAATCTATTCTAGGAAAAATAAATTAAATTACAATCTTCTTGTCTTGAGTCTTGATCTTCAAATCTTGAACTCGAACCGTCGGAACACGAACCACTTAACACCCGAGAGGAGAAAAGGTCTTTTAATTAAATAAATCCAATTTATTATAATTAATTTTTTTTTTGTTACAATGGTGCGGCCTTAAAAAAATATTTCCAGAAATTATTTTTTTTTTGTTTATGTCGGCTGTTCTTTATATTTTCAGAAAAATAATTTTATTTTATTTTTTTTTTGTTTTTCTGCCATAAGCAGATTTTGTTACCAAAAAAAAAACTTAACAAAAAAAATAGTTGACAGCCGCCTTTTCTGAAACCCTAGCCGCAGCATTAATGTATACAGGACTTATAGCGACGCTTCTCGCCGCAGAAAGTCCTGTAGCAGCTTTTTATTAAAAAAATTATCCGCTTCTCCTCGCTCATACCTTGGGTTTCGCTTTTATCTTCAAATTTTCCAGCAAGATCTTCAACTTATCCAGTCCGGATGATCAAAATTATAATAAAAGATACTACTTTTACATATAAATTTGAAAATTGACATAAATAAAATACAATTCCTATGCTCAATTGTTACCAAACAAAAGAGCTACAATGGATCTAACGAGTAAACAATACCAACCCCAATCCATCTCTTCAGCCAAGACAATCATAATCATAAAAAAAAAAAAAAAAAAATTTCGGCCCTCTTCTTTTTTAAAAAAAAAATGGGACAGAAAAAAAAACTACATGTTTTACCACTCCTAGATCTTATATTTTATACGTATAAATATAGATCACCTTAGCGACTGATACCACCGTTAGTAAAATATCATCGCAACGGAAGCGATTTAAGGATCTAGATCTATGTGTATACGTAATAAAACATCAAATCTACATCTACAAGTGAGTTTGTAAATCATACCTTTGGATCTCAAATCCAAATCAAGAACCGCAAGGAGGATGAATTGGGAGTAGATGTGATGAGCACCACAGCCTTCCGTACGTGTGATCCAAGCAATTCCCGGTGGAAGGAATTCTAGACTCGAACCCCTCCGATATGCTACCCGGAAAAATCACTAAGATTTTCCTCTACAACTATGGCCGAAAAATTTTTCTCTTTTTCAAAGGAAGAAGAGTTAAATTTGTTGTTGTTGTGTTGAGGCTTTGGAGAACTCTCTTTATATAGAAGAGTAAACTTAGCCTCCAAGGATTTTATTATTCCAATAAATAAATCCATAAATAAAAGATAATCTCATAATATTTTAGAACAAATCTAAAAATAATATTTATCTTTATTTATTACCATAAATATTTATCCAATAAATATTTTATGCACATGTCTTTTTTAACACACAAGAAAACTAATTCCTTGTTAAAAAAGGGCATATGAGGCGCCACAACTTTTATTGACCTAGTCAATATTAATTTTGCCATTACACAACAATTTGGGCCAAGATTATGGAAAATGTCTTTTCCACATATTTAATTATTTAGCCCAACTAATTTAATAGTCCACTAAACAATTAATTCACATATCGCTTTAATAAAGTCCAACATGAACTAAATCAATATTATTAGGATTCGACGTCCAGAGAATATACATGCTATATTAGGAGGCACGTCGGGACCTATGGACTAATAATCAGCGGCTCCGATAAATCAAATAAATAATTATCTGACGAACAGAACAATTATATATTCGATAAATCAATCACAGGAATATGCCACCATAATCCCGTGACTGCACTCCTCCGATTATAAGATTATATTTATCTCCTCACGAAAGTAACAAGCGCCCACCGATATAATCATTTCATATGGATTAATCCTCCATAGACTGTTCATTCTAAATCGGAAGTTACCGTTAACCCTTTTCGTAACATCTTGTCCTTACTTACCGTTAACCCTAAAGTGATCAATAATTCAAATAACTCACCGGTAGCTAATCGTTGTAATATGAATCCCATGGATCGATCAATGTCTAGGATTAACTCATAAGGAATCTGTCTATCTACTTCCATAAATGGAAGGAATGGATTCGTGATCTCGTGATAAACGACTACTACTCACTCAATCCAAATACAATGCCAAGATGAGGTAATTCGGATCACAGACTCGGTGTAATCCTTAACCGTCAAGTCAAACCTCATACCGATTCAAGCGCTTGACTGTGATCACCTCAGATTAAGATATATCCATAATATGATCATCTAATGATTCGATAAGACTTTCAATTACCGAATTATATTGAGAACTCAGATCAAATCGGTCCAAATTTCTATATGATATATCTATCATATATAAATGCCCCATTAGGTTCCCTTAACCGAAAGTCCGGATAAGACGATCACACCTATCGTGTTATGGGCGCATTAATAGTACGTTAAAGGGAGACCCGATACTCTCGATTAACTTTACTACGGACTAATTGTATTTTAAGTACATCTTCACTAACTCAATCCTCCCGTGTATGTCTCATACACTCGAAAGTTAAATGATTACATAAACGATATACTGGGGTTTTCAGTAGTGTAAATACTATTGTCACATCGGTGATTATGAGAATAATAAATATGAATAATAACACCATTTCATTTATTAAATAAAACAATTACAAAAATTGTCTTTCGGGCATCACACCTAACAGTGTCTACTCAAACGAACCGCTGGTTCAAGACTGCTTCCATTCACGGAAAGTCAAGAATGGGAGAATATGTCTAAAAGTGTTAGTCATCTAAATCGAGAAAACTTTAAGGTCGAATCGAAAATTAATTAATCGAAAATCATAGGATAAGGGCGGTGATTTTGGATCACCAACCTATGAATCCTTGGCGATTTTCTCGAGCTAAGTTCTTTGAAGAACAAGGTAGCAGTGCATTTAACGATTAAAGGAGTAAACAACAGGCAGTTAATTTTAGCTAGAATAGTGGGAGTGATATAAGGAAATGAATCTCGGATTCAATCCTTGGATATTGCGGAAAATTTATTTTCGGTTTAAGATTTGTTAGAACGAATGGATTTACCTTCTATTCGATAATTTGTTTGTCGTATAGAAAGTGAATATACCATTTGTAGTACGAATCCAAGACTCGGACTTTTGTTTGATAAAGTCAAAACCACTTAGAACTGCTGAAATATGTATATAAAACACATCTTAAGAACTATTAAAAGCAATTGGTTTCGATATTTAGATAAACGCTTCTTCATATTCCATAGTTAGTCCATAGTCCCTAAAAGACAAGACTCAAGAGGCGGCTCGGGGTGATTCCTTTCTCCGATCTGGTTATATTGTCTCAAAGGTTCAATGACTAAGTTTCCTTTCAATCGGGAAAGGATAATGGTTATAAATAAGTAACATAGCTTGTTCATGACGACCTTCGGGGTCTGATGAAAGATACGAGCTAGTAGGAGCTTCTGAGTAGTGACTTCTTGTCTGATAACTATTCAAACACTCCGGTAAGGTTATTGTTAGGAACATCTTATTAAGTTTTGATGATGGCCATACTAGCTGTTATAGCAAGCCAGAAATAAGTTAGAATTCTCTGTATAAGTCTTTACTTAGAGTCTGACATGTTGTATAAGTTGAGTCAGACAAGTATTGTACTAGTTGGTAGGACGGAAAAGTGAAAACAAACTTTCGGCAGAGTGAAGCCAGCCAGGCACCACCAGAGAAGCAATGAAGACATTATGGTATGACTTATAACCAAGGAAGTCTGTGATGACATTGGATAAGTCCAAGTTATGTTTCAAGTGATGAAACTTAATATTCAAATATGGTGTACACTGATCTCACCCCAATCAAGGATCAGTGAAGTATAAAGATTCTCCTTTAAACTGAAGCAAAGAAGGAAACATTGAATCGGCTGAATAAACCGACTTTCGGCTTAGTGAAGACAAAACGGTGAAGGAAGATTTAAAACGGCTAAGTCAAAGGATCACTCAACCGTTCAGAAAACGGTGAAGTAACACTTTCCAGATCAGATTTGATATATGTTGAAGATACAGAAGATCATGCATTAAATGCACAATCAACAGAAGATCAATCAAGGACGGATTTTCTGCTATATGTTTGAAAGAAAAATCCGATCACTGAAATCAAGGAGAATGCAATTAAGGGGGAATAAAAAATGCAACCAAGGATTATTCCCTCATTAATATAGCCAACAGACGGAATTTCAAAATCAAGGTTATTCAAGGCTATAAATAGAAGGCATTGACAGAAAAAGAACAATGATTGAAAAAGAAAGATCAAGTAGAAACTCTGTCAATTTGAAAAGCCTTCTCTCTGAACTTAAAAAGATACATCTAGTGATCAATTCGCATTTACGTAACTACAAAGTCATATTCAAAGATCGAGATTGATCAAGCAAGTTTGTGGATCACATTCACATCAAATCAAGCAAATCGAATCGAGGCAACTGAGAAGGAGTTGAGTCTGTGATATGGCTTTGAAGGATTTTGATCTTAAGGAGCGACAAAAAGAGATCGAATCATCAAGTCATTGCGGTCAAGGAGTGATAGTCTTGCAGATTGTGAAGCTTGGGAAGCCAAGGACAATCATACTATTGTATCTGTGAAAACAATAGTGAATTCCTCCAATCATCACAGGAGATGAGTGGATTAAGGGATTACACCACCCTGAACCACTATAAGCCTTGTGTGAATTTACTTTCAGCAATTTACTTTACTGCATTCATTTAAATTTCCTAAGTCATAATCTATATCTGTGATAAACCAAACTACTTTGAAACAACAAATTAAGAAGGGACTTATCCGCTGCCCAAAAGCTTTTAAACATAAGAAAAGTTTTTGAAACTCCACTATAGTCATTCACCCCCCCTTTGACTATAGTTATACCCTTCTCTGGGACCAACAATTGGTATCAGAGCAGTGTTCCTAGTATCAGAACCTGTTCAGATCTAATTTCTGGTAACAAGAAGATCATATATTTTCAAAGTAGTTTTCAAATGTGAGTTTTCTATTCACTCACATATAGATCTATTATTTTTACTTATTGATTCCTCAAACGTTATGTCAAAAGTACCTGTTTTTAATGTTAATAATTTTGATGAGTATAAGATAAGAATGCTGTCTCATCTTGCAGCAACTCATGAGGAGATGCTGGACGTAATCAATGATGGACCAATCATGATCATGACTGTGGTATCCACAGGAGCAGATCAAGGGAAGGAAATAGACAAACCCAAGAAAGAATGGACCAAGGATGACATGAGAAGTGCAAATCTAGACTTTGTTGCAAAAGATATGATCTTGAAGACTCTAGATAGCAACATGTTCATGAGAATCAAAGATTGCAAAACAGCAAATGAGATGTGGGACAAGCTGGCACTAATTAATGAAGGATCTGAAGCAGTTAAGGAAAACAAGTTATCTGTTGCAAAACAGAAATTTGAGAATTTCAAGATGAAGGCTGGTGAATCCATTGATCAGATGGACTACAGATTCTCAAGCATCATCAGTGAACTGCAACAGCTTGGACACACATATCCCCAGAAAGAAGTATGCTTGAAGATCTTGAGGGGACTACCTGAAAGATGGAAGATCATAACATCAGTAATCAGAGGAACAACAAATCTTGCAAGCACTGACACTCTGACACTGATGTCCCAATTAAAAGCTCATGAATTCGAATTGAACGGTGAATATGGTGCTCCGGCAGAGACACAAAGAGCCACTGCACTGGTTGCACCCTAGCAAAGTAACTTTGCCGAATGCATCAGCAAAGAGACACATGAACTTAAAGAACATGTAGCTTTATTAGTTAAACGTTTTGTGAGTTTATCAAAAGAAGCCATTCAAAGGAAACTCATCATCAAGCAAAAGGTCAAGCTCAAACAAAGACTCAAGAAGAAAGATGATGAATACAGATGCTTCAATCGCAACATGAAATGCCACTTCAAGGGTGATTGTCCACGAAGAAAATGATAAAGATGACAAGAAGAAGTACAAGGCATCCAAAAGAGAAAAGGCAAGAAGGCACTCAAGGTTGAATCCAACAAAGGAAAAGAATGAAGAATCATCGATAATGACTCGGATGACGGTGATGAAGAAGACAACTCAAACAATGAAAAAGCATGTCTATGCCTCATGACCAAAGAATTAGATGAAGGCGAAGGTGATAGCTCGATAATCGAGGAAACAAGCTTATGTCTAATGGCTAAAGAATCAAATAAAACTGAGGTAACATCCAGCTCTTGTTCCTCATCAAATGCATCCACATCTAACACTGCACAATCTTCTAGTCTCCCATTAGATACAGCAGACCTAGTCCAAAATCTCATGACTAAATTTGATGAAATCGAAATGAATCATGAAATTCTGGAGAAGGAATGCAAGGATCTAAGAAAGGAAAACAAAAGATTAAAGAAAGAATTGGATAAAGTAAAAGCTGAACTAACTAGTAAGGAGATCTACTTAAATGATCAACAAACAACAGATGATCATACATCTGTTATTGACCGATCAGTTAAGAAAATCTCTTCACCAGTTAAGGAAAACACTACACCATTAAATGTACCAGCTTACAAACCCTCAAAAAGGTTTGGATCCAGATCTGGTCTTGGCTACAACAGTCAGGATGAGAGTAGAAACAATGGTCAACACAATTCTAAATTCAGGACCAATCATGGACCAAAATTTAGAAAAGGACAGACCATAGTTCCAACCTATCATCCTGCGCCGGTGAAGTCAAAACCTAGTGTAGTGAAACAACAGACTAAATCCTCATTCCAGTCAACCAAAAATAAGGACTTTCTAAAAGGTAAAGGTAGACTTTACCCTTCAGAGGATGATTGGAATGTTGCACCTCCAAAATACAAGAAGAAACCATTCCATAATATGCATCATATGTTTAAGAAAAATCAATCTAGATATGCTCCTAGACACATGAAGCAAGAAAGGTTTCCCACTGCATATTGGAAAGTGAAGAAGGATGCACATGCACCAAAAGTAGAGAAAAGTATCAGAATACCTTCAGTAAAAACTTTAGAAGCTATTCTGCCATGCCTTATACATATGAAGTTGATGACTTCAATTATCCAAAAAGAAGAACTTTTGGATACACACTTGGTATGGAAGGCATGACTGCTAACACGTATGGACCCAAACAGTGTTGGGTACCTAAACTTAATTAATTTGTTTTGTAGGATGTCTGGTACATAGACAGTGGATGTTCCAGACACATGATAGGAAATAAGAGATGGCTCACTGACTTTAAAGCTTTTGATGGACCCAAAGTTACATTTGGAGGCAAAGAAAACATTGGCAAGATTAAGGGGGAAGGCACAATACTCAAGAACAACTTGAAGATTCAAAATGTAGCATATGTCAAAGGACTTAATTTCAATCTGATGATCATCAGTCAATTCTGTGACAAAGGCTACAATGTGCATTTCAATAAGGAAGGATGCAAAGTGATTCACAGCCAAACCAACACTGTAGTTCTTACAGGTAGAAGACAAGATAACATGTATGTGGTAGATTGGAAAACAGCCAAGGCAGAAACATGTCTACTTGTCAAAAATAAACAATCAACCAGCTGGATTTTGCATAGAAGACTGAATCACCTGAACTTCAAGACCATCAACAAATTGTCAAAGATCAAGTTAGTTGAAGGCCTGCCAGAGATCATATTCAAGAAAGAAAGTCTATGTGATGCATGTCAGAAAGGAAAGCAAATCAAAAGTTCATTCAAGTCAAAAGCCCTATCAATCTACAACAAGAATTCTACATCTGTTACACATGGACCTGTTTGGACCAGTCACACCAGTAAGTGTAAGTGGTAAGAAATACACCCTAGTAGTGGTGGATGACTACTCAAAATACACCTGGACCATCTTCATGAATAAGAAGAAAGAGACACTCAAGAAATTGCCAGATTTGCTGAGAAGACTCCAAAATTAGAAAGAACTGAAGATTATCAAGATCGAGATCAGGCAGGCAATCGAATTTCTAAATGAAATTATCGAACCTATTGTGAAGAAAATGGAGTACTACATCAACTATCTGCAGCAGGAACCCCACAACAAAATGGTGTAGCAGAAAGATGAAACAGAATTCTCAAAGAAGCAGTCAGAACAATGATTGCAGAAGCATGCTTGCCAAAGAGATTTTGGGCTGAAGCAGAAAACACAGCATGCCATACACAAAACAGATCAATCATCAACAAACATCATGGAAAGACTCCATATGAAATATGGAATGGTAGAAAACCTAATATCTCATATTTTCATATGTTTGGATCAAAATGTTTTGTTTTGAACAGGAATCAGCTGCATACCTTTGATGAGAAGGCTGATGAAGCAATCTTTATGGGATACTCAAACACCAGTAAAGCATTCAGAGTACTCAACAAAAGAACATTGGTGATTGAAGAATCAATACATGTAGTTTTTGATGAACCAAATACAAATGGTGAAGATCTTCAAGATCAAGAAGAAGAAGCAACACAAAGGGAAATCTATACAAATGCAACAATACCAGCTTCTATCTTGAATCACCATTTTGAAGATCAAGAGGAGCCACATATCAACACAACAGAACAAGCACCAGAACTTGAAGCCCATACATATAATGAAGCTGTGGAAGCACCAAGTGAAGATCAACTTCAACCTGACTTAAGTTGGCTAAGAGATCATCCTGAAGAACAAGTCATTGGAGACATTCACACAGGAGTCAGAACCAGAAGACAACTGGAAAAAATGCTAACATGTTTTCTGTCACAAGTGGAGCCCAAGACAATAGATGATGCAATTCAAGATGCAGATTGGATTACAGCCATGCAAGAAGAACTAAATGAATTTGAAAGAAATGAAGTCTGGGAACTTGTTGACAGACCAGATATGGCCAACATCATTGGAGCAAAATGGGTATTCAGGAACAAGATGGATGAGCAAGGAACTGTTGTCAGAAACAAAGCAAGGCTAGTTGCAAAAGGCTACTCTCAAGCAGAAGGAATAGATTATGATGAAACATTTGCACCAGTAGCAAGATTAGAGGCAATCAGACTCTTTCTAGCTTTTGTTGCATTCAAAGACTTCAAAGTCTATCAAATGGATGTCAAAAGTGCATTCCTAAATGGACTTTTGGAAGAAGAAGTATATGTGGAACAGCCTCCTGGCTTTCAAATCAAAAAAAAAAGGCAAAGTATACAAACTCAAGAAGGCCCTTTATGGACTCAAACAGGCACCTAGAGCCTGGTATGAAACACTATCACAATTCCTGATCAAGAATGGATTCAACAAAGGAACTATAGACAAGACTCTATTCAAACTAGAGGAAGGAACAAGCACATTGCTAGTACAAATCTATGTTGATGATATCATCTTTGGATCAGAGGATGAAAAGCTATGTGAGAAATTTGCAAACCTGATGAAGGGCAAATTTCAGATGAGCATGATGGGAGAATTAAATTATTTCCTTGGCCTCCAAGTAAAGCAAATGAAGGATGGTATTTTCATTAGTCAAGCCAAGTACACAAGAGATCTAATACACAAGTATGGGATGGATACAAGTGGCACAGCAGACACACCAATGTGTGCAAGAGTAATTCTTGGAAAAGATGAAACAGGGAAGGATGTTGATCAGAAAATGTATAGAGGAATCATTGGATCCCTACTATACTTAACTGCAAGTAGACTTGACATAGCATTTGCAGTTGGAGTATGTGCAAGGTTTCAAGCTCAACCAAAGGAATCACATCTTCTAGCAGTCAAAAGAATAATCAAATACTTGAAAAACACTATCAATGTAGGAATTTGGTATCCAAAAGATGGAGGATTTAAGCTGATATCATATTCGAGACTCGACTATCTTTGGATGCAAAATAGATAGAAAAAGTACATCCGGAACTTGTCAAATGCTAGGCAGCAGACTAGTCTCATGGTTCGAAGAAAAGTAAAACTCCATATCTACATCAACACACCAAGGTAATATATAGCAGTAGTAGTTGTTGTGCACAAGTACTTTGGATCAGACAACAACTAAGGGATTATGGAGTGGAGGAGAAAACAATTCCAATCATGTGTGATAACACAAGTGCAATATCTATTACTGAAAATCCAGTGTTGCATTCAAGAACAAAGCACATTGATGTGAGACATCATTTTATCAGAGATCATGTTGAAAAAGGAGATGTCATCCTAAAATACATACCCACTGAAGATCAATTGGTTGACATCTTCACCAAACCACTCAGTTATGAAAGATTTAGCATGTTGAGAACTGAGTTAGGAATGATTGAATTTGATTAAGTACTAAAGAGCAGCTAACTGGAGTAATCGGCTAAGTGACTTCGTCAGTTGTTTAACCCTTTTACATTACAGGAGATGTAGCAGGTAAGACACTGGTATCCAGCGAAGTCAACTTAATTGATTGTTAGGAACGGTTAAATGGAGCAGCTCAGTGAAGAATTCAATATATCGGCTAAGTGACCAGCCAAGACACTCTACCGAAATAAAGACTTGGACAAATTAAAGTGTGAACAAAATCAACCCTTTTGACACGTGGAGAATAAGGAAATTATGGAGGATTATTCTGTGGAAGATTACACACGTGGAAATCAATTTATAATCGTGGAGGTAACCATATTATTTTTTCAAATTATAAACGCCTCGATTCCCGGACTCTATCATTACTTACCTCAATCCACTCCCCCATTACACTCGAATATCGCGATTTACATACACAAAATCACGCCATTATGTCACAAAATCCTTCCACATTCAAACCACGTTCACACTACCCAAATCAACCTATATAAAGGCTACTTAGAGAACTTCAGAAATCTTTACGCTCCATTGCAAATCATAATTCCCATTGCAAATTCGAAGCTCTCTTTCAAACTTCCTTTTAACGTTCAACAATGGCTTCATCTTCCTCCAACACCCAAGATGGGTATGAAAAATCAATTGCTACTGGATCATTCTTTCAAGAAGAACACTACTTGAATCTGTGCGGAAATGACGAGGATGCCAAACGATTGGCAGCAGGTTGCGCAAACCTAAAGTTATCAACCTTTCTCAATCCTCCAATAACCGAGGTTTGCAATGAAAGCCTGATTTCCTTCTGGAAATCTGCAAAATACGTACCTGGGCTCCCTGCAGAAGAAGGTGATGAGTGGGAAGAAGACAAGATCGTTGCATCTGTCAACGGCAAAGAAGTGGTGATTACAGAAAAGGTAATTCGAAAACATCTTAAACTCTCAAATAAAGGTCAAGCAAAAGTGACACTGGTATCAAAAAACTTGGATGATTTCTGGGCAACCATTGCCAAAACGGCAAACCCAAGATCTACAAAAGTCAATTGTCTGAGATCTACTTTAAAGAAACCATTCAATGAGTTCAGTGCCCTAATTGGCAAGACTATTGAAGGAAAATTGGGAGCAAATAATGCAATGACAGAAATTAGAATGCGGCTGATGGGAATTGTTGGGGAGATTTTGCATCATTAAAATAAAAGAAAATTTATAAAACCTATACTACCATGCAAAACTACCTCCTAACCGGCCGAATACCGGGTAGTTGCTAGTAAAGTTGGATAAGTACGGGTATCGATCCTCAGGGAAAAGGGATGTTGAATCTAACTTCACTAATCCTACCAATTGTTACTCAAATAACGAATAAACAAAAGAAACGAAAGAACAAAACATAAAACAGTAAAAGAACAATCAAGATAAATCTAACCTAAGAAACATAAAAACAATCTAAACTAAAGACATGGGATCAAACATCCAATATACAAACCTATGTGATCTCAATCCTAGTTCAATTCATGATTCTAATTCAAATTGTGGTTTCACCTTTACACGAGATACAAATCCCTAATTCCTTAGTGAATCTATTTCTCAAGCTATGAATCCCTAATTCCTTAGTGAATCCAATTTATCAATCTCTCATCTTCCGAATGTTGAGATCGATTTACCAAACAAAACTCGGTGTAGATTCAGTTAACTCAGATTTTAGAATCTAGCAACCTAGATAATTAATCGATTAATTTGTCATCATTAATGATTAAAGATCCTATCTTTCTATGGTGATCTAACGTTACTCAACTTCCGTATATTGTAACTATCAATAGAGAACTAATTTTCCAATCTATTCTCATGGCATCATAAGCACAAAGAAAGATACAAAATAAATCAACAATCATGAAGAAAACTGGAATTGAATTAATCAAAAAGAACTCACATAGTTTTGAACAAGGATTGATCCATGGAAACGAAAAGCAAACATCTAATCTACTCCTAATCTAACATCGGTTCACCCGAGCACAAGGCTCGGGTGACCGGCCTTCAAACTCTCAAGATGCGGCTGCTGGCCTCTCTTTTGATGTGAAGAAATTTTTGAATCAATTTAGGGTTTGGGGCTGCTGTGCTTTTATAATAAAACTAAGTCGGCTGCTACAGTAACCTAAGTCGGTTTCAGCAAAAACGGCGGTGGATGCCCGTCCAGAATGCTTGGACGGATACTGGACGCCAGTTCAGCCAACGTCTGAACTCTCTGTATTGCTTCTGCATGGAATATTTATTGGAATAAAACTTCTAAAATTCATATCTTGAGTTGTAGACCTCCAAAAATTATGATCCGAATGTCATAAAAAAGCTCTCGGAAAACTCTACAACTTTCATTAAGGACTCTTTTTCGTAAAATGCCTTTTGATTAGCCCGTCAGACATACGAGTCGCTTTCGGGATTTTCCCAAGCTTTATTTCATCTTCATCCTCTTGTATCTCTTTCTTTCCACTTTAATCTTCAATCAAACATCATTTAGACCTCTTCCATTCCACATTTGTGCACCTAAAAGATGACAAAACCGAGCAAAACGTAAAACCATACAAAATAGATAATAAAACCACGATATTTACTCGATTTTGCATTTTAACTATCAAAACGTCATTTGCTCAATTAATCGATTATAAGCTCGAATTCTACTTAAAAACATCCATATATGGGGAATATTGATATAAAATATATCCTTATAAAACACTACAAATTGACCCTTAACAACTCCCCCCCACACTTATCTTTTGCTCGTCCGAGCAAAACAAAACAAAGTCAAGCTCGAGACAAATAAACATCCATACAAATATGAAGTATATTCAATAACTTAGAAGTTCACCCGTGTAGTGTGTGCATAGCCATAATAGACTTCCACTAAGTTCCACAATTTGAAAGTTATTCAAACCAAAACTAGCCCGGTTTCCCATCTAAGTTAGAAATATTCAAAAATTATAACAGACACTTTACAAAACATACATATCCCAAAAAGAAATAGTAGAGAATATCTAAAACATTTACGATGGACTCGAGAGGATAATCCCTACAACATATCCTTCGCTTTATACTGGGTATAAGATTAACGATAATTAAGTCCTTACTTATTCATAATAATATATTTCAATATTTTCACTTTTTTTTCACACTTTTCTAACACACATCGAATAAGCTTTTGCCTCATAGAGAATAGGACATTTCAAGATAATCCCTACCTTACTCCAATCATAAGGCGACTATAAACCGATCGTCGTGAGCTTTTGGTCATCATAGTGGAATAGGACATACGTGGTACACCCTACCTCACCCAAATCATAAACCGACTTCCGACACACACAATTACAATTATGTTTACTTAGAGATTTTCATTTGGCAAGTGGAAAAGATTATTTTCTAGTAGCATACAGACTCATCGAGCATAACACATCAAGTAAACAATTTATTACTATTGCAAAGACTTAATCACGTTTCACTTATCACATTCAAACTTACAGTATATTCACAAGATGTCATACTTTAATCCTAGAATACAAACTACTAAACTTTTCAAGAATTGTACATAAGCAAAGAAACATGCTATAATCATCAAAAATCTCCAACTAAAATGGGGTAGGCTTTCAACATTTAGCTCATCATTTACTATGGCATGTGAAAAAGAGTGTCGGGTGAAACAACTAAAATTACTAAATATGCAAAATAATGCATCAATGATTATAAACATCGAACAAAGACATGCAATGCTCACTCGGGACAAAACAAAAATTTTAAAATTAAGCACTTTTCATAGAAATATAACAGAAATTGAGCAAACGAAAGTAGACACATAAATCATCTATCCCTTCCCCCACACTTAGATTGCAACTTGTCCTCAAGTTATACGTAAATAATAAATTAGAGAACTTAGTCGATTGGATCTTTGGCAATTCCGGAAAAATCGGTAAAACCAAAATTCTTTGCATAGCTCAAGAGATCGTGGAGCATCACAGGTAAACTGAATTCATCGTGAAAGTGCACAATAGCTATCAAAAATATCCTGCAGACTTGATCAGTGCAAAAAGAGTCTACGGGGAAAAAGAAAAGATTACATATATAAAGCACATGGAAAAGGCGATATAGAGATATTTCAAATTTAAGCTCATATAAAGATGGAATACATATACATGGAACATTACACAATAGTAGGCTAGGTGCAACTACATGAAAATATACTACAATGCAGCCTACATGATATGCAATCCTAAAAATAAAATAAATAAAAATAAATTCTGACAGGCTCAGGCTGAGCGAGTTTGAAGGACAACCCTACAGTGACTACGGCCTATGCAGAAACTAAAAATAAAGAAAACGAGGTAGTATTACGGAAACCGACAGTTAACTACGCTCAAGAAAAATAAAAGAAAAATAGAAAAACAATGCAACTAGATGACATGCAACTAAATGATATGCATCTAAGTGATATGCAAAAATAAAAGAAAATAAAAGAAAGAAAACTAGCCCACTCATTTGCAGCATGACATGTATATAATAAACGTCTACCAAATAATGACAGGTTACGGTAAACGCAGTGGTGTTCATTACATGCAGTGTAGACGCGCTTTAAGACTCATTGAAAGTGATAGCATTATGGAAACCAACAGTTAGCTATACTAAACAGATATAACTCATATGGACTGGACGTAGCATTACGGAAAACCGACAGTAGCTACCCATATAAGTTACATAAACATCAAGGAAGCACATAAGTCTCAAAGCTCACAAGATTCATCACAGCGGTACGTAGCATACGGAAACCGACATTAGCTACTAAATAACAATAAGACCAGTTATAGCGTACGAGAACCGACATTAACTATAACATGCCTAGATGAATCAAGTATAAGGAATAAGATCATTTACTTAGCATGAATTCATAGATGGAAAGGTATAACATTCATATTCAGGACATCTATGTAAAAAATAAATAGGCCACAGATGCTCGAATGTAAGCAATCCATACTAAATAAAAGCATTAGGAATGAGATCAAGAAAAAACTTGGACTACACGAATCGGCGTCAAAGACTGTGACGGGCGTTCACCTCAAAATACAGCTTTGTACGGCGTTCAAGCAAAACAAACGCTCGCTTGACTTGAAAACCAACCGGACGGACGCTCGAAAGCATAGACGCCGCCTGGTCCTGCGGTCGCTAAACGAGCAGTCGAAAATATTTGAACGGACGAAAGCGCCCAATACTTTCAAACGCCGCTTTTACTGCAGCTAAAGAACTGGACGGGCGTTCACTAACTTGAACGCTCGTCCATACAACGAATACACAGCAGAGAGCAGGAAAACGCAGACAAACCCTAAAAACTTAAAACACATATTAACACAGATCACAGCAGCCACTTTCAATTAAAGCACAAAGAGGTTAGATCAGAAAACACATAAACACATACTTCACGTTTAAACAAATCGAGTAAAAAACTTTTGCACATTCTTAACCTTATGGTCATCGAAACACGGCAAAATAAAAACTCTCGATTTGGTAAACGCTACTTTTATTAAAAACGAAAAATAAACATAACAAAATCGAGAACTAACAAGACTAGATTCAACATGACACCTATTCCCCGGCAACGGCGCCACTTTTGTTGGAGAGATTTTGCATCATTAAAACAAAAGAAAATTTATAAAACCTATACTACCATGCAAAACTACCTCCTAACCGGCCGAATACCGGGTAGTTGCTAGTAAAGTTGGATAAGTACGGGTATCGATCCTCAGGGAAAAGGGATGTTGAATCTAACTTCACTAATCCTACCAATTGTTACTCAAAGAACGAATAAACAAAAGAAACAAAAGAACAAAACATAAAAACAGAAAAGAACAATCAAGATAAATCTAACCTAAGAAACATAAAAACAATCTAAACTAAAGACATGGGATCAAACATCCAATATACAAACCTATGTGATCTCAATCCTAGTTCAATTCATGATTCTAATTCAAATTGTGGTTTCACCTTTACACGAGATACAAATCCCTAATTCCTTAGTGAATCTATTTCTCAAGCTATGAATCCCTAATTCCTTAGTGAATCCAATTTATCAATCTCTCATCTTCCGAATGTTGAGATCGATTTACCAAACAAAACTCGGTGTAGATTCAGGTTAACTCTCGTATTTTAGAATCTAGCAACCTAGATAATTAATCGATTAATTTGTCATCATTAATGATTAAAGATCCTATCTTTCTATGGTGATCTAACGTTACTCAACTTCCGTATATTGTAACTATCAATAGAGAACTAATTTTCCAATCTATTCTCATGGCATCATAAGCACAAAGAAAGATACAAAATAAATCAACAATCATGAAGAAAACTCGGAATTGAATTAATCAAAAGAACTCACATAGTTTTGAACAAGGATTGATCCATGGAAACGAAAAGCAAACATCTAATCTACTCCTAATCTAACATCGGTTCACCCGAGCACAAGGCTCGGGTGACCGCCTTCAAACTCTCAAGATGCGTTGGCCTCTCTTTTGATGTGAAGAAATTTCGAATCAATTTAGGGTTTGGGGCTGCTTTGTGCTTTTATAATAAAACTAAGTCGGCCGCTACACAAGAAACCTAAGTCGGTTTCAAAGAAAACGGCGGTGGACGCCCGCCCGTAATGCTTGGACGGATATGGACGCTGATTTAGCCAACGTCTGAACTCTCGTATTGCTTCGCATGGAATATTTATTGGAATAAAACTTATAATTCATATCTTGAGTTGTAGACCTCAAAAATTATGATCCAAATGTCATAAAAAAGCTCTCGGAAAACTCTACAACTTTCATTAAGGACTCTTCTTCGTAAAACGCCTTTTGATTAGCCCGTCGTATTACGAGTCGCTGGATTTTCCCAAGCTTTATTTCATCTTCATCCTCTTGTATCTCTTTCTTTCCACTTTAAAGTTCAATCAAACATCATTTAGACCTCTTCCATTCCACATTTGTGCACCTAAAAGATGACAAAACTGAGCAAAACGTAAAACCATACAAAATAGATAATAAAACCACGATATTTACTCGATTTTGCATTTTAACTATTCAAAACGTCATTTGCTCAATTAATCGATTATAAGCTCGAATTCTACGAAAAACATCCATATATGGGGAATATTGATATAAAATATATCCTTATAAAACACTACAAATTGACCCTTAACAGGAATCATCTACAACAATATGCAATTCAACTAGGCTAAATACTTCTTTCTAAGAATCAAAGAGCAAATCCAAGGTGAATTAAAAGCGGCAAAGAAGGGGACAGAAGAAGGAAAGACGAAGAAAGGACAATTCTGGGTGAAAAAGTCATATGGGATTCTGTTACACTACCTGATGAAATGTCTCAAAGTCCCTACTGTACAACTCCACAAACTACATGAATCCAAAGTCATGTTCACTTATGTCAAACAACAGAAGAAAGCAGAAAAAGGGAAGAGAAAGAAATCCACACAACACACGACCAGTCAAAGAAAGAAGCAAAAGGTTCAGTGAAACCTGGATAAGGCAGACTTTGGAAAATTGATTGATGAAGAAGAAGAAGAGGATTCTGAAGCTGAGGGAGAACAAGAAGAAGAAGAAAATGTCAGTGAGGATGTACAACATCCTAATGAAGAAGACACTGGAGATGATGAGGAATCTCCAGAAGAACCTGCGCAAATGTCTGCAAACGATATAGATGATCGAATTGCAGAATACCTTGAGTGGAAGGAAGGTGATTCCCGACAACAACTTCAAGACTCTAACCGCATGCTTGCAGAAGAGGCATGGCTATTTGATTTTCTGGGAATCACAACTCTGGTTGGTGTACTTGATGAATCACCTTTATGGGACTTGGTTGATGCAGCCAAGGCAAAACTCCCCCAGATCTCTGACAGACAGAGTGATGACTCAGAAGATGGTGGAGATGATGATGATCAAGATGATGGTGATGATCATGATGACAATGATGATAATGATCATCATAATGATGATCTTGATAAAGACAGAGAAGAGGAAACTCCTACACCAGATGCAATTGATGATACCACTCTTCTCCATACATTTTTAAACCCACAAGCATCCAATAAGTCCACAACTCCAACAAAGACAGCAACTCAACCGCTGTCTGTCAATATTCCAGCCGACAACACAAACATTGTGGACACTGGTTCAGCTGCTGCCACTCCAGTCAAGGCAACCCCCGGCACAGAGATAGGGGGAACAGCAACTCAAGCTACACCAGCATATACATCTACCCAAATTCTTGAAGATTTGGATATTGCGGCAGATGTCACTCAGCATCAAGACAAGGGACAACAAACAGGCCCAGAACCAGCTGACATAAGGCACAAATTCTCTCAGCCGGCCACTGGTATTACAAACGAAACTTTTGAAAAAGCGGCAGATCTGCTGGCTGAAGAATTGGAGCAGCAAGCCATGTATCTCAGGTCCATGACTTCAGCATTTAATGATAAAAGCTCCTCCATTGAACACAAGTTTCAGGCCATTGCAGAATACATTGATGCACAAAATATTGTTGTTCAACAACAAGGAAATCTGATGAAGCAACTCAACATCAATATCACTAACAGTCTTGCAGGCCTCAGGCAGCACATTTCCCAAAAAAATGAATCAATGGCAGTGGCTTTTGGCACTAGATTTCGTAGTGTCAATGAGAAATTGAATGATCATCACAACAGATTCACATCTATTGAATCAAAACTTGACTCTCTGATTGGAACGGCAGAGGTCACCAATAGCTTCTTACTCCAACAAAGGGATGATGCTGCCAAAAAGGGGGAAAATCAGGATAAGCCTGAAGGATCAACAATCAGAACCCCAAATTTCACTGAAGAACAACTGAGAGCAAGGGACAGAGAAATAAGGATCAGGAATGAAGCAGAAGAACAGCAAAGAAGGGTCAGCGAATAAAGAGAAAAGGCCCTAAAGGAACCCTGCATTGGATTTCCTCATCCTATGCAAAGAAGAGATGATGATAGAGATAGATCCGGCAGACAGCAAAGGCCTGGATCTAGTCAGCAAAGAGGATCAGCTAGTCAACACAGACTTAGCACCTGAGGAAACACCAGCAGAGGCAGTATCAGCTCCAAATACACTGGGGAACACAGAAATTTCACTGGTCATCAGAGCAAAGCTGAATATGAAGCAGATGTACTGGACCATGTAAGAGAATTTTTCAGAGTATAGGAAGGACTTTATCCTCATTCCTCACAGGATGAAGCATGGGCTGATTGGCTAAGCTATCAGGAAGAAATGATGATAACTGATATGACAAAACTCTACAATGAAGTCAAAAGAGAGTTTGCACTTCTCAAACAAACCAACAACAAACCAAACTCAGCCATACCACTATCTGCAAAAGGACCAGAAGACTTGCCAACTGAACAACAAGAAGAATTCAACTATATGGAAAAATTCTTCAATCCTATGGGAAGAATGGACAAACAATAGCAGTGGAGCCTTTACAAAAATCTCAAGTTTGCAGATTCACACATTGCTGAGACTAGGGAAAGACTTGAGAAGTACTTTGGAGAACCTAAGGCAAATGAGACCATACCTGATTTCAACAGACTTTTTGCCAAAAGAGTATTTCAGGGTGTATCTGAATACACAACTATGGCATACTGGAAGTGGAAGTTTCCAGAAATCGATTGGAAAGACATTGAAGAGGTTCAGACTACAAAGTTCAAGAGGTACAAAGCTGAATTAAGCAAAATGTAGTTTGTAACATTTGAATAAAGTTTTTGAAATTATTGCCCTGGAATGGATGAATAAAATTGTTGAATTTTTACTCTGTTATTTATTATGAAATATTTGGATTACTTATGTTCAGGCTTATGAGGGTTTTGGCATCATCAAAAAAGGGGAAATTGTTAGGAACATCTTATTAAGTTTTGATGATGGCCATACTAACTGTTATAGCAAGCCTGAAATAAGTTAGAATTCTCTGTATAAGTCTTTACTTAGAGTCTGACATGTTGTATAAGTTGAGTCAGACAAGTATTGTACTAGTTGGTAGGACGTCAAAGTGAAAACAGACTTTCGGCAGATTGAAGCCAGCCAGGCACCAGCAGAGAAGCAATGAAGACATTATGGTATGACTTATAACCAAGGAAATCTGTGATGACCTTGGATAAGTCCAAGTTATGTTTCAAGTGATGAAACTTAATATTCAAATATGGTGTACACTGATCTCACCCCAATCAAGGATTAGTGAAGTACAAAGATTCTCCTTTAAATGAAGCAAAGAAGGAAACAGTGAATCGGCTGAATAAACTGACTTTCGGCTTAGTGAAGACAAAACGGTGAAGGAAGATCTAAAACGGCTAAGTCAGAAGGATCACTTAACCGCTCGTAAAACGAAGTAAGTAACACTTTCAGATCGATTTGATATATGTTGAAGATACAGAAGATCATGCATTAAATGCACAATCAATAGAGGATCAATCAAGGACGGATTTTCCGCTATATGTTTGAAAGAAAAATCCGATCACTGAAATCAAGGAGAATGCAATTAAGGGGGAATCAAAAATACAACCAAGGATTATTCCTTCATTAATATAGCCAACGGACGGAATTTCAAAATCAAGGTTATTCAAGGCTATAAATAGAAGGCATTGACAGAAAAAGAACAATGATTGAAAAAGAAAGATCAAGCAGAAACTCTATCAATTTGAAAAGCCTTCTCTCGAACTTAAAAGATACATCTAGTGATCAATTCGCATTTACGTAACTACAAAGTCATATTCAAAGATCGAGATTGATCAAGCAAGTTTGTGGATCATCATTCACATCAAATCAAGCAAATCGAATCGAGAGGCAATCTGAGAAGGAGTTGAGTCTGTGATAGCTGCTGAAGGATTTTGATCTCAAGGAGCAGCAAAAGAGACTGAATCACTGAAGCTGTTGCAGTCAATGAGTGATAGTCTTGCAGATTGTGAAGCTTGGGAAGCCAAGGACAATCATACTATTGTATCTGTGAAAACAATAGTGAATTCCTGATCCAATCATCACAGGAGAAGAGTGGATTAAGGGATTACACCACCCTGAACCACTATAAGCCTTGTGTCAATTTACTTTCAGCAATTTACTTTACTGCATTCATTTAAATTTCCTAAGTCATAATCTATATCTGTGATAAACCAAACTACTTTGAAACAACAAATTAAGAAAGGACTTATCCGCTGCCCAAAAGCTTTTAAACATAAGAAATTTTTTTGAAACTCCACTATAGTCATTCACCCCCCCTCTGACTATAGTTATACCCTTCTCTGGGACCAAGAGTTATCCAAAATATTTTGAGGTTTCTCTGTTTTCAACAGAGATAGAGTATTATATACTCAGAATAGGCCATTCATAGTCCTCGAGACTGATGCTCATCCTGCCTTATTGTGACATGTTCTCACTAAGTGAGAAACCGTTAAATTGACTTACATAGTTTTAGATGTGCTACAATACACTGCTTAACTCAATAAAGATATTGGAAGTGAAATAGCGGTTTACATTGAAATGTAAGACCGAGAAGTCTACCTAGAATATGCTTTGGAATCTATGGATAAGTGTGGATTCGGTTCACCCCACTTCCATAAATGTAAGCATTTAGCACACGGTGCTTGAAGCTAAGACTGGGAATTTCGCGCATACGTTCGGTCAATGACCATTCGTGATATATCTTTTAACCTATTGTGTATAAAGGTTAGATTCTTGAAATCGGGAAGGGACAGTTATACTGTTGCATCCTTTCTGATAGAGTCCATAAACAGCAAAACCTTGAACCTTGATGTACGTTTACTCAAGGTAGTTACTAACTGATTAAAATTAGACCACATCCAACATCGGTTGTTGGTGATAACACTAAATACTACTAAACTAGATCAGAATTTCGATCCACCCAGTAAGTATTAGGAGTATGGCTTATTCATTACCCATTACGGGGTCTGCGGACTTTGTAGTCTGAGGATCGATTGATGACCTATGGCTCTTTTGTGAGCAGTATAGGATTCTGAAAATAGAGGTTGGTTTAATAGCCATAACCCTGTGAATGGAGTTTGGTACTCCAGTTCTGTTCATGCTCTTGTAGAACCACCTGAGCGTCTCAGGCCCAGTGGGAGTAATTGGATCTACACGGAAAAGAGTAGAATGAATAGGAAATTTTATCTTTCAGAGCAAAGATTGAGTGGTCTAGGGGTAATTCCCTAAGAAGTAGAGAGTTAATCAGACCTTGGACTCTCTTACCACTTAGTATTGCATGATTTCGTTCAAAAATAGAAAATAGGGGTGATTCCCTGAGAATTTCTTGCCAAACAAACGGAGTCTGGATTCATTCGGAACAAAAGGGTATTGCCTTATGAACTTATGACAGGATGACTGTCAAGGCTTATGTCCTTTGTGGATAAAAAGCAAACCTCTCGGTCATTGGAAGTCATATATTTCTACAATATGTGGAATTGACCAGAATATTGATAAGTCTTTTGTAGACTGGATATCAATTTTAGTACAGTAGTGAATATACACATTAGTGTTTGTGAAGGATAACACTGCGCCAGTTGGAATCAACATGGGTGTGTTATCTGAAGTCAGAATCTGACAATGCCACAATTCTCTGCAACAGAGATTTGGACAACATTCTAAAGAGTTTGACTCGGTCGAATTCATTAGAATCAATCAATGGTTTCCCATCCATCTTATTGGTTAAGATGATGCATCTGTGTATGCAACATTGAACGAGGAAGTTCTACCCTATGCCTCAGGAATGACTCTCTAAATCTTTGGATCAAGAGAAATAGGATAGATTCTCTTTCTAGTAAGAGATGGTCAGGTTATTGAACGTCAACTTTGATCGAATCTTAGATTTGGCGGTTAACAAAGCAAGTTTAGTATGTCCTTTAGTATCTTGAAGATAACGAGGAATAATATGCGGACATATTCATGTGTGAACTTGGATATGTGTGATACACTGATTTTGACTTTAAGTCAGATTGAGGATGATCGTTAATTCGATCTCGGGCTCAGTGTTTACTCTTGTGTTGAAGCTATTGCCTGGAGGAATCTAGCAACGCCAACTCGACTTTAACTAGTTGGTGATTAGCGGCTTTTGTAGTAGCTAGAGAGGCGATATAGCTTAAGGATTTCCTTTTCATATCTGGGAGTGATTCTAGATTTGGAAGCCAATACCACATCATTGTGCAAACGATGAAGGGGTAGCTTATAATGATTTTCGAAATCACTAGAGGTCAAAAGCATATTGGGAAGGTACCATATGATTAACGTTTCGATTCTACAGATTGTCTCGAGCCGACAACCTGACTAATCATTAAGACCCATGATATTTAGATGTAGGTACTCCCCGAGTCACTGACCTATCCTACGACGGCACACTCGGAGTGTACTTTGTCATCTGCAATGGTTATGATATGCTTCATGGGTACTAGAATACGGGACGGGTCTCCATTGCTTTAGAGCAAGTGGGAGATGTAGTTTGTTGTAGTTTTAAATAATAGGGTGTGCTCTAAAACAATTAATCACATGCTTTCGTGCAAGTGGGAGATTGTTAGGTGTTATGCCCGAAAGGCAATTTTGTAATTTTTTTATTTAATGAATGAATTGGCATTATTATTCATATTTATTAATTCTCATATTCACCGATGTGACAATAGTATTTACACTACAGAAAACCCTAAAGTATATCATTTATGTAATCACTTAACTCAGTGTATGAGATATACACGGGAGGATTGAGTTATTGAAGATGTACTTAAAATACAATTAGCCCGTAGAAAAGTTAATCGAGAGTATCGGGTCTCTCCTTTAACATGCTATTAATGCGCCTAGAACACAATAGGTGTGATTGTCTTATCCGGACTTTCGGTTAAGAGAACCTAGTGGGGCATTTATATATGATAGATATATCATAGAGGGCTGGACCGATTTGATTAGAGTTCACGATATAATTCTGTAATCGAGAAGTCTTATCGAATCAATCGATAATCATATTTATGGATATATCTTAATCCGAGGTGATCACAATCAACCGCTTGAATCAGAATGAGGTTTGACTTGACGGTTAAGGATTACACTGAGAGTCGTGATCGAATTACCCCATCTTGGCATTATACTGGATTGAGTGAGTAGTCTGTGTTATCACAGATACAGAATCCATTCCTTCCATTTCTGGAAGTAGATAGACAATTTCTTATTTGTTAATCCTAGAAATTGATCGATCCATGGAGTTCATATTACACTGATTAGCTACTAGTGAGTTGTATGAATTAATTGATCACTAGGGGTTAATGGTAAATAAGGATAAGAGGTTCTAAAAAGGGTTAACGGTAACTTCCCGATTTAGAATGAACAGTATATGGAAGATTAATCCATATGTAATGATTATATCAATGGACCCTTATTATCATTCTCGTGAGGAGATAAATATAATCTTATAATCGGAGGAGTGCAGTCACGGGATTATGGTGGCATATTCCTGTGATTGATTTATCGAATATAATTATTCTGTTCGTAAGATAATTATTTATTTGATTTATCGGAGCCACTGATTATTAGTCCATGGTCCCCAACGTGCCTCCAATATAGCATAGTTATTCTCGGACGTCGAATCCTAATAATATTAATTTAGTTCTTATTAGAATTTAATTAAAACGACATGTGAATTAATTGTTTAGTAGACTATTAAATTAGTTGGGCTAAATAATTATATATGTGAAAAAGATATTTTTCATAATCTTGGCCCAAAAGTGTATCATAGTCGAAAATTATTGTGACTAGGTCACAAGGGAATTTTCGGCCTCCACATTGTTTTATGGAACAAGAAATTGTTTTCTTGTGGATTAATAAGACATGTGCACAAATATTTATTAGATAAATATTTTATGGTAAAAAATAAAGATAAAGATTATTCGAGATTAGTTCTAGAATATTTCTAGGATTATCTTTTATTTAATAGGATTATTATAATTGATTTTGTATTAATTATTAAATCCTTGGAGGACAAGGATTACTCTCCTATATAAAGAGAGTTCTCCCAAGCCTAATACAGACAACATAATTCGACTTCTATCTCTTAGAGAGAAGAAGGGAAAATTCGGCCAAGGGGAATAAGAGGGAGAATCTTAGAGGTTTTCTGGGTAGCATATCGGGGGGATTCGAGACGAGGATTTCCTTCCACCGGGAGTTGCTCGGATCACACGTGCGGAAGATCGTGGTTCTCTTCACACTATCCTTTGATCTTCATATTGCGGTTCTTCTACTTGGATTTTGAGATCCAAGAGGTATGTTCTACAACCCCATTGTAGAGTAGATCTAGTTATTTTATTACATGTAAATTATAGATCTTGATCCTTAAATCGCTTCCGTTGCGGATGGTATAACTAACAGTATTAACATCCATTTGGTGAAGATGCCATTTATTCATTGCTGCTAAACTCAATAATAATCTTACTATAGACATCTTTGCCACAAGAGAGAAGGTTTCTAGAAAATCTATGCCTTATGTTTGGGTGTAACCCTTAGCTACCAGTCTGGCCTTATGTAAAGCTTGCAATTCCTCCTCCATAGGTTTCTGCCAGTTTGGATCATGAGATGCTTGTAGATAAGAACTAGGCCCCTATTCAATTTCTAGATTGCAGGAGAACACTTTGTATTTACTGGATTGATTGTCATAAGATAAAACCTTATCTAAAGTATGAGGTGTAGTAGTGGCAGTTGCTATTTTGGTGTGATAATCCTGAAGATGTGCAGGAAGCTTTCTTTCTCTAGTGGATCTCCTCAGAGTTTCAGTATCAGTAGATTGAGACAGTGTCTCATGTCCTGTAGCATCAGGAGGAATGTAGTCCTGATCATCCACATGTTGTGGAAAAGGAGGAACAACAATATCTTGCCCTAAAAGGCCAAAATCAATGTTGTTAAAAGTAGGAATAGGTAAAACAGATTGATCATTAAAACATGATATATGAGAGAGATATGGAAATGAATTTTCATGAAACAAGACATCTCTAAAGATAAGAAACTCCCTTGTTTTGAGATCAAGCAGTATGTAGCCTTTTGTGTGAGAAGGATTTCCCAAATACACACATGGCCTACTTCTACTGTCAAACTTGCCTCTGCCCTATGCAATAGTGCTTGCATATGCTAAACAACCAAACACTCTTAAGTTAGAATAGGAAGGTTGTTTGTGATAAAGAATAAAATAGGGTGTTTGCTCTTTGAGCAAAGGTGTAAGTGTGATATTTATCAGCATGGCAGCATGCTTAACATAGAATCCCCGATACACCATGTCAAGACCAATTTGAAACCTAAATGCCCTAGCCACATTCAACAAATGTTGGTATTTTCTTTCTACTACACCATTTTGTTGAGGTGTGTGAACACATGAAGTTTCATGGAAAATACCTTTTTGAGCATGAAAGGCATCCATTTTGAACTCTAGGCCATTATTAGTTCTAATAACTTTGATGTGCTTATCAAATTGTGTATTGACCATGTTACAAAATTTCTGTAATAAAGCTCTTGTTTCAGATTTATGCTTCATTAAATGTACCCAAAGAAATCTAGAACAATCATCTACAACAGTCAAAATATAATATTCACGATTGTAAGTACAAAACTTGTTTGGACCCTGTCACGGATTTTATTAACAAAGCAAACAAGTAATAAAATTTATAAATCCGGTTTTTCCTCAAGTATAAGGATCGTAGTATAGAGATTGATACCGGGTCAATCTTACGGGGAACTGGCGATTGTTAACCCTAGTTTTTGTCTAATTAAATTATGTCACGAAAGCTAATCTAAACAGCGGATAAAACTAAACGAAACTGAAAACAAACTTAACTAAAACGTAAAACTGGACAGAAGATATGATCTAAAGCCAGGAAAGATACGGGTTGCGAACTATTAAACTTAAACTAATATGAAATAAAAGTAACTAATCTAGACAATTCAAGTTTCACGGGATTAAATTCAAGTTTTAACGAGCAAACGAGCGATTGATCCACCTATCCTAACAAGTATCAATTCCTATCTCGATTATATTGTGTTTTCTAACCAAGTTGTGATTTCACCTTGTCTAAAACATGAACCCTAATTTCTTAGGTAATTCACCTATTAATCTTTATCTTTCGATCTAAGATTAACGATTTTACTAATCAAAGGTGTAAACTTAAACCTAGCAATCTAACCTATTAACTCTCGTTATGATAGATTAAACAACTATTCCTTATCATGGTGATCTAAGGCTTATAGAGATTTTCATCAACATAAAACAATCATAACATGCAAATCTTTCGAAACACTTGCAATTAAACAATATAAACATGCATAAAGGAAACAACTTTAGGTAAAACTCTCAATATAATCATGTAAACGGAATCAAAACGTGTTGGATGGCTTCACAATGCTCGTTTGATGAAGCTTAGCCTCTCAACATCCTCTCGAAACTCAAATTGCGAAAAAACTAACATAAAACTGCCTACTTTTAATCTAGAATTTGGAGCATAAAAACTGGAATAAAAGAAGTAAAAACGCAGCCTAAAGCCGCCCCTAGGTTTAGGGTTTGAATAATGAGTATATAGTCTCCTTAAGGGTAGAAAACGCGCTGTGTATATATAGAAAACAAAAGTGGGCTTTGCTAAGTCGGCGAAGGACGCCCGTCCATACTTGTGAACGCCCGCCCGGATGGATTTGGACTTGCTTTGCACGCCCGCCCACTCGGCGCCCAAACTCTCTCAGTATCAAATTTCTCAAATGGACGCTGCGTTTGGAGATGGTGGACGCTTCGTCGATAAACTTGGAAAAACTTGTATTGATTTCATCAGCCGGACGCCCGCCCATTTCAAAGCAGACGCCCGCCCAAATTCGACTTTATCTTGATTTTTCCATCTTTATCTCTTTTTGATCAACATTCGAGCATCAAACATGTACCTTTAACACATCAAAACATCGCAAAATGTAATATCATCCAAATAATCATAAAATCACAATTAAAACACCAAAATCAACCAATTTTGCGATTAACTCGTTAAAAACCTCATTTACTCAATACTTCCGTTAAACACTCGTTTCTTATGCAATTTTATACGAATATGAGGGAAAATATCATAGAATATAGCGTTATAAATCGTATAAATTCACCCTTAACAACTCCCCCACACTTAAGCGTTTGCTCGTCCCGAGCAAAACAAAACGAAAACCAAGGCTCGGAAAAAGATAGACAGCTCAGACAATATAGCATAGATCCAATAAATCAGAGGTTCACCACTGTGTGTGTGCAAAGCCATAGAAAACTTCCACTAAATCCAAACTTGAGAAACTCAAAGCAAAACTAGCTGATACCCCCTTCAAACTAGCGATAAATGACACTCATAAGATGTACCCTACAAACGTAAAATATCCCGAAAAGAATGATCGAATATATCTAGGGCCTTTCTGAAATACTCAGAGGATAATCCCTACAGCATATTTATCAGTTTCTACTGGGGATAAGATAGACGATAACTCAGTCTCACATACATTTCATAACAATTCATATTGCAAGTTGATTTAACTTATCTTTCACATATAAACACACATCAGAATGAGCTCTCGCCCTGTCATAGCAGAATATGATATTCGAGATATACCCTACCTTACTCCAATCATAAGGCAGCTTTTCCTGACTGTCGTGAGATTTTAGTCATCATAGTGGTATAGGACATACGTGGTATACCCTATCGCACTCAAATCATCGACTAGCTTCCGACATACCCAATAATTCTTCATATTTTTCAACTTTTTCATTTGACAATGAGTTACGTGTTACTTATCACATTCAAACCTCAGATATTCACAGTATATCATACTTCGGATCTAAATACAAACTATCATAAATCTCAAGATATATACGTAGCACTAAGCACATGACTTATAAGAAAATCAAAAATCACTCGTCCAAAAAGGGGTATAACTTTATAAATTAGCTCATCATTCACTATGGCTCGTGAAAAATAGATCTCAGGTGAAACAACTAACTTATCAAACATATGATATATAGCTTGGATGACTATAAAAATAACGAACATTGAATGGAATTGCCTACTCGGGACAAAACAAAAACAAAAATGTCGAAAAATTTTGAAAAATTCTAGCTCATTTTTAGCTCATTTTGCATAGAAACATAACGAGTTAAGCAAATGTGCAGATACATATCAAATCATTCCTCCCCCCACACTTAAAGATCAACATGTCCTCATGTTGTGCAGAAAGTAAATAGAGAAAGAACTTAGCTGATATTAACAGATACTCGAATCGTCGGTCAGGCCGGAGCCTACGTAGTGACACTTAGAACTCGGAACCATACAATGTAGCTCGACCAAACCGCTAAAAATATACCTGCACGACTTGACAAACACGGAAACATCTCGGGAAAACGGGAAGTATACTAGAATGGAAAGATATAGCTAATCCGAATATTATCAAAAGATGAAACATTAAACACATCCACACGTTTAAACAAAGTAGAAATGAAAGTACTGATGCTTTATGGCTTACATGATCCATCGGAAAGAATAAATAGTAGCTAAACGAGAAGTACAACGAATCACGTAATCAAAAGTAGCAAAAATATACAATCATAGTATCTAGGACAAAGCAAAAAAAATTGACAAATAAGATCAGGGCTGCCCCGGTGCCGCAGAATCATCAGCCGGAGGTGCGCCACCCGCAGGGGAGTCAGGCTGCTCCTCATCCGAAGAAGACTCAGATTCCTCCAGAACATCCGCAATGGCCTGCTCAATCTCATCAGAATAAACATAAGTAATGAGGCTTGGATTGAAGATTATGTCGTCCCTCGGCTGCCGGCCCTCACTGATACACTTCAGAATCGTCAAAATGTTGTTTTGTGTAGTCCGAATATCCTCCATCCAGTTCCGTACACTGTTGGCCATACTCAACCTCATCCGGACTGAGGGAGATAAAGTAGGAAGTGAGGATGCTCGAGGCGGGGCCGAAGAAGAACCAGGCTCACGCGGTGCCTCCGTCTCAGAATGTCCCGAAGACTTACCCTTTTCCCTCTGTATAGGCCTCGGGTTCTTCGGTTTATGATCCGCTCCATACTCAGGCACACCGGCATCAAGACACAAACTGTGAATCAGGTGAGGGATAATCAAGCTACGTGTATAAATCTTCTGATTGATAGCTACCTCATCGTATAATGCTTGTCCCACATTCACATCTAGGCCAAAAGTCAACGCATAAAGCATGCCTAGGTCACCAATATGAAAATGCGTCAAGTTGTTCTTTGGCAACAACCGACTCTGAATGAACCTACACTGGACTTTCCAATCCTCCATCCAGGTAGTGGTGACTAACTCTTTCCGGTCTCCACCCGGTCTCAACGTCCACGCCACGTCCGGGCAAACTCTCAACCTCAACTCCTCCAAAGGATCTCGCCCCGTACTCTGTCTATGAACAATCTCTTCCTTATAATCCCGTCCCTCAAAAGCCGCCAAGTTATACTTCTGATTAATCACCTCCGGCGTAAACGGAACTTCCACCCCTCGAACCACAACTACCCCCGTCTCCAAGTCGGTCTCCGAGCAATTAGCGTAAAATTCCCGAACTAGGGAGCCATTGACCGGGGTAATCGGGATCGTCATCAAGGCATCCCATTTCCGGTCCTTTAGCAACTTGACGAATCCCGGATCTACCTTCGCCTCCAATGTAGCCCTCTCAATCAACATGGTCCTCGAGAAATAATGTTTGGTATAAGCGTCGTGGGCTCTAGGGTTCACAAATCTACGAGGCATAGGCATAGGGGCTACGGTTTTCGCTTTCTTTCTAGGTTGTGCAGCCCTAGTCTCCACCAGTTCCTCTTCCCGAGGAGCATTCACAACCTCCTCAACCCTAGACGATGTTCCACCTCTCTGAGGCCTAGGCATCCGTACCAATGGAATATCATCTTCCGTCTCAGACCCCGAGGTTGGCTCATCCCTCAAAGTTTCCCTAGTTTGGGTGGATCTATGGGGTTGCTCTCGAATGCTAACACCTCGGTTTGGATCAACTAAGGTGGGATCAAACTCTTTACGCTTCTTCCCGGCCTCCCTGGCCACATCCTTACCATGTCTCTTGACTACCGCCTTCTTATGGACCATGATTCAATCCTAGACTAAACCAAAACAATCCCAATTCAAAACAAGGTACCCGTTTAACATCCAAATCGGGATTTCAAAACAACCAAACCACAAACCACAACCATCAGCAGCACCAAACAACCCATGCATCATCCATCACAGCACCACAGCACAGTAACAGAGTAGAAAGAAACCACAAAACCAGAAAAAAAACGAATTAAGGTAGTATTCAAGTGAACGAGCCAACCCAAAGATCGAACTCACAAAAACGTGAATAAAATCTAGAAAAGTTGTTACTAACTTACCAAGTAAGGTGAGTAGATGCTGATCGAGATGAAAATCAGTCCAAACAACACCAATTTGGCTCCCAAAATCGGATTTTTTCCTCAAGAAGTCGGACTGAAGAGGGCGCTGATTCTCCAAAAAGATGGTGTGTTGGGGAATTTGGCTTTGAAAATCGAAGAGAGGGGAGCAAGAGCGGTCTATAGCAATTTGAATCGCTGGAAATGGTTTAGAATCGAAGATTCTAGGGCAAAAGGAGGGGAAAAGTCGGTTTTCGCGTTTGAAATCCAGAAAAATGAGGGTTCATGGAAGGAGGGGGTATATATAGACAGATGTGGGATGCTCGTCCAACTCAGTGGACGGGCGTCCAGCTGGAAAATTATATGAATTGGACGGGCGCCCTGCTTTTTTGACGCTTCGCCCAAACATTTGAAAATCGAACAGATTGGAGGGAAATAATCGGACGGGCGTCCAAGAGATATACGCAAGGCGGCACGGACGCCCGCACTCAAGACGGGCGTCCAATGCAGTTTCTCAACAAAATTATCAAATTTTCATGCAATTTAAATTCGAATAAGCCGTTTCTCATTAAACTTAAATAAAATTTCAAACTTACAATATGAAAACCAAGAAAATACATAGAATGAAAAGAAAAATAAAAACAAAAGGAAATAGTGGGTTGCCTCCCACCGAGCGCTTTTGTTTTACGTCGTGAGCTCGACGAAACAACCTAAGAACGCTAGTCATTGTAAATTTCCGACCAATCTATCACCCGGATAAGACGGCGGAGCATGTCAATCGCCGGAGGGAAATCATATTCATCCTGCAGACCCCAGTCCTCACTTGCTACATCAACACCTCGAAAATGTTCAGCTTTGCAAAGACTAGCGCTAAATCACAAAGATCGGATCATTCAGATTGTGTATGGACGTCCTAGAAGTGGCCGCAACTCCTCGAGAGTGAAGTCTCCACCTCCCGAACAATGGGGAACAATAAGAACATAGGTGGCGATCCCGATGCGGGTACTAATATCAAAGTCTACGTGCAACACTATAGTCCCTCCCGGTCCGTCATCTACAGTGATAAGTGGGATCCTCCTAAGGAAAGGTAACTCCTCTGGTAGAACTCCGAAATCCATATCTAGAAAGCACAACTAATCGATGAGATATAAACAAAAGCAAAACTTAGTAAGCTAAACTTAAATACTAAAACTACAAAAGCACAAAACAAAAACAACTAATATAACGATATCAGGTTGCCCCTAGTGGCGCTTATTGGTTAATGTCGTTAGCTCGACATCGTTGAAAGTTCACTGGATCAAAGGCCATTTGACTTTTTTCGCCCACCACTACCTCGCCTAGACTTTGATCGATGAGTTCGATTGCAGAAACAAAGCACTTAACATATGGGGTGAAATCTTTGATAGCTTTTCAAACACGTTTAAACTTCCCCATGGCCGACTTCTTCTTCTTCTGGGTCTTCTGATGACGTTTCAGCTGACGCTCCCTCTCAAACTCTTCCATATCCCAACTACCTGCTAGAACTTCTTCAGATCGACCACTACCGCCATCCTCTGAAAACAGGTCGGGTGAAAACTCGTCAAATTCTTCGACTTTTGTAGCACCACACCCGAGGATATCGAGGAAACGAACAATCAAAGGCTTTTCCTTGGGCTCACCAATGTAGTGCTTACACCTTTGACCATTCACTCGAAACGGTTGGTCACCATAACCGTGTAGTTCTAGAACGCCTCCAGGAATAATTTGGAGAATCTCAAAGGGACTGGACCATCGTGTCCTCGACTTACTGAGGGAACAGATGTAGCCTGGAATTATACAGAAGAACTTGTTCCCCTACATGGAATTCTCTTTTCTTAATTTTGGCGTCATGGAGGAGTTTCATCTTATCTTTGCTAATCCTGGCGCTTTCGTAGGCCTGGAGTCTGAATTCGTCCAACTCATGCAACTGCTGCAGTCGGTGCTTACCACAAGATTGGGAATCAAAGTTCAGAAACTTTGTAGCCCAATAAGCTCTATGCTCTAACTCGACTGGAAGATGACATGGCTTACCATAAACCATTTGATATGGAGATGTACCCATAGGAGTCTTATAGGCGGTCCTGTATGCCCATAGTACATCATCCAACTTCAAACTCCAGTCTTTTCTATGACTGTTGACCGTTTTTTCCAGGATTTTCTTAATACTTTGGTTGCTCCTTTCAACCTGACCACTAGTCATCGGATGATATGGTGTGCCAGTCTTATGACGAACACCATACTTTTCGAGCACTTTTTCTAAGGGTCGGTTGCAGAAATGCGTCCCTTCATCACTGATCAAGGCACGTGGACATCCAAACCTCACGAAGATGTTTTTCTTTAGAAATTTCATGATCGTCTTATGATCATTGTGAGGAGTGGCTTGAGCCTCCACCCATTTAGACACGTAATCCATGCAGACTAAGATGTATTTGTTACCACAAGATGATGGGAATGGTCCCATAAAATCGATACCACATACATCAAAGACTTCGCATTCTAGGATGGGTTTCAAAGGCATGTCAAAACGCCTTGTCAGAGTACCGGTTCTTTGGCATCTATCACAAGATTTCTGTAAAGCTTCTGTGTCCTTAAAGATCGTGGGCCAATAGAAACCGGATTGGAAGATCTAGCAACGGTTTTCCAAGGACCAAAGTGACCTCCAGTGGGTCCACTTGTGGCCTTCGCTCAATAATATCGCTACGCTCAGATTTCGGAACACATCTTCTAAGCAAACCATCTTTACTGAGATCTTAAAAGATAAGGTTCATCCCAAACGAAGATTTCAAATCGAGAGAAGAACTTTTTCTTCTCCTGATAGGACAATTCTGGATCAAGATATCGGGCATGAAGGTAATTTACAATGGAAGAATACCATGGAACATCTGGAGCGCAGACATCGATAAGCATAATGTTTTCTAGAGGAAAGTAAAGATCTATATCGTCTGGATCATGCTTTCCTCTCACCGAACATTCTCAAAACGTGATCGGCTACTACGTTTTCACCGCCTCTTTTGTCTTTAATTTGAACGTCAAACTCTTGTAGGTCGATGATCCAACGCGGTAGGCACGGTTTGGCCTCTTTCTTAGTCATCGATATCGCATAAGCGGCGTGATCATCCACACAATCACTTGAGCTCCTAACAAGTAACTCCGAAACTTGTCCATAGCAAAGACTACGGCCAATAATTCCTTTTCAGTAGTAGTATAGTTAACTTGAGAAGGATTCAATGTGTGACTGGCGTAATAGATTGGCTGGAATTTCCCCTTGATTTTTTGTCCTAAAACAGCACCAACTACATAGTTGGATGCGTCGCACATAAGCTCAAAAGGTAGATTCCAGTCAGGCGATATAAGAATTGGAGCAGAGATTAAACGGTTCTTAAGCTCCTCAAACGCTTGCTTGCAATCCTCATCAAAATTGAACTCAACGTCTTCCTTTAGTAAAGTAGACAGGGGCTTGGCTATCTTGGAGAAGTCCTGAATGAATCTTCTGTAGAAACCGACATGTCCAAGAAAACCTCTCACTTCACGCACATTCTTGGGATAACTCATCTTCTCGATAGCTTCTACTTTTGCCCTGTCAACTTCTATACCCTTGGCGGAGATCTTGTGGCCAAGAACTATTCCCTCATCAACCATGAAATGGCATTTTTCCCAATTGAGCACTAAGTTCTTTTCCACACATCTGGATAACACTTGATCAAGATTGTCAAGACAATCATCAAAAGACTGACCAAAGACTGAAAAATTGTCCATAAAGATTTCCATACATTTTTCTACTAGCCCGTCAAAGATAGCCAGCATACATCTTTGAAATGTAGCTGGGCATTGCAGAGACCAAATGGCATTTGCATGTAGGCGAATGTACCATAAGGGCAAGTGAAAGTGGTCTTTTCTTGGTCAGCTGGATCAATGGGTATCTGGAAGTATCCTGAATATCCATCTAGGAAGCAGTAGAATGCGTGTCCCGCCATACGCTCAAGCATCTGGTCAATGAATGGAAGGGGAAAATGATCTTTCATGGTTACCTCATTGAGCTTTCGATAATCGGGCGCACTCAGAATCAAAGTGACAAGTCTCAACGCTATTTCCTCTCCCTTCTCATTCTTCTCAATCGTAATTCCACCTTTCTTGGGAACTACTTGAGTCGGGGAAACCCATTCACTATCAGCGATGGCATAAATGATTCCCATGTCCAGAAGTTTGATGATTTCTTTCTTAACCACCTCTTGCATATGAGGGTTGAGCTCCTCTGGGGCTGTCTAACACATTTCGCACCCTCATTTGTCTTGATCTTATGCATACAGATGTCAGGAGATATCCCTCTGATATCTCTTACTTGCCATCCAAAGGCTTTTTCATTTTTCTTCAAGACGTTGATTAATTTCATTTCCTCTAAATGAGACAGCTTGGCAGATATAATCAATGGAAGCTTGTCACCTTCTCTTAAAAACACATACTTAAGATGTTTAGGCAACGGCTTCAACACCAAATCTGCAGGGGGGTCTTCTAAACTAGATTTGAGCTCTCCACCTTTCAACTCAACATCGCTGAGTTTACTCAGTGGTCCCACTACCAAAGCTTCTCCTTCCAACAATTTGTCCTTATATTCAGCTTCTAACTGCTCTAGACTTACCACACCATGATTATTCAAATTATCAACCAATCGCTCAAATTCAGTTGTAACAGCCATGACTTGCTTTTCCATCAAATCATCGAAGTCATCAGTCGTGTCCTCAATGGAAAAACCGGTCGGAGGACCAGAGGGTACTTGAATGGATTTAGAGACATTATAGCTTACCTCTTGATCACCAACACGGATCGTCACTCGCCCACCATCGCAGTCAATGAGGGCTCTAGTTGTAGACAAAAAGGGTCTTCCAAGAATCAGGGGAACATTTTCATCCTTTTCAATGTCCAGGACGTACCAGTCGACGGGAAAGGTAAACCTATCGATTTGAACTAGGATGTCCTTTAAGATTCCCGCTGCTTTCTTAGAAGACCTATCAGCGAACTGAAGGTTCATGGTGGTGGGTTCTAGAAGATCAATTAAACCCAGCTGTTTGCACACAGACAATGGCATGAGGCTTATAGATGCACCCAGGTCACACAAGGAGTTAGGGAAGACCAGGCCTCCCATTAACACTGTAAGCATGAACTTTCCAGGGTCACCTCTCTTGGTTGGTAAGTCTTCATAGTTGATCATTGAACAATCCTCACCAATCAGCCTCTCCATGTCTGACAATTTCCTTTTTGAAGAAACAACATCCTTGATGAATTTTGTATACTTAGGCATCTCAACCAAGACCTCGGATAATGGAAGATTTACCTGAGTATTTTTCAAAAGATTCAGCACCTTTTCATACTTCTTATCTTCACTCAAAGGGATGTTGCTCTTTCTTGGTGGAAATGGAAGCTTTTTCAGATCACTCTCAGAAAATATTTTCTTTGAAGATGCATTGACAGCTTTGTCTTCAAGATCCTTCCACCGAACAGCTTTTTCAATCTTTTTATTAGTCAGGGGATCAGCCTCCTGACTCACACTTGATTCTTCACTCCTCAGGGGATCAGCCTCCTGAGGACTTCCAGCTCTTTCACCTCTCAGGGGATCAGCCACCTGAGTATTCTCTTTCGGCCAAGGGGAGTGTAGGTGCTCAGCTTCCCCTCCTGCCTTATCAATGGCAGGAGGGGCTAGTGGTTTCCCTGGTGGGAAGGACCACTGACTTGAGTACCGCTTCTTAGATTCATCGTACTGGCCTCTTCTCTACCGTATGGAATTGAAGGTACGAGGTCAGTACACTGGCCATTGTTCAAGTCGGTTTGAGCAACTTGACCACCCTTTGGATTTTTCTCAGTGAAACTGGGCAATTGCCCTAGGGGTCTTGAAGCTAACTGTTCAGCCAGTTGCCCAATTTGCCTCTCAAGGTTCTTATTTGTAGTCATCAGGAGTTGGATACTTTTATTTTGCTCCTCCAATTTAGCTTCAAGATTGTTAGATTGGGAGGGGCCTTGAGAGTTTTGGAAATTTTGAGCATAGGGCTGGCTGGGCCGACTTTGAAATTGAGAATTTGAATTGGAAGGCCAATTCTGATTGAATCTTTGAGTAGGATTGGAAAATTTTGAGTTTTGGTTCTGATTAAAACCAGGGTTTCTATTGAAATTTTGATTCGAATTAAAATTCGAATTAGGATTGAAACTGGAAGATTGATTAAACCCGTGGTTTTGGAAATTATTCTGGCCAGAAACTCGATTAGACCTTTGGTTGTTCTGGTCATAGAATGCATTCATTTTCAAAGATTCTCGTCCATTCATAGGACAGAATCGAGAAGTGTGCCCCATATTGTCACAGTTTTGACATGTGACCTGATTATACTGTCCATAATCATGAACAGTATTCACTTGATAAGGTGCAGGGGTTAAATTGACACCGCCATTCATATGGCGGTCGGACAAAGAGAGGCAGCGATGCAACCCGAGGGTTACGTGGAAAGAAGAAGTTTGATTTATCGGATTTGAAACTTGAGATGCTGCCATCTGCTTCTGCAGCATGGCGATCAAACTTTGCATGTTTACCTCCTCTACCTTAGGAGGAGGAGGTGCTTGAATGGCTTGATAAGAGGGGGCATAGTTGTACTTGGCAATGTCCTCGAACAGTGCCCACCCTTCATCAGGTGTTTTCTTCAGAAATGCCCCACCAGATGAACTATTAACCATGCCTTTTGTAAGCTCGGTCAATCCACTAAAGAAAGTGTTGACTTGCCTTTCCAGTGGCAAGCCATGGTGGGGACACTTTCTAAGCAGAGACTTGAATCTTTTCCAACACTTGAAAAAGGATTCATTCTCTTTCTAATAGAAAGTGAATATCTCGTTCAAACATTGGGCAGTTTTGGAAGGTGGGAAATATTGACTCAAGAACGTTTCGAGTTCTGCCCAAGTATTTATAGATTCAAAGTGGAGAGAGCTATACCACTCCTTAGCTTCTCCCTTCAACGAAAAAGGAAAGAGTTTCAGTTTGATGGCATCCTCACTTACTCCTTGGATGCGTGTGGTGCCGCATATCTCCAAGAATGTATGCAAGTGAGTGTGTGGATTTTCCGACTGAAACCCATGAAAGATTGATGCATGCTGCATCATCTGAATGAGGCCAGGCTTTAGCTCGAAGGTCGAGCATTAATGGCGGTAGGATGATAGCCGGGTTGGATCGTGGATGCGCCAGGCATGGCGTAGTCTGCCAACGTACGTCTATCATTAGCAGCCATTATTACAAAATCAGTGATTTCCTTGGCTAGCTGATCCTCAAGATCTTGCTCGGCTCTGTCTGCCAGAACCGCAGAACGGAAAATCGCTGTTTGTCCGGACTACGGTTCGCTCGGGGTCAGGGGTGTATAGTAACGGTCCCTTTTGACTCCGAGTTTGCATAAACCGGACCAAAAACAAGTGAAAGCAACCTAAAGACTAAGGAATTAAAAGCCTAAACTAAAAATTAAAAGCCTAATAAAAGAAAAGAAAGGAAAGGAAGAAAAAGAAACAGGATTATTAAGGGAAAAGATGAAACAGACGGGCGTCCAAAGGTTTGGGCGGCGTCGCTCGCCAGCTTTGATCGACAGCGTTCGGATGCCCAAGCGCTCGTCAGTCTTCGAAAACTTGAACAGGCGTTCAAACTTTATGGGCCTTCGTCTAAGTGAGTGGAAAACGCTACGAGATTGAAAATTTTCCGTGGACGGGCGCCCAAGATCCCAGACGCCCGTTTGGTAGCGGGAAAACTAGAACGAAGCGAGAAAATTTTGCTTAAAAGAAAGGGGGTAAGAAAAACAGAGAAAAAAACAGAGATGATAGATAGAAGAGAAGAAAACTAATCACAAGAGAAAGAAGAACCTTAAACCCTAAACTAAAACCCTAATATCCTAATAACCTAAACGATTATCAACTAAAAGCAGGAATTAAAGCGAAATATAAACAAGAAAAGCGAAAAACAAAAACTAGGCAACCGTCCGGTTCCCGGCATGGCGCCAAAAACTTGTCACGGATTTTATTAACAAAGCAAACAAGTAATAAAATTTATAAATCGGTTTTTCCTCAAGTATAAGGATCGTAGTATAGAGGTTGATACCGGTCGATCTTACGGGAATCAAGCGATTGTTAACCCTAGTTTTTGTCTAATTAAATTATGTCACTAAAGCTAATCTAAACAATGGATAAAACTAAACGAAGTGAAAACAAACTTAACTAAAACGTAAAAACCCGATGAAGATATGATCTAAAGCCGGAAAGATACGGGTTGCGAACTATTAAACTTAAACTAATATGAAATAAAAGTAACTAATCTAGACAATTCAAGTTTCACGAGATTAAATTCAAGTTTTAACGAGCAAACGAGCGATTGATCCACCTATCCTAACAAGTATCAATTCCTATCTCGATTATATTGCGTTTTCTAACCAAGTTGTGATTTCACCTTGTCTAAAACATGAACCCTAATTTCTTAGGTAATTCACCTATTAATCTTTATCTTTCGATCTAAGATTAACGATTTTACTAATCAAAGGTGTAAACTTAAACCTAGCAATCTAACCTATTAACTCTCGTTATGATAGATTAAACAACTATTCCTTATCATGGTGATCTAAGGCTTATAGAGACTTTCATCAACATAAAACAATCATAACATGCAAATCTTTCGATACACTTGCAATTAAACAATATAAACATGCATAAAGGAAACAACTTTAGGTAAAACTCACAATATAATCGCAGAAACGGAATCAAAACGTGTTGGATGGCTTCACAATGCTCGTTTGATGAAGCTTAGCCTCTCAACATCCTCTGGAAACTCAAATTGCGAAAAAACTAACATAAAGCGCCTACTTTTAATCTAGAATTTGGAGCATAAAACCGGAATAAAAGAAGTAAAAAACGCAGCCCTAAAGCCCCTAGGTTTAGGGTTTGAATAATGAGTATATAGTCTCCTTAAGGTAGAAAACGCACTGTATATATAGAAAACAAAGCGGCGGCGCTAAGTCGGCGAAGGGCGCCCGTCCATACTTGTGAACGCCCGTCCAGATGGATTTGGACTTGCTTCAGACGCCCGTCCACTCAGCGTCCAAACTCTCTGTATCAAATTTCTCAAATGGACGCTCATTTGGATATGGTGGACGCTCGTCCAGTAAACTTGGAAAAACTTGTATTGATTTCATCAGGCCGGACGCCCGTCCATTTCAGCAGACGCCCGTCCAAATTCGACTTTATCTTGATTTTTCCATCTTTATCTCTTTTTGATCAACATTCGAGCATCAAACATGTACCTTTAACACATCAAAACATCGCAAAATGTAATATCATCCAAATAATCATAAAATCACAATTAAAACACCAAAATCAACCAATTTTGCGATTAACTCGTTAAAAACCTCATTTACTCAATACTTCCGTTAAACACTCGTTTCTTATGCAATTTTATACGAATATGAGGGAAAATATCATAGAATATAGCGTTATAAATCGTATAAATTCACCTTAACAGACCCCGGATATCTACATGAAGCAAATCAAACACATTTAAAGCAACAAAAGTACAATGAGTAAAACTAAGCCTCTTTTGTTTGGAAGGAGGACAAACAAGACAACAAGTATCTGTATGAGATTGAATTACAGGCATGGACTTATGTAGCACATTAATTCTCTGTAAGGAAGGATGTCCTAGCCTATAATGCCATAATAGAAAGGATGGAAATGTAGCAGAATTACAATCAACATATGTAACATATGTGCTATTTGTGCTGTGATTGGTAGAAACAGGTTTGACAGAATCTGCTCTCAAAATATAAAGACCTTGTTGCAATTTAGCTGAACCAATCATTTTCTTCAATGTATGATCCTGCACAACACAACCATGCGAACCAAAAGACAAATAAAATCTATTGCCATATGTTAGTCTTCTAACAGATAGTAAATTATAAGTAAACTGAGGCACACAAAGAACATTATCTAATACCAAATCTTTGTTTATTTGAAACTTTCCTATGTGTGTGACCTTAGCTTGTGCACCAATACGTAATGTAACTATAAGACCACTAACTTGTCTAGAATTAAACATAAGAGATAAGGTGTAGATCACATGATCTGTAGCCCCTGAGTCTACTATCTAGTCAAAGATAGTACCTGAAGTGTTAGTGGTATGAACATTAGCAGTAAGAGCCACTGGCTGACTTGGAACTGAATCAGAAATCTGCACATTCCTCAGCATGTCCATGATTTGTTCATATTGGGACTTGGTCATAGAATTTGTAGCAACTGGCTGAGGTATCTCTGATCTCTGTGAATCTTGAAAACCTTGGCCAGAATTCTGAGTGCTGTCATCAGCAGGGACAAAACCTTGATCTAAACAAACATTATGAGCTCGGATTTGACCTCTACCCTACCTCTAGAGCCATTTGGAAATCCATACTTCTTATAGCATTTGTCAACAGTATGACCCTCCTTTTCCACAATAAGTATATTGTGGTCTTTGAATTACCACCAAAACCTCTACCAGAACCAGAACTCCTACCACCAGCACCATCTCTACCATAACTACCATTTGTTTGAGCCAACAAAGACACATAATCTTGTGAATCTTGCCTAAAACAAGAAATCTTGGCATTAAATATTGTCTTATCAAGACTTAATTCTAGAATAGTTGAGATGGCTTTCATGTTGCAAGGCCATAGTAAAGACTGTTCCTAGATCAGGAATTGTCTTAGCCATTAAAACCTGAGATCTAAAAATGCGAAAAACATCATTTAATCCCTTTAGGAACCTAATCACTTGATCAGTTTCATTCTGCTCTCTATAGATGGGTAGAGCTGCACAGGTACAAGATGGGGTAAGTTTCAGAATGAACAGCTGATCCCATAAACTCTTAAGCTTTGTAAAATATCGAGTCACGGACATAGTACATTGTTTGGTGGCATAAATTTCTTCTTGCAGGTTGGAGAGTCTATAAGCATTTCCTGTTCCAAACCTATGATCAAGATCCAACCAGATTTCTCTTGCTGTTGGCAACCAGAATACACTCTGATATATAAAAGGATCTATATAATTGACAAGCCATGTGGAGACCATGTCATTACATTGACACCATACTTTGAAATACCTATCAGTCTCTGCAATTTTAGGCAAAGTGCCATCCACAAACTTTAGTTTGCCCTTCATGGACAAATCCATAGAAATTGCCCTTTTCCAGGAATGGAAATTCTCTTCTCTTTTAAGAACTGGTTGCACTATCACAGCAGATGGCTTCTCTCCTGGATGAATATGATAAGGATTAACAATCCCTTCCCCTGCAACTTCCGTCATAGAAACTTGCAAGAACAGAAAATTAAACTATTTGAATACAAAAAGCAAATATGCAGTTTCATACTTTAAGAAACTAGAATACAAGATATATAACTTGTGAAATCAGCCGCTGGAATTATGCATGCTCTGATACCATGTTTCAAAACTTCATAAAAATGAAGAACATATCAAGAAGCAAGAAAAGTAGTTTGAACTTTAGAGGAAAGAGGTAAAACAGAGAAAAGAGAATTTTTATTCATATCATTGTATCAAGTTTACAACTAATCATTATTCTATGTAATTTACAATATATATACACCATACATTCGATTAATTAGCTACTAAGTTAGTTAAAACAACTCCAACATCTTTCAACTGTCTCCAACCGTTTATGTTATCAAGTGTTGGACCAAATGCCCTAGTGGCATTTGGTGTGTCTTATGTTTTAGCTCCATGTCTTGAGTCTTGTTCAGGCAGTCTGGAGTTTTGTCCAGGTAATCTACCTTGTGCATTATGCATTTGGTAGATGATCTGCAACAATCCGGCCATCAATTCTTCGAACAGAATATAGGAAATTGTTCATGGAAAGATCGTACTGATATATATTATGTATGGATCGGGAAAGGTATGAAATTGCTCTAATTCATGGAATCTTGAAGTTTTGATCATGTTTTCTGCTCCAATTCCCTTCCTTCATAGTTCTAACCGCTTAGATGCTTGGAACCATAGTTAATTCATGATTAAGTTTCGATTTCATAGTGTCAGAAAGTGACTTAAACTCTACATCTGGTAGAACTAATCTGGAAGTCAGCTGTTTGATGGCCTGCTGACAAGTGTATCCAAGTCAGTGAAAGTCAGCTTGGAAGTTTGTTGAGGTTCTTCTGGTGTCAGCAGCCTACCGAGAGTTTGCTGAGTTTTTGGATACAGCTGAGTTCTACATTTTGGCAATGGTCAGTTTGGTTGGGTCAGTAGAGGGACCCAACATCTGGGGCATTTATGGCAATCCGACAAAGATTCTTGGTGGTTAGGGTTTAGGGATCTGTGCCAATAAATACCAACTGTATTGATCATTGTAGTGTGTGTAATCCGTCTAAAATTCAGTTTAGTAAAATATCTCTTTTCAGTCCGTGGAGTAGTTGGCACAACGCCGGAAACCACGTTAAATCTTGTGTTCTTCTTGTTCTGTTATTTCTATTGATTATTACTGTTAGATTGCTTCTATTAATTATCTATCTTGTATATGGATTCCCTATCCTGTTATAACAAACTGGTATCGGAACATTGGTTTTTAGGAATTATCTGTATGGACAACCTTTATCTTCACCAAGACCTTCACCGGTGCTAGGATTCTGTGATAAAATTTGTGATTTTTGGCAAGAAAGATGTCTGCAGTTAACGTAAAAATCGATAAATTTATAGGAAGAAACAATTTTAGTCTGTGGCAAATCAAGATGCGGGCCTTGTTAAAACAACAAGGATTATGGACTCATTTATCTGGTAAAAGAAATGCCAGTTCAGCAGATTATGCCAATCTGGAAGAGAAAGCACATTCAACCATCACGTTGTGCTTATCCGATGATGTTATCACTGAAGTTGCTGAGGAAGACATAGCTGCCAAGTGGTGGGAAAAGCTTGAAAGCCAATACATGACTAAGTCATTAACCAACAAGTTGCTGCTGAAGAATAGGCTATTTAGTCTGAGTATGCATGAAGGAGGCCTGCTGAGGGAACATCTGGATCAGCTGAACACAATATTACTTGATCTCTGGAATATTGATGTTAAAATTGAAGATGATGATGCATCCCTAATTATGTTGGTGTCATTACCTAGTTCATATGAAAACTTTGTGTAGTCCTTCATAGTTGGGAATGACACAGTGGCTTTAGAGGATGTGTGGGCAGCCTTGCATGCCAGGGAACTGAGACACAAGGTAGCAGGGATAGACAGTCAGGCTGCTGGACTAGTAAAGATGATGATGCATCCCTAATTCTGTTGGTGTCATTACCTAGTTCATATGAAAACTTTGTGTAGTCCTTCATAGTTGGGAATGACACAGTGGCTTTAGAGGATGTGTGGGCAGCCTTGCATGCCAGGGAACTGAGACACAAGGTAGCAGGGACAGACAGTCAGGCTGCTGGACTAGTAGTCAACAGCAGTGGGAAAAGATAGCTGAAGTTGCTGAGGAAGACATAGCTTCCAAGTGGTGGGAAAAGCTTGAAAGCCAATACATGACTAAGTCATTAACCAACAAGTTGCTGCTGAAGAAGAGGCTATTTAGTCTGAGTATGCATGAAGGAGGCCTGCTGAGGGAACATCTGGAACAGCTGAACACAATATTACTTGATCTCTGGAATATTGATGTTAAAATTGAAGATGATGATGCATCCCTAATTCTGTTGGTGTCATTACATAGTTCATATGAAAACTTTGTGTAGTCCTTCATAGTTGGGAATGACACAGTGGCTGTAGAGGATGTGTGGGCAGCCTTGCATGCCAGGGAACTGAGACACAAGGTAGCAGGGACAGACAGTCAGGCTGCTGGACTAGTAGTCAACAGCAGTGGGAAAAGATATGGATAGCAGTCAGGGGAGAAAAAATCCAAGAAGTCCAAAGGTCCTAAAGCCACAGATGTCTGTAATTACTGTAAAGAGCAGGGGCATTGGAAGTCCAATTTTCCAAAGAAGAAAAGGCAGGAGCAGAGCAATTCTAGCACAACAGATGTGGCTGCTGAGTAATTTGATGAGGATATGGTTCTAGTTGCTGGGGAATTAACACATCATTCTGATGTTTGGATCCTAATTTCTGGAGCATCCTATCATATTTGTCCACACAGGGAGTGGTTTTCTACTTATGAGCAGATAGATGGTGGTAATATTTCTATGGCAAACAGCAAGGTCTGCAAGATAGTGGGAACTGGCTCAGTTCAGCTGAGGATAGAGGATGGTAGATTCTGCACACTGAAAGATGTAAGACATGTTCCACAGATGACCAAGAACTTGGTATCTCTTAGTCTACTAGACAACAAGGGGTTCAATTTCAAGGGAGAAGGTGGAGAGGTGAATGTCTACAAAGATTTAGCTGTGGTCCTCAAAGGTATCAAGGAGGGAACCTTGTATATATTACAAGACTCTACTATATCTGGCTCTGCTTCTGTGGCATCCTCAGTAGTTCATCAGTCACAGCAGACTCAGTTGTGGCACATGAGACTTGGCCATATGGTTGAAAGAGGAATGCAAGTCCTTTCTTCAGCAGGTTTTCTTGGGGGATATAAGGTCAAGACACTGGACTTTTGTGAGCATTGTGTGTTTGGGAAGCTACATAGAAGAAAGTTCTCAACAGGCAAACACAGTACAAAGGCATCACTTGATTATATCCATTCGATCAAGGGGTCCATCAAAGGTGGAATCATTGGGTGGTCATAGATATTTTGTGTCATTCATAGATTAATATTCAAGAATGACTTGGGTGGTGATGATGAAATACAAAAGTGAGGCATTCAACAGTTTCAAGCAGTGGAAGGCTCTAGTGGAAAATCAGACAGGCAAGAAAATTAAATGGCTCAGAATAGATAATGGTCTGGAATTCTGCTGGTCAGAGTTTGATACATTATGTAAGGATGAGGGTATTGCCAGACATCATACAGTTAGGATACACCTCAGTAGAATGGTGTAGCTGAGAGATGAATCAAACTCTTCTGGGGAGGGCAAGATGTATGCTCTCTAATACACGTTTATCAATGGGATTTTTGGCAGAGGCTGTTCGTACAACATGCTACTTAATCAACATGAGTCCTCACACATGGATCAATCTCAAGACACCATTTGAGATATGGTCAGGCAAGCCTGATGACTACTCAATTCTAAGGGTTTTGGAAGCACGGGTTACTATCATGTGAATGAAGGGAAGTTGGAACCAAGGGCCAAGAAGAGAGTGTTTGTAGAATATGGAGATGGGGTGAAGGGTTATATAATTTGGTCATCAACAGACTCCAGGGTCATACTTAGTAGATATGTGGTCTTTGATGAAAATTCTATGATCAGATCATTGGGGAGGTCTACTGAATCTGAAACCAGTGCTGAATCTGAGAGGGCTGAGAAATAGGTGGAGCTTCAAGTGGAGTTAGCTGAGATGCAACAATAAACTGATCCAAGTCAAGACTCATCCGATCCAGTTTCTTTGAACCGAGTCTCGATCCAAAGATCGGTGAACAAGAGTCAGCTGAGCATCAAGCATGGAACATTGGTTAGCAGAGTGCTGTCAGCAGGGCTAGAAGATCAAATGTTGGGTTACCTCCCAAGAGGTATGGTTTTGATGATATGGTTGGTTATGCACTTCAAGTTGCAGAAGAAGTGGATGGTTTTGAACCTTCTACTTACAGGGAAGTAGTGACATGTTCTGAAGCATCTCATTGGCTTGCTGCCATGAGAGAAGAAATAGAGTCATTATTGAAGAATCAGACTTAGGATCTAGTTAAACATCCAGCTGATAGCAGAGTTGTTACTTGCAAGTGGATCTTCAAAAAGAAGGAAGGAATGACTAAGGTAGAAGGGGTCAAATATAAGGCACATTTGGTTGCAAGAGGGTTCAGTCAGAAAGAATGGGTAAATTTTGATGAGATATTCTCACCAGTGGTCAGACACACTTCAATCAGAGTGTTACTAGAAATGGTGGCACAGAAGGATCGTGAACTTGAGCATTTAGATGAGAATACATCTTTTCTACATGGTGAGGTAGATAAGGAGGTATACATGACTCAGCCAAAGGGATTTCAAGTTCTTGGCAAGGAAGGTTTTGTGTGCAAGTTGAAGAGGTCATTGTATGGACTGAAACAGGTTCCTAGGCAGTGGTATAAATTTTTTGACAATTACAAGATCCAGCTGGGCTATAACAGAAGTCCATATGACTGTTGTGTATATCACAGTCAGCTGAAAGATGGATCACATATCTATCTTGTCCTGTATGTGGATGATATGTTAATAGCTGTTGAAAAGAAGTCTGATGTTCAAAATCTGAAGAACCTTCTCAGTGCTGAGTTTGAAATGAAAGATTTGGGTGCTTCCAAGAAGATTTTGGGGATGGAGGTTTGGAGAGATAGAAGTCAAAAGAAGTTGTTCTTGTCTCAGCAGGGTTATATACAAAAGATATTGGCCAGATTTGGCATGTCTGCTGCAAAGACAATAGATACTCTATGGCATACAATATTCATTTGTCTGTTTATGCTTTACAATCAGCAGAAGAGAATGAGTATATGTCAAAAGTTCCCCATGCTAGTGCAGTTGGTAGTCTGATGTATGCCATGGTGTGCATTAGGCCTGATCTGGCTCAGGCAGTCAGTGTTGTCAGCGGGTTCATGGCTCAACCTGGAAAGGAACACTGGAAAGCTGCAAAAAGAATGTTCAGGTACCTTAGGGTTACAACTGATATTGGTCTCATTTATGGAGGTGATACTCAAGGTCTGATCACAGGGTACTGTGATGCTAATTATGCAGGTGATGTGGATAGTAGAAAATCAATGACTGGTTGTGTTTTCACATTGAGGAATTCAGTTGTCAGCTGGAAAGAAACTCTTCAGGTAACAATGGATTTATCAACTACTGAGGCAGAATATATGGCTCATACTGAAGCAGCCAAGGAGGGTAATTGGTTGAAGGGACTAGTCAGTGATTTGGGGATACATCAAGATCAAGCTGATATTTATTGTGATAGTTTGAGTTCAATTTGTCTAGCTAAGGATCAGGTTCATCATTAGAGAACCCAGCATATTGATGTGAGGTATCATTTTCTGAGAAATGAGTAGAGGGTTGTAGTGAAGAAGATCAGCACCAAGCCCTGCTGACATGTTCACTAAACCAGTTCAGTAGAGCAAGTTTTAGTTGTGCCTGGACTTGCTTAATATTCAAAGCTTTTAATCTGGAAATTCGGAAGCTCGGATGAGGGCAGGTCAGCTGAGTGGATTCAGTGGAGAAATCTTGTACAGTACATCTGGCATTGACGAATTCATCTGGTACAAGTACATCTGTTTATGCAATCTGGGTTGACTGTGAGTGAGAGTTCAAGTCAAGGTTTAGATTTGTCAGTAAAGTGACTTAAACTCTGCATCTGGTAGAACTAATATGGTAGTCAGCTGAGTGATGGTCTGCTGACAAGTGTATCCAAGTCTATGAAAGTCAGCTGGGAAGTCTGTTGAGGTTCTTCTGGTTTCAGCAGCATGCTGAGAGTCTGCTGAGTTTTTGGATACAACTGAGTTCTACATCTGGGCAATGGTTAGCTGAGTTGGGTCAGCAGAGGGACCCAACATCTGGGGAATTTATGGCAATCCGACATAGATTCTTGGCAGTTAGGGTTTAAGGATCTGTGCCTATAAATAACAACTGTATTGATCATTGTAGTGTGTGTAATCCGTCTGAAATTCAGTGCATAATAAAATATCTCTTTTCTGTCTGTGGAGTAGTCGGCACAATGATCGCGTGCAAAGGACTTACTAGCAATAGGACTAGGTCTATCGTAGTAGAGTACCGGCAAATCAAGGTCGATCCCACAGAGACTCGTAAGAACGTCTAATTATCAAGATTGAGCTTGTCACGAATAACGGTCTACGACCAACTTAATATAGACATTAGTAAATTTGGTAACAATCACTAGCAAGATTATGCAAGTTCAAGAGAGCAACAAGAGTTTCTAATGTATTAGTTCAATTATGAATAATTAGTTATTTCCCCCACACATGCAACAGTCCTCCCCATTGATGAATTTATTCATTGTTCAGCTACGGGTACAACTCCTAACCCTATCTACTCCGACAATGGTAGTAAATAATCTATATGCAAGCTACCCTCCTTAATTGGTCCGTAATAGCCCATACGCATAAAGAACTAGAGCTGTCGATATTGAGTGCTAACTCATACCAGCTGTCGACATTGATCATCACGTTCCTAGGGTCCATTCTAGATAATGTCCAAACATAGCACTTCACTATTCGTATTTCTTGCTAGTTTATGATGACATGCAAATAGTTGATCAGGCTAAAAACATGTAAATTAAGTCTATCGATCAACGTAGCTGGCGCCGATTATCATGAATAAGTAATTTACTAGGTATTCAGATCTAGCGAATAGACCGTCGCAGATCTGAAGAACGCAACTACTATTTCATGATTTCTTCACCAACGAATCAGATCTATAACACACTGGGTAAAATAAACTAACTCCTATATAATTAAACTAAATAAGCAATTAAACCATACTAGTCGAATAGAACAACGATAGATCTACATCTTGAAAAAGAGTAAAATCATACCTCGAAGATGAGCGTAGATCTCCCTCAAATCTCTCCCTAGGTCGACTCCGTGCCTCTCCGACCAACTCATAAAATAAATAAAAATAAAGAACAAAGAACTTTTATTGCATAATATTTGTCTTGAAAATTGTACACTTTTGGTTCTGAGGCGAAGCCTCGTATTTATAGCTATCTAAACCGGCTTAGAAACATCTAGTTCTACCCCTCGTCCAAGAAAACGCGTTTCTGAAGGTTCTGGACTCTCGGTAAGTCGGTGGCCCTCCTCGGTAAACCGGGGGTATTTTTGTCCATTTTCTTCAGCCGACTTAACTTGGAATGTTCTGGAATACCCTAGGCTCATTCCTTTCATTCAGTCCACTCCATATTTGTCCATGATGCTCAGCCCAATATTTCGTATCCTGAAAATCCTCAAATAATGCACGAAATAATATCGAAACAGGGAAAATAAACGCTAAGTGCAGATTTCTTGACTCACGAACCCGACATATGATATTCAACATAAATTGTTCATATTTATAGGTCGAAACAACTATTTTAGCTCATAATGGATAGAATGTTGATACCGTTGGATAGACTATTTTAACCGTCATCACACAACGCCGAAACCACGTCAGATCTTGTGTTCTTCTTGTTTATGTTATTTCTATTGATTATTACTTTTAGATTGCTTCTGTTAATTACCTATTTTGTATCTGGAATCCTTATCATGTTATAACACATAGGTTTTGCTTGAAGGTTGTATGTTATGTTTGAATTGCATTGCTTTTGGGACCGTTTTTGCTTGAATTTAAGGTAAGAGGATGTTCATATTGAAACTTTGTTGTTTTATAGTGTTTGACAAGTAATGTGGTCCTGTTTTGTGTATCTTTTGTGTTGGAATCGAAGTATATCATTTGGATTTGGTTTGGTTCTTGAAATTGCAATTTTTTAAGGTGTATAGGACGTTTTGACCGCTTCACATGGCCAAAAGTGTTTGGTGCGTGCCAAACATGAACAGAGACCAAACATAATGCTTTCAGACATTTTGGCGTGGTTTTTTGCACGAGCCAAAATGGTGTATCGAGGCCAAAACTAATTTTGTGTAGTTTTTGAGTTATAAATCTTAGATCAACAAAACCAGAAAATATAGTTGTGTCAGTACCTGTAATAATTATATCACCAACATAGAGCAAAACAACAATGAAGGTAGGGTGAGACGAAAATATACACAATGAGGAATCCGTTGTAGAGTTGCAAAAACCAAGAGAGAGAAGAAATCGTCATTCATGATACCATGCACGAGGAACTCGCGCTGAGGCCATAAATGGCCTTATGCAAACCGACATACATAATCGTGGATGGTCGAGTCAACAAATCCTGCAGGTTTGGCCATATAAACCTACTCACCAAAGTACCCTACTGTAAAATCATTGTTAACATCTAATTGGCGAAGAGACTATCCCAAGGAACTAACAAGAGATAAACCAAGCGAATAGTCGCAGGCTTGACAACTGGACTTAAAGTCTCAAAATAATCCACACCAGGGCGCTGAGTGAATCCCTTGGCAACTAAACGGGCTCTATAGCGATCAACTGAACCATCAACCTTGCATTTAATGCGAAAGACCCACTTGCTATCAACTAGGTTATCCTGTGGAGGAGAAGGAACTAAAGACCATGTACCATTGGTAACTAAAGAATTAAATTCTTCAGACATGGTAGTGCGCCAATGAGGATATTGGAGAGCCTATTTGTAAGAAGAGGGTTTAATATTAGAGTATTTTGAATCTAACTAGGAGTTAAGGTTGAGGATTTGACGAGGTTTGAAGATGTTATTGCAAGCACGGGTAGTCATAGGATGAGGAATATATGGAGAGGGAGAAGGTGTGGAGAGAAGGAGGACTGAATAAGATGGGGAAGAGAACGTAGGGGATGGGGAGGGAGACTCGGTGGATAGGGAGGTCTAGGAGGGCGGATAGTCCAGGAGTTGATCAAAGGGCTGAAGGACACTGATGGAAATCGAAAGGGTGGAAAGAAGAATGGGAATCCATGAATCAGAAGTGTAGGTTTCAGAAGAGCGGGGAGAAGAGGAAGATTGGAAGGGAAAGATAGACCACACAAATTTAACATCACGAGAAACATATAAGCGAGATGTTTCAAGATGAAGACATAGATACGCACTTTGGGTTAAGGAGTAACCAAGAATGACACTACGAAAAAAGGTGGGTTCAAGTTTATGATGGTTATAAGGCCGCAACCTGGGGTAACATAAGCAACCAAAGACATGGAGTTTGGAATAATTTGGGGCTTGGTGAAATAGTTTGTCACAGGGAGAGGACTTGGCAGCACATAAGTGGGCATTCTATTGATAAGGTAAACATCAGCAGTGAAGGCATAAGTCTAATAAGTTAAGGGCATATGAGCACGATTAAGAAGGGTAAGGCCTATTTCGACAATGTGTAAATGACAACATTCGGAGACGTCATTGTATTGAGGTGTGTGAAGGGGGAAAGTGTGGTGAGCAATGCCATGATCAGAGAGAAAACCATGGATGTCAATAAACTCTGTGCCATTGTTTGTGTAAAGAATTTTAATGATGACATCAAATTGCTTTTCAACCGATGTTTTAAAGCATGGAAAAATAACGGGTTAAATGATCCATGAAAATGACATAATATTTCAAATAATCCACAGAGTATACATGTGATGTCCATACATTACAAAAACTTATTTTTAAGGGGAGGGAAGACTGTAAAGTAGAAACTGAAACAGAAAGGTGATGACTCTTATAGGAGACATTAAGAGAGGGGTTGGTGGCCAGAGAGTGCTGATGGATGATGTGTTGGAGAATGGGAGAAGCAGGATGACCCAATGGATGGTGCAAAGTCACAGAGGTTGTTTTATTCACGGAAAAAGCTAAAATTTGAGAAGATATCCATAGATACACAGCCATCTTTAACTTCCTCCTGAGACACATGAGCATGTCCGATGGTCCTTCACAAGAAAATAATCCGTGAGAATTCAATAGAGACATTATTATCCGCACAGAATTGAGAAACATATAGTAAGTTATGAGTAATACGGGGAACACATAAAACATGAGATAAACGAAAGGAATAATTAGCAGAGTAAAGAGTAGTAGAAACAATATGAGTATTGGGAAGAGAGCTGCCATCCCCAATCTGAATGTCATCAGAACCATGATAAGGGTCATGTAAGCTGAGGGTCTGAAAATCTACAGTCATATGGTGAGAAGCCCCACTATCCAGGAGCCAAGGCTGGGCAGCGGCATGATGAGCATGGGGTGGTGGTGGGGTGGGACCGAGCTTGTGAAGTGGATAGCTGCTGAAAGAATGGGTAGGTAGGGCATCTCTTGGGACTGTCACATTGGACCCCAAATATAGTTGGCATTTACCTAGATAAGGCCTCGGTTGATAAGGAGCATGAGGGAGTGGTCATGTAGTAGGTGGGGCCGATGTGGGTGGCCATGGGTTGAAATGCCGACGGGGAGGGGTTTGTAGTAGTGGGGATGCCATAAGAGAAGTGGGGTGGGGCGCATGTAAGGCTGCATGCTTGGACTGCAAACCGGCTTCAAAATTGAGCAATTTTTCATATAGCTCCTCAAATGTAATAAGGGAATCCCGAGCTTGAACCGCACGTACCAATTCAGCATATTCCTCTCCTAGATGTACAAGTATATGATCAAGGAGATCTTCAGAATCCATGGGTGCCACCAACATGGCCAATTCATCAGCTTTGGCCTTAACCGCGTGAAGATACGTGGAAATAGACTGAGAGCCTGTGGTGAGAGTACGCAAGGAAAATTTGAGATGTTTAATGCGCCCTCTCAAGGGCTTAGCAATAAATACCGGAAAGAATATTCCAAGCTTCACGTGCGGTGTCAACATGCGAAATATATGGCATCTCATTGCTAGTAGGAGAGCCGAGAATGGTGTTGAGGATATCCTGCCGAGTCCATAGGTTGTGGTAGGAGTTGGGCACGGTGGTGACATCGCAAACGAGGGTGGTGGGTGGGCAGGGACGAGTGACATCAATGAAGCCGATCAATTCATATGCGGAGAGAAGAGTCGTGAATTGAAATTTCCACGCCATATAGTTTGTGGAATTTAGTTTAATTGGGGCATGAAGTGTTGTCATAAGGGATGATGAAGTGTTTCCGAAGTTATGGTGGAAGTAGCGGCAGGAGGAGGACTCTGAGATGATTAGGAAAAAGTGAGGGTTAAAGTCGAAGGGAGGTTAGAGATGGAGGAGAATGAGCCACAAGAAAAACAGGAGGCGGAAGATGAGAGAAGCTGGCGGCGGGATGAGCAGAGGGGAGAAGGGGACGGCAACTGGAAGGAGAAATGAGGAGATTGGGGTTGATAGAGTAGAGAGATGATCCCAAAATTCAAAACTACGCTGATATCATAATTAGGGGTGAACAAAATAACCGGAAACCGGTCCAAACCGGAAAAACGTAAACCATGGTTTTTTTGTTGGTTTTTGTATTGTTAAAAACCAAACCGTGAAAAACAATTTGGTTTTGATTTTTTAAAATTAAAACCGGACCAAACAGGATATATATTTATATATATTACATATACATATGTGTGTGTCCGTGTGTTTTAATATTTACATGTGTGTATATGTATGTGTGTGTATATGTCTATGTATATCACTATTGATTTTGGGGGCCTTTAATCAAAGTCGGTTCGCACAATGCAACCACAAAAAGTCGGTTCTATCAGAGTGCACATATAGAGTGGTCCACGAGTAGATTAGGTGTGGTGCAAATAAATCTCCCTTAATTATCACTAAATGTAAATAAGTAATATCTCAGACCATTATCTATTAATACTCCAATCAATTACCTCACACACGTAGGTTTTGGCCCCAGCCTAATATGACCTATGACATGATTAAACAAAATAGTTTACTTGACTTTATACGATCAACCTAATTGGAATGTATGACAACATAATGTTGTGTGTATGTACACACACATATACATAAAAACCCGGGAAAAACCGGAACCAAGCTGATCCAAACCGGACCGAATAAAATGGTTTTACCTAGTTATGGTTCGGTTTTGGTTTGTGAATTTGAAAACCGTAAAAAAATAGTTTGATTTTAAAAGTGGTAAAAAACCGGAAAACCGGATCATGTGCACTTCTAATCATAATAGAGAGATTTGGGAAAATATGATTTTTATTCACAATTGAAGAAATACGGTATGTGTTACATATATAGCACATGACAGTGCATTCCAGAGACCATAATACATTTACAGAATATTTTACGATAAATGCGTATATACAGCTGATAAAAAAAAAGCTTGGGGGAACGAGACTTTTTTCTTCTTCTTTCTTTTATGTAAAATTTTACAATTTTAACTTGGATCGGACCAACCGATCATACGTTGGCTCATCGACTTGGAAATATACTTGGAGAAAAGTGGTGTACGGAATATGGCTCTGGCGAAATAAAGTTCTACACGAAGCAGAAGCAGAGAGGCCGCCGGCCTTCGTGTTTGCTTCCCAGACGGTTGAACGAGTGAAGAATTTGAGGCTAGCTTGACATTAGTATAGTTTATGGACGCATTTGTGTTTTTATTTTTCACGATTGAACATAAAGACTATGTAATTTCTTGCTTGTTTGATGGCTTTGTAATTGAATAAAATGATTGGTTTAAAAATAAAAATAAAAATTTACAATTACACGAATTCTCTTTGCCTTAAAACTTTGTCTAGTGTCCCAAAATAAAATGAAAAATAAATAAAAAATCCATTAAAAATTATAAAACCTTTTTTCCCCGGGTAAATTTCATTAATTTCGTCGTAAAGGAGTTAAAAACCCCATACATGCTACAAAATCCATCACCACCGGTCGCTTGCTGCCGCCATAATACGTACGTCCAGCCTAGAAGAGCCCCCCCATCAAACACCGACGGATTCTGCCTGCCAAGGTGCGTGTGCGTCCTAACTCCTCACCTTTGTCCATGTTAAAGTGTTCATCCTTTTGTTCAAGGTGCGTGTGCGTCCTAACTCCTCACCTTTGTCCATGATCTAACACCGATAAAAGTGTTCATCCTTTTTGTTTTGTTTTGTTTTGTTTTGTTTTTAAAATTAAAATTGCTTTGTCATGTTTTTCTTTTCCTAGTTTTCATGGTTTATGTGAATCCACGGCCCTGGTTGTGTCTTGTATCTGTCTCAATTTTTCGTAGTTCTCGAATGGGAGTAGTGTATATTGTTGAATTCTACTGCAAAAGAAAAACATGTAATAAGAATTTCCCCTATTGGTTCTCTTCCCCACCCAATGCGAGTCCTGAGGTTTTTTTTTTTTTTTTTTTTTTTTTTTAAAGGGACTGATTGCTAATATGTGGTGTCTAAAATTTGGATCTTTGACCAGATTTTAGAAATAAAAGATGCTAGACAAAAAGAAAATACAATGGAAGCTCAAGGGGCGGCTGCACCTTAGAGAGGTTAATGGGGGCAGCTTAAAAAAAACATTACAAAATGATTTTTATATACGTACACATAGATATGTGAAATTGATCCGGTTATTTTAATATATTGATCCATAATATATAAGACTTCACTAAGTTTGATAGGTACAAAATATGACAAATTATCGACCCGTATCCCCCAATTCTTCTTGAAGCAGCCCATGGCTCAGCCATCATAGAAAACACTAGAAAACCCCATCACAAGGATGGGAAATCAAACCACATATATAGTTGAACCAACTACAGAAAATCTGTAAATCTTCAGATACACAATTGCTATACACCACTAGAATCAACAATACTACTATATATGCCACTTCTCTGCAAAAACAAGCTTTCTTTGATCTTACTGTATCTTGCTGGTTTGGTCCTTTGATTATTTTGCAATGTAGATTATCATTGGGCTGAGAGCAGAACTTAAGACACTGACCACATTGTTAAATGCGTATGAAAAATGTGTTATGGGATTTTGATCCAAGCATTTAAAATGTGTAATGGAAAGTTATGATTGTAGCTTTGCGTATAAACGTGAAAATGACATGGAAAGCCCTTTTAGAAAAAGTCTTTGCTGCTGCTTATGTTTTCCCTTTCGGTTGTTAGGAGCATGGGGGAATCCAAGAACATTCTTGAGGAGGATCGTAACGTGGATAGAATCTTAAATCTTCCTAGAAAGGTGATAGAATGTATTATTGATTTTTTGCCTGTCCGTGATGCAGCAAGAACATGTGTGTTATCAAGTAAATGGAGATATGTTTGGGCGAATCATCCCTCACTGATACTTGATATGGATTTTTGGGATGATATAGAGTGGAATAGATCACCCTGTAAACCCGACATTGACTATACAAACATCGTGAGTAGCATACTATCGTATCACGTTGGACAGATAAGGAAATTCGAACTTATCCTTGAAAACTCTGATGGAAATCATTACCAAGTACCATCTTCTGCTTTCTTGACCTCTAAATTGACCCACTTGAGTCTATCTAGTTGCATTATCAAACCAGTCGACTGTACTGCCGGATGTTTAGCCAATATTCAGAGTCTAATTCTGGATGATGTCATCTTGCCTTCGGTTGTCCTTACAACACCTTTACTTACATCTTTAACCTTAGAGAGATGTTGCGGGGTTCGTGATTTTGACGTATCTGCCCCCAGACTAGCATCTTTGACCCTTGATGACAATGATTATCTGAATCTGAAACCTTTCTTGATATGTTCGGGCATAAATTACGCATATCTCTCATCAACTGAAGAAACCGAATCTTTTCAAGATTGTGATGAGAGTGTATGTTTGGTGAAGCTTCTTGCTGCATTGCCTCGGTTATCAGATCTCGTGGTGGACGGATTGTCTTTTAAGGTCCGTATCAATACCTAGCAATTCTTTCTTTTGTGATAGTTAGTTTATCTGCATATTTGATGAATATGGATTCTTTCTTTTATAGTATTTGGCTACAGGCAGTATACCTAGTGCACTTCAACTGAATTTGAGATACTTTTCGCTCTGTGATTTCAACTTGATCCGGATTCTGATACCATGGATCCTTTGCATACTGAAAAGCTCTCCATTGTTGCATACATTTGAAATTTGGGTAAGATTTGATGATGTCGACGACTAAAAGCTTCTAGATTTTAGTTCGAATTAAGGTTGTAAAAGTTGTACTTATAACAGATGTTGGAATTTCTTTTTTTTTTTTATTGCAGTTTGCCGCTGCCAATGATTCGATACAAGTGAATGACATTGACGAAGCAAGCATTATGGATTTGAGGATCGACCAACTTCCAACGGTAAAGATGAAAGATTTCACTGCTTCAAGAAACGAAGTTAAGTTTGCAAAGATTCTTCTGCAATGTGGTGCACATGTAATGGGAGGAAAAACGCTTGTAGATGAGAACGAGGAAGTTGATGAAGAAGAACGTATAAAGATATTAAAGAAGCTGTTGTTGCTTCAACGAGCTTTTCCAGAAACAGAAATCGTCTTCGGGCCAAATCTTGTTCCTCCTTAAAGCCCTGTTGGAAAATTGATGGTTAAAATGGAATATTTTAAATGATATGTCCATATTGGGCCTATTGGGCTTAAGTGTGTGAATGGAAAGGGTTCTGGAAAGGAAAAATAAGAAGAAGCTATTTCTCCCACATTGGTTGGAAGGAGGGAAAAGAGTTAATATTTATATGATGTTGTTTTAGTATAGTTGGAATAAGAAATCAACATTATACACGATGCATTAGATAAGAAATATAGAATCAAGATGTGTACAAAGAAATTTGTAGTTGGCAGTGTTCTTGGAATACAAGATGGTGGATTCTAGACCACTCATGGAACAAGTGGAAGAATTTCATTGATTCTTCATGAAATTCAAGCTGAAAAATGGAGCTTAGTGAGACTTTTCAAGTCGCATGTGTAATTGAAAAATTACCTAACGGTTGGAAAGATTTCAAGAATTACCTTAAGCATAAGTTTAAAAGGAGATGAACATGGAAGATTTTGTTGTTAGGCTTCAGATTGAAGATGACAATAAGAAGTCCGATAAAAGAGGAAACAATTCTAATAATTTTCCAAGAGCTAATATGGTGGAACATGGCCAAAGCTCAAGAAGAAGAAGAACAAATTTGTGAAAGTGGTCTAAGTCGGGACCAAAAGTTAAATTGAGACTGAAAGGTGGCATATCAAAACCTAAGTTCCAAGGAAAATGTTTTAATTGTGACAAGATTGGTCACAAATCAGTTGACTGCAAGCTGCCAAAGAAGAAGGTTTCTGAAGCAAATATTGTTCAAGGCATGGAAGATATTGATCTTTGTGTCATTTGTGTCGAGGTGAACATGGTGGATTCAAATCCAAGAGAGTGGTGGGTAGACACAGAACTACAAAGCATGTGTGCTCCAACAGGATGTGTTTACTAAGTTCGAGCTACCCAAGAGAATGAGACTTTATTCATGGGAAACTCGGCTACTTCGCTATAGCCGAAAAGGTGAAGTAATTCTCAAGATGACTTCTCGGCAAGCATTTGACTCAAGAATGTGCTATATGTCCCATATATGCGTAAGAATCGTGTCCTGAGTGCTATCGAATAAAAATGGCTTCCGCCTTGTTTTAGAGTCCGACAAGTTTACTTTGACCAAGAGTGGTATGTATGTCGGTAGCGGGTATGCATGTAATGGCATGGTGAAGTCGAATGTAATGGCTATTAAGCCAAACAATATTAATAATAATATTTCCGGTTCTGCTTACTTGGTTGAGTCTCCTTCCTTATGGCATGGTAGACTAGATTATGTTAATTAAGATTTCTTGCGTAGATTAATAAATCTAAAACATATCCCCAAATTCGATATTGATAAGGAACATAAGTGTGAAACTTGTGTTGAAGAAAAATTAACAAGAGCGCATTTTCAAAATGTTGAAAGAAATACGCAACCACTCAACTTGATACATAGCGACGTGTGTGATCTTAAAGTTGTGCAATCGAGAGGTGGAAATAATTATTTTATTACCTTTATCGATGACTGCACTAAGTATTGCTATGTATACTTGTTAAAAGGAAAAATATGAAGCGATAGATAAATTTATTCTATTCACAAAAGAAGTTGAAAATCAACATGGGAAAACGATCAAAACACTCCGAAGTGATAGAGGTGGTGAATACTTGGCACCACTCAGTGACTTTTGTGCTGAACATGGGATTATACATGAAATAAATGCACATTGGTCTCCACAGTCAAACGGAGTGGCTGAGAGGAAAAATCGAACATTGAAAGAAATGATGAATTCAATGTTGTTAAGTTCAGGAGTGTCACAAAACTTGTGTGGGGGAAGCTATGGTCACGGATTTTTGTAATGAAAATAAACAAGTAATAAATTTATAAATCCGTATACCCTAAGTGTAGAGATCGTAGTATAGAGGTTGATACCGGTCGATCTTACGGGAATCGGGTTGCTTACTCTAGTTTTTATTATCTAACCTAACTATGTCACGATTACTACTAAAAAGATAATAAAACAAAACAAAGAAGAACTAAAACTAAAAACTAAAATAACAATAAGAATAATCGACGTAAGATCGAGACCTAAAGCCAGGAAGATATGGTTAAGTAACAAAATTATCTAAACTAAATCTATTCTAAATCTATTATGAAATAAAGATTGTAAATTTACTAAGCAATTCAAGTTCAAGTGATTTAATCAATAATTTACGAACGAACAAGCAATTGATCCACCTATCCTACAACAATCAATTTCTATCTCCATTACCTCGTGATTTGTAACCAAGTTGTGATTCATCTAGCCAAGAACTCCTAATTTCTTAGACAAGTTTGCCTATTAATCTTCTATCTTTCGATCCTAAAGATTAACACTTTCTAACCAAGGTGTGAAATTTATAAGTTTCTAACCTAGAAATCTAACTTAATAACTCTCGTTATTTAGATCAAAGATCTATTCTTTATCATGGGGATCTAAGGTTTAACATGATTCTCATCAATATAAACAATCAACATGCAAAGATCTTTCGATATAAATTGCATAAAAACATGATAAACATAATAAAGAAACGACTTGAATTAAAAACTCACAAGACAATCGAGAAACGAAACTGAATTGTTGATCGGATGGCTTCACAACGCTTGTTCAATAGAGGTCTAGCCTCTTAGCATCCTCTTGAAGTTCGAATTACTTGAATAAAAGTACATAAAAGTATTTGATCTAAACTAGAAATTTAAAAGCATAAACTTTGAGTAAAAACTGATAAAATCGCAGCTAGGCCGCCCCCAAGGTTTAGGGTTCAAAGAATAATCCCTCTAGGTTGAAAATAACACACTATATATAGAATTTTAAGGCGGTGTCGCTATGTCGGCCGATCGACGCTGCTCGAGTAGCCGAACGCCCGTCCACTTAGCTTGAAATCTTCGACCGGGCCGAAAGTCATGATCGACGCCCGCCCTTCATTAAATTAGACGCTCGCCCATCAATTTTGGGAGAACTCAATCCAATATTCCACTGGACGCCCGCCCAAGAAGGTGGACGCTCGCCCACTCGGACGGAGAATTGAACGCACATTCAAGTTACTTCAAATCGATTTTTCCATCTCTATCTTCAATCAACTTCATCTCTATCTCTTTTCTTCATATAACTCCGATCCTTAACATCTTTTAATCCTCTTTGAACCAATTTCGTGTGTATCTACAAGATATTAAAACATTGCAAAGTGTAATAACATCAACAATAAAACCCCATAAATCCACTAACTTTATGCGATTAAACGGTTTAAAACTCATTTGCTCAATAAATCAATTAAACACTTAATTTCTATACGAATTATAATAATATGGAGAGAATTGTTACAAAATATAACGATATAAATCATATAAAATCACCCTTAACAACTCCCCACACTTAGCTTTTGCTCGTCTCCGAGCAAAACAAGACAAAACCAAGGCTCGGAAGAAAGATAGACATCTCAAAGAAATATAATACATATTCAATAACTTAGAGGTTCACCCCGTGTGTGTGCATAGCCATAACAAACTTCCACTAAGTCCAAACTTGAAAATTTCAAGCAAACTAGCTAATACCCCTTCAAACTGAAATGAATGATACTTATAACATGCACCCTACAAAACGTAATATATCCTCGAAAAGGATGATAGAATACATTTAGACCTTTCTCGACATACTCAGAGGATAATCCCCTACAACATATCTCGGTCGGTTTTTACTCTGGGATAAGATATGCGATAACTAAGTCTTTCATTCATTTCATACCACTTTCTTATATAAGTTGATATAACTATTTTCACATTTAAACGAACATCAAAATGAGCTATTGCCCCATTGTCATAGCGTAATAGGATATTCGAGATATACCCTACCTTACTCAAATCATAAGGCGCCTTTCTTCCGACCGTCGTGAGCTTTTGGTCATCATAGTGGTATAGACATTCGAGATACACCCTACCTCACTCCAATCATCGACCGCCTTTCGACACACACAACTTATTCAACTTTTTCTTTTAAAACAACTTTTCCAAAGCACGTGAGTTACGCTTTCGCTTATCACATTCAAACCTAAGATATTCACAAAGATGTCATACTTTGGTTATAAATACAAACTATTATAATTCTCACGATACGCACATTAGCACTAAGCACATGAATTATAAGATAATCAAACATTACTAATCAAAAGGGTATAGCTTTATATTATAGCTCATCATTCAATATGGCTCGTGAAAATATATATCGGGTGAAACAACTAACTTATCGGATATAAGATATATAGCATCAATGACTATAAAACCGAACAAAGATTATGCATTGCTTACTCGGGATGTAACAAGAATTTTGAATTTAGCTCATTTTGCATAGAAACATAGCTAAGTAAGCAAATGATCGATACACATAACCATTCCCCTCCCCCACACTTAAACCACAACATGTCCTCAGGTTGTGCAGAAAAAAGAAATGAAGTACTTAGCTGATTGCGTAGATATTCGAGCCGTTGGTCAGGCTGGTGCATGAAAAGGCCAACGCTCTCGAAGGCGTATAAAACTCGTTCCAACATGACTCAAATGTTACCTCGACAAAATGTCTAGAAAGAAATCTGCACTACTTGACAAACACGGAAAAATCTCGGGGAAAACGGGGAAATTATACCATAATGAAAGGATACAGAAAATCGAATTATATCAAAAGATGAAGCATTCAATACAATGAAAATTGAAAGCATTAAAGTCAAATGAAAGTACGGAATGCCTTAGGGCTTACATGATTCATCGTGAAAATATATCCACGAACCGACAATATCTAACATGAAAAGTACAATGAATCAAGTAATGAAAAGTAGCAGGACAATACAAGTATCTCATCAAAAATACATAAGCTAGAATCAGAAACATAACATCTGGTCTGCCCCGGTGCCGTAGAATCATCAGCAGGAGGTGCTCCACCCGTAGGAGAGTCAGTCTGCTCCTCATCCAAAGACGACTCAGATTCGTGAAGAACATCCGCAATGGCTTGCTCAACCTCGCCGTAATAAACGTAATCGATAATGCTTGGGTTGAAAACTCGTCATCCCTTGGAGGACGGCCCTCACTTATACACCGTAAAATAGACAAGATATTTTTCTGTGAAGTCCTCATATCCTCCATCCAGTTCCGTATACTATTAGCCATACTCAACCTCATCCGGACTGAGGGAGATAAAGACGGAAGGGAAGATGCCGGAGGCGGTGCCGAAGATGAACCTGGCTCACGTGGTCGCCTCACCTCACCTCGACTGTAAGATTTCACCTTCTCCCGCCGCAAGTACCTTGGATTCTTCGGTTTGTGATCGCCTTGTACTGGAACCCTAGCATCTTGACAGAGATCGTGGATCAAATGCGGACGGATCAAACACCTAGCATAGACCTTCCGATTCGTGGGCTATCTCGCTTAAAATTGCTTGTCCTACATCAACATTCACCTTGAAGTTCAATGCATATAACATCCCGAGGTCACCAATGTGAAATGAGTCGAGTTGTTCTTAGGTAACAACCTGCTCAATAAACCGACATTGGACCTTCCAATCCTCCGCCCAACTTGTCGCCACCAGCTCCTTTCTATCTCCACCCGGTCTAAGTGTCCACGGCACCTCCGGGCACACCAACAATCGTAAATCCTCCAAATGATCCTCTCCCGCATCCTCGCTTGGCCTTTATTGCCTCATTGTAGTCCAACCCTCAAAAGGTGCCAAGTTGTATTTTCGCTTATAACCTTAGGCGTAAGCGGCACCTTTACTCCCTAACCATCACAACTCCGGCTTCCAAATCCGCTGAGCAATTGGCATAAAACTCTCGGACTAATGTAACATTAACCTGGGTCCTCGGAGTTCTCATCAATGCTCCCCACTTTCTATCCGTAAGCATTTTAACAAAAGCGGGATCAACCTTGGTCTCAAGGACGGCTCGCTCTATTAACATCATCCTCGTAACATAGTGCTTATTGTACACCTCGAAAGCCTTAGGATTTATGAACCTACGAGCCAAGGGGATAGGGATAGGAGGTCTCACATTCGCCTAACCTGCTCACCTTTCTCGCTTGCTTCCTCGGCTTGCTCACTTCTAAACCTAGGTGTGTCTCCACTCCCCTTCAACCCTAGGTAGTCTCACTAGGGGTACATCATCATCGTTGTTCACCTGCACTGCACTCATCTCGTAAAGGAACCCCCGATTGACCTCTGGAGGATTTTGACGCTCACCAATATGGATGCCTCGGTTCGGATTGACTAACGCGGGTCTACAACCTTTTTCTTCTTAGGAGGTTCATTGGCAACCCCTTACCATGCCGCTTCTGCACCGCTTACGCACCATTGTAAACTAGGGCTACACAATCAACAATCCCAAACCCAAATTCAAACAAAACCACCCGCTTATCGTCAAACAGATTTCCCAACCAATTCAACACCAAACCAACATCAAAACCACAATGCAATCCACCCATTATCATCCAATACCATCCCGCATCACCAACAAAGGCGTAAAGAAAAACAAAACAAAAAGAAAAAGCCAATAAGGTGAATTTCAAGTAAAAAGAGTCGACTCAAGATCGAACTCGTAAAAACGTGCAATAATCTAAGAAAAGCTTATAGAATCTTACCAAGCACGCGTTGAGCGGATGATGAGGATGATGATGAGAAGTCCTAATAAAAGCTAAATCGAACACAAAATTGGATTTTTCTCCAAAGAAAACAAAGACTAGCTAGATCACCTGGATCGAATTAACGGTTGTTTGTTGGGGATTTCGCTTGAAGAATCAAAGAGAAGCGGATTGGGAGCTATTTGTAGGACTTTGAATCGCCTAATTTGGTGTGTAAACAAAGAATTCAGGGCAAAGCAAATAAAAGTCGGGTTGGCTCTTTGAAAATTTCGATGTGAATGAAATCTGGGGGCAAAGTGGTATTTATAGACGCAGTTCAACGGGCGCCCGGAAACCGGACGGGCGCTCAACTGGTTAGTATGAATCGGACGGGCATCCGTGATATCCGCACGCCGCCCGTGTTTTCAAATTTAGAACAGAGTTGAGGGAATTCGCAGACGGGCGCCCAAGAAATTTGGACGCCGCCCAATATTTTCAAAGGACGGACGGGACGAAGCGTCGCAAAGAAAATCAACCCGGACGGGCGTCCATAACTATGGACGGACGTCCAATGCAGAAAATAAGCAACACTATATAATTTCCATTAAATTCAAATTCCAACTTGCATTTTCTCATTATAACTAAATAAAACCTCCATAATACAAAAGAAAACTAGAACAAAACATAAAACACTAGAAAATAAAGGTTGCCTCCCACCGAAGCGCTTTTGTTTAACGCCGCTTGCTCGATTTAAACGGCCTAACGACGCTTAGTCATCGTAAATCTCCGCCCAATCCACAATCCGGATCGACGGGCGGAGCATGTCAATAGCAGGAGGAAAATCATACTCGCCCCAGAGAGCCCACCTCGCCAAAGAACATCTACTCCTTGAAATGCTCACTTGCAAAGACTAGCGCCAAGTCGCCAAAGATCGGATCATTGAGGATTGTATACGGTCGCCCTAAAGTCTCTGCCGCAGTCCTCTAAGCTAAAATCTCCACCTCCCAAGATCGGGTACAATGAGAACATATGTAACGGTCCCGATGCGGGTACTAATATCAAAGTCTACGCCCAAATGATAGTCCCTCCGGTCCGTCACCTAGAGTGATAAGTGGGATCCTACTAATGAAAGGAAACTCCTCGTGGTAGAACTCCGTAATCCATATCTAAAAACACAGCTAAACTGAACAGATTCAAACAAAATCTTAATTAGACTTAAGATAAAAACTAAATCAAAGAAAAAAAACATAAAAGAGAGTACTAATATAATATGGGATATCTAGGATGCCCCCTAGTGGCGCTTTTGGTTAATGTCGTTAGCTCGACACTCTTTTAGCTCAGCCTGGATCAGGCCATTTAACTTTTCTGCTAGCCACTACCTCGTGTAGGCTTTGATCAAGATGGTGGTCGCAGTAAAAAAGATCTAACACACATGGGGTTAATTTTTAATTGCCTTCCACACCTGTTTAATTCTCCCCATTGTTGATTTCTTCTTCTTCTGACGACGTTTCAACTGTTGCTCCTTTTCAAACTCTTCCATGTCCCAACTACCTGCTAGAACTTCTTCAGAGGGACCACTACCGTCATCCTCAGAAAACAGATCGGGCGAAAACTCATCAAATTTATTGACTTCTGAAGTACCACAACCGAGGATATCGAGGAAACGAACAATCAAAGGCTTTTCCTTGGCTTGACCAATGTAATGCTTGCACCTTTGACCATTTACTCGGAACGGATGGTCACCATAACCTCGTAGTTCTAAAACACCTCCAGAATGATTTGGAGAATTTCAAAGCGGACCGACCATCGTGTCCTCGCCTTACAGAGGAACAGATGTAACTCGGAATTGTACAATAAAACATGTTCCCCAACATGGGATTCTCGCTTGATTTTGACATCGTGAAGGAGTTTCGCTTTTCCTTACTTATCCTGGCACTTTCGTAGGCCTCAAGTCTAAATTGCCTAACTCATGCAATCGATGCAATCGATGTTTTCCACAAGATTGGGTATCAAGTTTAAAACTTCGTGGCCCAATATGCTCTATGCTCTAACTCAATCGGCAAGTGGCATGGTTTACCATAAACCATTTGATAGGGTGATGTACCCATGGGGTCTTATAGGCGATTCGATATGCCCACAAAGACATCATCCAACTTTAGACTCCGCCTTTTCTATGATCGTTAATCGCTTTTCCGCATCCTCTTTAAACTTTGGTTGCTTCTTTCAACCCGACCACTAGTCATAGGATGATATGGTGTACCGCTTTATGCCGACACCATATTTCTCAAGCACTTTTCTAGTGGCCGGTTGCGTAAATGCTGCCTCATCACCGATTAAGGCGCTGGGACATCCAAATCTCACTAAAATATTTTTCTTCAGAACTTCATGACCGTTTTATGATCATTGTGAGAAGTGGCTTGAGCCTCCACCCATTTTGATACATAATCCACGCAGACTAAGATGTATTTATTTCCACAAGATGATGGGAATGGTCCCATAAAATCGATACCCCATACATCAAAGACTTCGCATTCTAGGATGGGTTTCAATGGCAAGTCGAAACGCCTTGTTAAAGTTCCGGTTCTTTGACACCTATCACAAGCTTTACAGAAAGCTTCTGTATCTTTAAAGATCGTGGGCCAATAGAAGCCGGATTGAAAGATCTTAGCAACGATTTTCCAAGGACCAAAGTGACCGCCAGTGGGTCCACTGTGGCATTGCTCAATAATATCACGTTGCTCGGATTCCGGAACACATCTTCTCAGCAAACCATCTTTACAAATCTTGAAGAGGTAAGGTTCATCCCAAACGAATGTTTTCAAATCAGAGAAGAATCTCTTCTTCTCCTGATAAGACAATTCTGGATCAAGATATTAGGAATGAAGGTAGTTTACAATGGAAGAATACCATGGAACATCTGGAGCACAACCGTCGATAAGCATGACATTCTCTAGAGGAAAGTAAAGATCTATATCGCCGGGTCACCCTTTCCTCACCCAACATTCTTGAAACGTGATCACCACTACGCTTTCCTACCATTTTTGTCTTTGATTTGGACATCAAACTCTTGTAGGTCAGATCCAACGAGTAAGCGCGGTTTAGCCTCTTTCTTTGTCATCAAGTATCGCAAAGCAGCGTGATCACCCACACAACCACTTGAGCACCCAACAAGTAATCTATTTAAACTTGTCCATAGCAAAGACTATGGCCAATAATTCCTTTTCACCGTCGTAGTTTACTTGAGATGGATTTAGTGTGTGACTCGGCATAATAGATTGGCTGGAATTTCCCTTTATTCTTCTGGTCCTAAGATCAAGCGCTAACAAAGATAGTTTGATGCATCGCACATAAGCTCAAGGGAGATTCTAGTCAGCAAAATAAGGATCGGCGCAGAGATTAATCGACTTTAAGCTCCTCAAACCCTTGCTTGCAACTTTCATCAAAATGGAATACAACGCCTTCTTTAAGTAGTGTAGATGTGGGCTTGGCTATCTTGGAAAAGTCTTGACCGAATCTCCTATGTAAACCGACATGTCCAAGAAAACCTCGACTTGCAAGCACATTCTTAGGATAACTCATCTTCTCGATAGCTTCTACTATGGCTCTGTCTACCTCAATACCTTTGGCGGAGATCTTGTGGCCAAGAACTATTCCTCATCTACCATGAAATGGCACTTTTCCCGCCTTTAGACTAAGTTCTTTCCACACATCCGGATAAGACTCGGTCAAGATTGTCAAGACAATCATCGAAGGATTGACCAAAGACCGAGAAGTCATCCATGAAAATTTCCATACACTTTTCAACTAGCCTCTGTCAAAGATAGCCAAAGATACATCTTTGAAATGTAGCTTGGGCATTGCAAAGACCAAATGGCATCCGCCTCAGTAGCGAATGTACCATAAGGGCAGTGAAAGTGGTCTTTTCTTGGTCAACCGGATCGAAGGGTATCCGAAATAACCCGAGTATCCATCCAGAAACAAGAGAATGCATGTCCCGCCAGACGCCAAGCATCCGATCAATGAAAGGAAGCGGGGAAATGATCTTTCATGGTTACCTCATTGAGTTTCCGTAATCAATGCACTCAGAACCAAAGAATAAGCCTCAATGCTATTTCTTCACCCCTTCTCATTCTTCTCAATAGTAATTCCTCCTTCTTGGGAACTACCTGAGTAGGGGATACCCATTCATTGTCGCGCCGACATGATATGATACCCATATCTAAAAGCTTGATAATTTCCTTCTTGACCACCTCTTGCATATGAGGGTTGAGCCTCCTCCGCGCTGCCTAACACATTTTGCACCCTCTTCGCCTTGATTTTATGCATACAGATGTCGTGAGATATCCTCTCGATGTCTCCTACTTGCCAACCAAAGGCTTTCATTTTTCCTCAAAACGCTTACTCACCTTCATTTCTTCTAATCGAGACATATTTGGCAGATATAATTAATGGAAGCTTGTCACCTTCTTTAGAAACACATACTTAAGATGTTTAGGCAATGGCTTCAGCACCAGATCTGCAGAGGGGTCTTCCAAACTTGATTTAAGATCACCACTTTTCAACTCAACATCGCTGAGTTTACTTATTGGTCCCACTACCAAAGCTTCTCCTTTCAACAACTCATCCTCCAATTCAGCTTCTAACTGTGCTAGATTCACCACACCATGATTATTCAAGCTTCTCAACTAGTAGCTCAGATTCAGCCTGCAACAAACCATGACTTTCTTTTCCATGAAATCATTGAAGTCATCGACATATCACACCTGAGAAGCCGGTCGGTCTTTCGAGGTCTCTCGGGCTAGCTTTGGAAACATTGTAACTCACCTCTTGATCACCAACTCAGATCGTCACTTGCCCACCATCACGCTCAACGAGGGCTCTGGGTCAGAGACGTAAAAGGTCTCCCAAGAATTAGAGGACATTCTCATCCTTCTATGTCCAGAGCGCACTACCAACGGGAAGGTAAATCTTTCAATTTGAACTAACACGCCCTTTAGTATTCCCCAGCCTTTCTTGGAAGATCTATCCGCGAATTGAAGATTCATGGTGGTGGGTTCTAGAAGATTGTCTAACCTAAGCCGCTTATGCATGCAGACAATGGCATCAAAGCTTATGGATGCACCTGTGTCACATAAAGAGTTTGGGAAGACTAGGCCTCCCATCAAAGAATTTGAGAACAAATTTCCTGTGGTCACCCTCTTGATTGGTAGATCATCATAATTGATCATAGAGCAATCCTCACCAATCAACCGATCCATGTCTGCCAACTTCTTCTTAGATGAAACAACATCCTTGATGAATTTGGTATACTTAGGCATCTCCACCAAAACCTCGGATAATGGAAGATTAACCCGAGTATTTTTCTGTAAGGTTTAGCACTTTTTCATACTTTTTATCCTCATTCAATGAGATGTTGCTTTTCTAGGTGGAAATGGAAGCTTGTTCAAGTCACTCTCGTAAAAGACTTTCTTCGAGGATGAACCGATGCCTTTGTCTTCCAAGTCCTTCCACCTCACCACTTTTTCATTCTTCTTACTAGTCGTGGGTTCAAACCTCCCGACTCACTTGATTCTTCATTCCTCGTGGGTTCAAGCCACCGAGGACTTCCAACTCTTTCACCTCTCATGGGATCAACCACCGAGTATTCTCTTGCGCCCAAAGGGAACGTAGGTGCTGACTTCCCTCCCGCCTTATCGGCTGGCAGAGGGGTTAGTGGTTTCTAGTGAGGGGACCACTTAGTTGAGTACCGACCTTAAGTTCATCACACCGGCCTCTTCTCTACCGTGACGGAATTGAAGGCACTGTGTCACAGCATTGGTCGTTATTCAAATCGGCCCGAGCAACTTGACCACCCTTTGATTCTTTTCGTGAAGTCGGGCAACTACCTCGGGGTCTGAAGCTAATTGTTCACCCAATTGCCCTATTTGCCTCTCAAGATTCTTGTTTGTGCTCATCAGGAGTTGGATGTTTTTGTTTTGCTCTTCCCGAAAGGAGCTTCATTCAGCTTGGATATCATTCGAGTGTGAGGGGCCTTGAGATTTTTGGAAGTTTTGCAGATAAGGCTGGCTGGACCGATTCTGAAATGTAGAATTAGAATTGTTAGGCCAATTCTGACTGAACCTTTGATTCTGATTGGAGAAATTGGAGTTTTGGTTTTGGTTGTAAGTAGGTTTCGATTGAAGTTTTGATTTTGATTAAAATTAATTTGATTGAAATTTTGATTCGACTAAAACCATGGTTTTGAGGATTACTCAGCCGTAGAATTGATTATTAAACCACCGATTGGTCCGCCAGAGAAAGAAAGCGCATTCAAAGATTCTCGTCCGCTCATAGATGTAAACGGGATGTATGTCCCATATTGTCACGCTTCGACATGTGATCGATTATACCGCCCATTGTCATGAAACAGATTAACTTCATAAGCGTGAGGGGAGACAAATTGACACCGCCAACCATATGGCCATTCCGAACAATTTTCACAAAGATGTAACTTGAGAGTTCGCTGAAAGGAAGAGTTATGATTGATCCGATTAGAGAAACTTGAGAAGTCGCCATCCGCTTTGCAAAGATGGCGATCGATTTTGCATATTCACCTCATCGATCTTGGGAGGAGGAGGTGCTTGGATAGCTTGATATGAGGGGGCATAATTGTATTTGGCAATATCCTCGAATAATGCCCACCCCTCTTCAGGTGTTTTCCTTAAAAATGCCCCACCAGAAGAACTATTAACCATGCCCTTCGTGAGCTCGGTCAATCCACTGAAAAAGTATTGACTTGCCTTTGTAACGGCAAGCCATGATGGGGACACTTTCTAAGAAGAGACTTAAACCTCTTCCAACACTAAAAATGACTCATTTTCCTTCCGATGTACGTGAAAATATCACTTAAACATTCAATGTCTCTTGAAGGTGGGAAGTATTGACTCAGAACTCTTCTCGAGTTCCGCCTGTAGTGATGGTTTCGTGAGGGAAGAGAGTGGTACACCTTTGCCTCCCTCAAGGAAAATGGAAACATTTAAGCTTTATAGCATCCTCACTTACTCCTTGATGCGAGTTGTACCGCATATCTCTAAACGTGTGTAAGTGAGTATGAGGATTTTCCGATCAAAACCGTGGAAGATGGATGCATGCTTTGCATCATTTGAATGAGCCCGGTTTCAGCCTTCAAAGGTAGGTGCAAGATGATGGTTGGTAGAACGATAGCCGGGTTGACCTTGACTTCGCCAGCATGGCGAGTCACCAACGACGCTCATCTTCAAGCAGCCATAATGACTATATTTTCGGATCTCTTGAGCTAGATCTTGCTCGATATCTCGATCGATCGTGTTCTCTTCGCCGTGGAGGTCCGCAAAACGTAGCCTTCTCTCGCTTGGTCGGACTATGGTCCGCCGAGGTCGTGGGTATAGAGTAGTGGCCCTTTTGACCCGAGTTTGCATAAACCAAACCAAAATCTAGTTATTTAACGAACGAATAGAGAGGGAAAATGGTGGCAGAAAGCGACGGGCGCCCTGTTACCGGACGGGCGCCTCGCTCGAGAATGAACATGACGGGCGTCGTGATAACCGACGCCGCCTCAACAGGTAAAAATACTTAACAGAGTTATAAAATTTGATCGGACGGGCGCCCACTACCCTAGACGCCGCCATCGGGAACAAACGAAATAGAAATTTTTACCTTACTAAAAACAGAAACTAAAAAAAACAAAATATCTAAATTAAATGACTAACGAAGATAAAAACTAGACAACCGTCCGGTTCCCCGGCAACGGCGCCAAAAACTTGTCACGGATTTTTGTAATGAAAATAAACAAGTAATAAATTTATAAACCGTATACCCCAAGTGTAGGGATCAGAGTATGAGGTTGATACCGGTCGATCTTACGGGGAATCGGGTTGCTTACTCTAGTTTTTATTATCTAACCTAACTATGTCACGATTACTACTAAAAAGATACGAAAACAAAACAAAGTTGAAGAACTAAAACTAAAAACGAAACTAACAATAAGAATAATCGACAGTAAGATCGAGACCTAAAGCCGTGAAGATATGGTTGCTAACAAAATTATCTAAACTAAATCTATTCTAAATCTATTATGAAATAAAGATTGTAAGTTTACTAAGCAATTCAAGTTCAAGTGATTTAATCAATAATTTACTTAACGAACAAGCTATTGATCCACCTATCCTATAACAATCAATTTCTATCTCGATTACCTCGTGATTTCTAACCAAGTTGTGATTCACCTAGCCAAGGTATGAACTCCTAATTTCTTAGACAAGTTCGCCTATTAATCTTCTATCTTTCGATCCTAAAGATTAACGCTTTCTAACCAAGGTGTGAAATTTATAAGTTTCTAACCTAGAAATCTAACCTAATAACTCTAGTTATTTAGATCAAAGATCTATTCTTTATCATGGGGATATAAGGTTTAACATGATTCTAATCAATATAAACAATCAACATGCAAAGATCTTTCGATATAAATTGCATAAAACATGATAAACATAATAAAGAAACGACTTGAATTAAAAACTCACAAGACAATCGAGAAACGAATCGAATTGTTGATCGGATGGCTTCACAACGCTTGTTCAATAGAGGTCTAGCCCTCTTAGCATCCTCTTGAAGTTCGAATTACTTGAATAAAAGTACATAAAAGTATTTGATCTAAACTAGAAATTTAAAAGCATAAACTTTGAGTAAAACTCGATAAAAATCACAGCTAGGCCGCCTCAGTGGTTTAGGTTCAAGAATAATCCTCTAGGTTGAAAATAACGCAGCTATATATAGAATTTTAAGGCGGTGCTGCTATGTCGGCCGACTGGACGCTCGTTCGAGTAGCCGAACGCCCGTCCACTTAGCTTGAAATCTTCGAATCGGGCCGAGTCATGATCGACGCCCGCCCTTCATTAAATCGACGCCGCCCACCAATTTTAGGAGAACTCAATCCAATATTCCACTGGACACCCGCCCAAGAAGGTGGTCGCTCGCCCACTGGACGGAGAATTGAACGCACGCTCAGGTTACTTCAAATCTGATTTTTCCATCTCTATCTTCAATCAACTTCATATCTATCTCTTTTTCTTAATATAAATCCGATCCTTAATATCTTTTAATCCTCTTTTGAACCAATTTCGTGTATCTACAAGATAATAAAACATTGCAAAGTGTAATAACATCAACAATAAAACCCCATAAATCCACTAACTTTGCGATTAAACCGTTTAAAAACACATTTGCTCAATAAATCAATTAAACACTTAATTTCTATGCGAATTATAATTAATATGGAGAGAATTGTTACAAAATATAACGATATAAATCATATAAAATCACCCTTAACAGCTATCCTATCTAGCAATTATCTTTTGAATAAGATACCCCGAAAGAAACAAGAGAAAACTCATTATGAACTATGGAAGGGTAAACCTCCATCCTACAAATACTTATGAGTGTGGGGGTGCCTTGCAAAAGTGCTCGCACTCTACACCCAAAGTAGTAAAGATAGGTTCAAAACTGCTGATTGTATATTCATTGGATATGCACACACTAGTAGTGCTTATCGGTTTCTTGTGTATAAATCGATAATCTCGAAATACACAAAAATACGATAATGGAATCAAGAAATGCATCATTCTTTGAGAATGTATTCTGGCTAAAATAAATGAATCTAGTTCATTAAAGCGTGTTTATGTTCGTGGATCACCCTTCCGAACAAGTGAATGAGGAAGAGCCAACTAAGGTTGAGCCAAGAAGAAGTAAAAGGTCGAGGACTGAAAAATCTTTTGGTAAAGATTTTATCACATATATGATAGAGACATATCCTCAAAATTTCAAGGAGGCGACAACTTTTCTCAAGGTCCAATGTGGAAAGAAGCAATAAATAGTGAAATAAATTATATATTGCAAAATCATACATGGGAGTTAGTTGATCTACCTGTGATGTAAACCACTAGATCAAAATGGATCTTTAAAAGGAAAATGAAACTCGATGGATCTATTGATAAATATAAGGCCGATCGGTAATAAAAAGATACAAAAAAAAAGGTCTTGACTATTTTGATACATATTCTCCAAGAGACGAGAATAACATCCATTAGGATGGTACTTGCTATAGCGCTTTATGTAATTTACAAGTACACCAGATGGATGTAAAAAGCTTTTTAAATGGAGATTTAGATGAAGAAATCTACATGGAACAACCTCGAGGCTTTTTCTAGCCCAGACAAGATAAGAAAGTGTGTAAATTAGTTAAGTCTTTGTATGGCTTAAAACAAGCACCAAAACAATGGCATGAGATATTTGATCATGTTATGCTTGAAAAGGGTTTCAAAACCAATGAATGTGATAAATGCATTTACATGAAAGAAACAAAAGATGGCTATGTCATTTTGTGTCTTTACGTTGATGACATGCTTATTATTGGAAGCAATGATAAGATGATCAAATCTATCAAAGATATGTTAAACGCCAGATTTGAAATGAAAGATATGGGTTTAGCAGAGATGATACTAGGAATTAGAATTACAAGAAATTCGTATGGTCTCATTTTGAGTCAATTTAATTATATTGATAAAATCCTGGAAAAATTCAATAAAGATGACTCAAATGAAGCCAGAACTCCGATAGATCAGAGTCAGCATTTGTTAAAGAATAAAGGTGAAAGTGTGTCTCAATTAGAGTACGCAAGGATTATTGGAAGTCTAATGTACTTAATGAGTTGTACTAGACCGATATCGCTTATGCCGTTGGCAAGCTAAGCAGGATATACTAGTAATCCGAGTAATGATCATTGGAAAGCTATAGTGAGGTTACTGAGATATTTAAGATATACTCGTAAGTATGGCCTTCACTATACAAGAGAACCTACTGTTATAGAAGGATATACTGATGCAAATTGGATATCAGATTCAAAAGATTCAAAATCCACAAGTGGTTTTGTATTCACATTAGGAGGTGGAGCTATGTCTTGGAAATCTTCTCAACAAACTGTGATAACCAAATCCACAATGGAATCTGAGTTTGTAGCTTTAGATAAATGTGGAGAAGAGGCGTAATGGTTGCATCAATTCTTAGAGGATGTTCCTCAATGGCCAAAACTCGTGCTGTGAATATGTATTCATTGTGACAAATAATCTGCGATTGACGAGCACGTAACAAAATGTATAATGGTAAGTCAAGGCATATACGCCAAGACATAACTCTATTAGACAACTACTTTCTACTCTGGTATGATTACCTTAGACTATGTTAAGTCAGAGGATAATCTCATGGATCCGCCAACCAAAGGTTTAAATAGAGAAGTAGTTGCAAAGTCATCAAGAGGAATGAGACTAAAGCCCATGGAATAAACTTTTGTGAAGGAAAACCCTACCTTGTAGATTGGAGATCCCAAGATCTTGGTTCAAAGGACACCCTAATCATAGAAAGTAGAGATCACTGTGGGGTTACCTCCATCTCATTCCTAAGATGAAAAACAAGTGAGAACAAGGATAAGCTTACCAAGAAAGCTTTTAATGATTTGTGTAAGAAGAATAATTCGAGAAATTCAATTACATAATAACCTATGTGAGAGAGAAGAAGGGCCACTTCATAGGGAATTGTATAGGCGCAATTCTTAGAAACTCTGCAGAACAAAGCAGATGTCCACGGCCAAAATGGACATAACCACAAGAACTAAATGTTGCTAGTAGATGCATTGTGGTAAATATGTCATCGCTTACATCAACAAAGCAGAATAGTTCAAGGACATCGCCTACTAATCGCCTAGTAAAGTAAACATATCTTATCAAAGGAAGGTTCAAAGTGGTCTCACCTACCTATCCTATGCATTCATCTACCGCTGAACTCTCTATCATTCTTAGAGCCTTTGTTGTGGTTTTACACAATTTCCATTCATGGGGATTGTTGGAAAATTGATGCTTAAAATGGAATATTTTAAATAATATGTCATATTGGGCCTATTGGGCTTAAGTGTGTGAATGGAAAGTGTTATGGAAAGGAAAAATGGGAAGAAGTTATTTCTCCCACAATGGTTGGAAGAAGGGAAAAGAGTCAATATTCATATGATGTTGTTTTAGTGTAGTTGGAATAAGAAACCAACATTATACACGATCTCGCAGCGCAGGGGTGCAAACCAATCCGGTTTACCTTGGGCTTGTGCATGCCCGCGTGTCCTCGCGTGCATACGATAAGGCTCGGTTTTGCAAATAAAATAAATATTTTATTTTTCTAATATCGAATGTCATTGTGAGACTGCTCCAAATCCAACCGAGGCGTGGCGCTGATGACGTAGATCAAGTGATAATAAAATACTTGACCACCATAAACCAATACTAGCAAAGAGGACTAGTCCATCGTAGTATAGTTATAATAATCAAGGTCGATCCCACAGTGGAACCAAATTGTGGTCATTTATATACAAACAATTAATTATTCATATCAAGGACATAAAGCGGTCTCACGCACCAACAAAAGACAAGAAAGATAAAGGACACGACACAACACAACGTAATTAACCTCCCCAATTATTATGTTATCGCTTGATCAGAGATTCAATATAATTAAGCTAGACTCGCCAACTATTAATCCGATTCGTATTCCTTTTATATTGGCTACGGGAGTCATCCCCTAAACTAGATCTAGCTCCGGTAGGCCATCTAAATCACTATGCTACATCACGTGACTTCACTTTTTAGGCCTCCATCTCATATGACTTGCACACTTACAAAACTAGGGATGCCGATATTAACCGTATTCCTCACCTAGGCAACATTCCCCGTGATTAAAGCGCATTTCCTAAGCGATCGCGACGCCTCCTCCGTCCCATTAACACTAACTTTTTAGGTATCATGTTAATCTACGATTTACGATAACTAGCGCTAGCAATTCCCAAATATAACATGATCCGATCTCGCCGAAAGTCCCGGAAGATCAATTCATGAGCCGACCGAGGAGTACTATATTGGTATTTCCTAATAATACGCTAATTAAAACAGACGATCAACGAGTCGTAGTCATACCTACTAAGATAAGAAATTTTAGGTGGACATTCACACCATAAAGACGTGGCTAGATTGACTCGGCTAAAAACTAAATCTTAGCGCTTACATAATACGTAACGGATAAAATAGAAGTTCATAAAGCAATTATATAGATCTACTAAAAACACGGCCGCCGATCATACCAAAGTCATCTATAGGTCACCGGATAACAGATCCGGGCGTGTGGATCCTTATAGACAAGGAATCCCCACCGCCTCATATCGTATCTTAGATCTACATCGCTCGGAGAAGAACGAACAACCTCAACCGATAAACAATAATTGGGGGCTTAATTACAAAGAACTAAGAACAAATAAATACAAGAATTTACATTATTGCAGTAACTTGCATAAAACCGCCTAAGAAAAACTGAGAACTTTATTATATTTCAAGAGAAGTGTCTAAGGTGTATACGGTGTGTATGGCGTGTATGAAATGCCTTTATTTATAGGGGTTCGCTTAATTAAGAGATATACTTCAAAATATCAAAACAAATAAGAGATAACTCCTGTCGATCTCAAAAATAAAATGCAAAATGCGCCCCTTGGTGCGCCCCCATTGGCGCCAACTCTTGTCATTCCTTACTCTTTTCGTCGCTTATCCGATCTTTATCTTGAATTTTCTTTGATTTATCTTGAGATTTAATTCTTCTATTTGCATTTATCCTCCAAAATTTATCTCAATCTACAAAATAAATATTTATCCTAAAGTAAATCATATTTAAATAATAATAACGGATAAATACCAAGTTATAAATAAAAACAGATAAATGCCAAATTATCTCTTTTAAATAGTACAAAATGGATAAATACCAAATTATAAATTATAAATCACATAACATTAAATATTCAATATAACACGTGATTTAATTATAAAATATATATTATTAATCTCGATTTAAGGTCAATGTTGATGACTTTACGGGTATAATTTGACCGTCATCAACTACCCTCTTAGACTTTGATCGTCCCAACAAAGCATCAATAAGTCATTCCCAAGTCAACATTTTCCATGGTCAAATCATACTTACACAAGAAACTCGAAGTCAACTCATACCACTCGTGCTCATAAGGTACCCATTATTCACTACTCGCTATGAATCAAGTGGGTAAAGACATGGTGCAATAAGCAAGAGCGTTATCCGTAAGGTTTTTGACTTGGAGACAGAGAAAATACTCGAAGCCTCTTAAAAGTTGAATTTTTTCCACTTTCATATTTTCAAGTATTAACACATCTCAAGAAAGAAACTTTCTTTAAAAGTAAATTATGCATTGCAAGAAGTCTTCTCTCACGGATGAGTCAATAGCATGAATATTACCACAAGCGCGAGGCTACTTTGGTAATGTTACTACAAGCCCGCCTGTTTAACGCTTTGTTAAAACACGATTATTCTCAAGCTTATTGCTCCGCTTTGATGGCTAGAAGATAAGAATACATCAAGAGATAAATATCGACACTAAGTTCGGGATAATCAATCATCTATGCAAAACTCGATTCAAAGATTGAGTAATCGAATAATAAATAACTACTTGCAACAATCGGCATGAATATCCTTAAATTTACATTCACATAAGTATAAAATGATCACGCACTCATGCTAATTGGTTCCTTTCCTATCAATTCTTAGCTAGAACTCACAATTCTAAGGGTATGAGATAAATAATATGGCATTTATTCAAAAATTCAACTTTTCACCGCTTTATTCAATTTTTTTATTATAGTACATCATAGCTAAGTCTCCTACCCCCCCATTTTAAACATGTCATTGTCCCCAATGACAAATAAAAATGAGAATTTAAGAAAAAACTTAGCTCGAAATGGCCCTCAAGTAGATGCAGAACATCGGAGTAATCTAAGCACGTCAGAGAGAAGCAAGTGAAGACTCTTAAGCAAAACCAAACAGAAACTCCACTTAAACCGTTAATAACATATCAATGGAAGTTATAAAATAATGTGGCAATAATTAGATATAAAATATCCAAAACAAATTAAGCCACTTTATTCCATACAACCAATGACAAGTAAAACCAAGCAGCTTAAAACGACTGCGTTTAGACACGAATTCTAAAAAAAGATACATATAGACGATAAAAAGAAAAATACTAAATAGAAAGAAAAATAAACAGCAACTAAAGATGGTAGACTTATCTATAACCTCCACCGCTTAAATATTCTTAAAACCGGTGCAGAAGACAAAAACATTACCTCACGTGGGAAAACAGATGTTGACCTGGATCAACCATGTATTCAATCCAACGTAAAAGAGAAACTTTGTAAGGTATAACAAATCGAATGTGACCTATCGGCTAAATATAAAATCCGATACTTAGCGCAGAAACTTTCGCTGGATTGAGATCAACAACTTAGGAGATGTAGCTATTCTCTAAATTACTAATTACCCAATTTAGCACGTGGAAGGTCTCAACGCCATCAACAAAGTCGGATCGTGTGATATCTTAGAACAAAACTCATCATCTATATGCCGGAAGCGGTCGTAAAATTGTGAAATTGAAATCTTCCGTAGAAAGAGAAGTTGTATTTCGATCGAACCAAAACTTTTAAAATCTAGCTAGGTTCGAGCTACACGTATCCCAGCCAGATCATGAAACCCAAAATTATAAAAGATAATCATTAAAACTTAGCAATATTTCAAATTCAAGAACACAAAGGTATTTTGTAAACAAAATGGAGGTTGAGAGTGTGATGGGTTTAGAAAAAGATATCTATAAGGATGGTAAGAAAAGATAAAGGTGGGTAAGACAGAGTGATTACGGGTGGGTTGAAATTGCTATGGATCAGTTAGGGTGGGAGAGTGAAATAGATGGAAAGAAAGAGAGTGGATGAAAGAATGGTTAGAAATGTGAATTGTGAGGCGATTGGTGAGAGAATAGAAAAGGTTGAAGGGTGAAAAGGTACAAAGGAAAGGATAAGGGTAGTTGCAGAACTAATTGCACACAACTTTGGATTTTCACTGATCGCCATTCTAAAAGTTTTGAAGTTGACCAAAAGCGTGCTTGTTCGCGCCAATCATTCTCTGTTACATTTTCAGAATTCTCAAGCTCTCTTAATGCTTCCATCTTAAGGTTGATTGCTAAATTTCCTTTCTTTAGCAATTTCGACTCTCCTAAGAAACTTTATTTCACGTGGCCTATATTGAGTAAGAAAAGTTTTGCACATCCTTAGCCTAATGGCGTATGAACACGGCAAAATAAAAACCTCAACATATGTCACGTTACTTTATTTGACTCAAAGAAAATAAAACCTAAAATCCTAAAAAAATCCTAAGGGTTTTAAAGAAGTAGTTGAAGTTTAGCCCTCACTCGACTTTCCAAAAGTATCCTTGTCGGGCCATCCTTCACGGCTCGCCAGCTTTGACCCTCCGAGCACTATAAAAGGTGGGCTTTGCCGCTTTTATGGATTAATACCCTTCCCTTGGTTGTGAGACCTAGGAAACGACATTTATCCATACCATTTATACAAAGCTTTCACCTCGGCTCGCGTTTTAGGAACTAGTGAATTCTAAGAAGATTTAGTCCTAGTGGACCCATTTTAATCACATCCTCTATAATGTTGCTTCATTATGCTCTCTCAAAACTCAACGCCTTCTTTAGATTGCGAATTTAAAACAACACAAATTGTTGCTCCCATGGCCAAGTAGGCTAATCTCGTGCATAGACAATGAGATTTTAACAGAACTACGAGGAACTCTTTATTCAACGCTTCTTTTCAACGACTACATGTTTCCCTACACCCGCTAGATGAGACAGATTTGGGGCGTAACCTTCGCACTAATAAAATTAATCTTACAAACCAACTCCGGGCTAAGATTCATACTCATGTTCATGTATAGGCTAACTTATGCTCAAAGGACCAAAAGATAGTAAAACATAAGGTAAAAGGTAAGACGCTGCCTTCAACATTGTACCACTAATAATTCGAACCTTTAATATTTATTTTCTCGAGCCATCTTGGTGCTTTAAAGGTGTTGCTTCCATCGCTTTTCCCATTGTAGATTCAGAGTTCCCACATGTCGGGTTATTTACTCATCGCCCGCTAAAAATTATCGACTAAGATTATTGCTTCCTGGTTTTTGCAAATGTAAGAAAACAAAACGGACTCAGATCGATTTTAACATGGTTTCCCATGTTGCTATCGACTCTATCGATCAAACATACGGAGATAAAATGTACACGCGAAATTCTAGAGAATAACAGGCTCGGCTGGCAAATGAGAGGCGCCTCACGGGAGCTGGATCAAATTGCTCTGCATTCGGAATTTTTACACAGAGCGCATAAACTGCAGGACTCAAAACATAAAAACAGACTCTCAAAACATAAAACTCGACATGAATAAAAACTATTTATATATAAAATTGACCGTTGGTTCCCCGGCAACGCTGGCGCCAAAAACTTGATGACATAGATCAAGTGATAATAAAATACTTGACCACCATAAACCAATACTAGCAAGAGGACTAGTCCATCGTAGTATAGTTATAGCGAATCAAGGTCGATCCCACATGGAACCAAATTGTGGGTCATTTATATACAAACAATTAATTATTCATATCAAGGATATAAAAGCGGTCTACTTACCAACAATGCATAAGAAAGATAAAGGACACGACACAACACAACGTAATTAACCTCCCCAATTATTATGTTATCGCTTGATCTAGAGATTCTATATAATTAAGCTTAGACTCGACAACTATTAATCCGATTCGTATTCCTTTATATTGGCTACGGAGTCATCCCCTAAACTAGATCTAGCTCTGGGTAGGCCATCTAGATCACTATGCAACATCATGTGACTTCGCTTTTTTAGGCCTCCATCTCATATGACTTGCACGCTACAAAAATAGTGGATGCCGATATTAACCGTATTCCTCACCTAGGCAACATTCTTGTGATTAAGCTGCATTTCCTAAGCGATCGCATCGCCTCCGGGCCCCATTAACACTAACTTTTAGGTATCATGTTAATCTACGATTTACGATAACTAGATGCTAGCAATTCCTAAATATAACACGTATCTAGATCTCATTAAAGTCCAGAAGATCAATTCATGAGCCGACCTAGAGTACTATATTGGTATTTCCTAATAATACGCTAATTAAAACAGACGAGCAACATAGCCGTAGCCATACCTACTAAGATAAGAAATTTAGGTGGACAACCACACCATAAAGACGTGGCTAGATTGACTCGCTAAAAACTAAATCTTAGCGCTTCTACATACGTAACGGATAAATAGAAGTTCATAAAGCAATTATATAGATCTACTAAAAACACGGTTGTCGATTATACCAAAGTCATCTATAGGTCACCGGATAATCAGATTGGGCACGTGGATCCTTATAGACAAGTGAATCCCCACCGCTTCATATCGTATCTCAGATCTACATCGCTCGGAGAAAAGCGAACAACCTCAAACGATAAACAATAATTGGGGCTTAATTACAAAGAACTAAGAACAAATAAATACAACTTACATTATTGCAAAACTTGCATAAAAATCGCTTCTAAGAAAAACTCGAGAACTTTATTATATTTCAAGAGAAGTGTCTATGTGTATATGGTGTGTATGGCGTGTATGAAATGCCTTTATTTATAGGGGTTCAAGCTAATTAAGAGATATACTTCAAAATATCAAAACAAATAAGAGATAACTCCCGGCCGATCTCAAAAATAAAATGCAAAATGCGCCCCCCCTTGGTGCGTCCCCCATTGGCACCAACTCTTGTCATGCCTTACTCATTTTTTCGTGCTTATCCGATCTTTATCTTGAATTTCCTTTGATTTATCTTGAGATTTAATTCTTCCATTTGCATTTATCCTCCAAAATTTATCTCAATCTACAAAATAAATATTTTCCCAAAGTAAACCATATTTAAATAATAAAAACGGATAAATACCAAGTTATAAATAAAAACAGATAAATACCAAATTATCTCTTTTAAGTAGTACAAAATGGATAAATACCAAATTATAAATTATAAATCACATAACATTAAATATTCAATATAACACGTGATTTAATTATAAAATATATATTATTAATCTCGATTTAAGGTCAATGTTGATGACTTTTACGGGTATAATTTGACCGTCATCAGGCGTGTTTAAGCTGAGACTTTCCAGTCCCAACGTGATTATGCTGAGGCGTGGCGTGTTTAAGCTGAGACTTTCCAGTTCCAACGTGATTATGCTGAGACCTTCCGCCCGCTACACTTATGACATTCAATACAGATGATTTAGACTGCTCCATTCCTTCTTCCATCGCTTTTCCACTCTCTCTACTAGAGCCTATATATACCGCAGCCTTTTCTTCATCTAACATAACCGAAAAATCTGCTTTTCTACCCTTTCTTATGCCAATATATACTGCAAATTTTCTTCATCAAACATAACCTAAAAATCTATTTCTTCTACCCTTTGTTATGAAACTAGAGAGTTCAAGCAACAAAGTTCTTAAGCAATTTGAAAGCGCACGTGGTGCATCTTGTCAACGCTAACTGCTCTATCCTCGAGACTAACGTTCGCTGAAACTCCAAGCACTCGACGTGAGGGACTAATTAGTCTTAAGGAAACCGTGTTCAACATGTGGCTCGCCTCGCTTCATCTTGTTAATTGCTTTCATTTTGCAATTGTAATTGATTCGCTTGTGTTTTCGCTTTAATTGTAATTGTATTCCGTCAATGTAATCGATTGTACCCCATCTTGCAACAAGCCCCTGTGGTTGTTTGCCAATGCCCAAGATGTGTAGATATTAAGTTTAACATGATTCCAGTGGGAGAAATTATTTTCGTACCAAAATGTATTTTTTTTTATTTTTTTCCTTTGAAGTTTGAACTATTAGCTTTTACCATGTTAAGGATGTCACCGCTGCTATCACCAATTAAACCCTCACCTGTCAGTTGAGGATAATATAGTTTGAATATTATAATTATCGAACCTTATATATTTGTACTCTCCGCTTTATTGAATGAATAAAATACGATTATTCTAAATGTTGATATGGTATCAAGCATCTCGATTTTTCTCTCGTTATGCCAATTTTTCCCTAAACGCTAACCATTTTCTTTATAAAATAAAATTTAATTCGCAGCCTATTTTGTGTGTTTCGCAGATGTTTCCGGAGACGATCGGATATCAAAACAAACTCCGATCGTGACAAAATTTGGAGGGTGTTTTCTTAGTATGTTCTTCTATGATCTGAACGGTGGAATTGACGCTTGACGGTTCAATTTCTCCGAATCATCCGCTGACCGACTCCATCGTGATTCCGTGTTTCAAAGCATAACCTTCTTTATGCGATTTATCGGATATTGAAACAAACTCCGATGCCGACGCAAATTTTGAGAGCTTGTTCTTATTACTTTCTTCTACGATCCGAATGGTGGAATTGACGCTTGACGGTTCAATTTCTTTGAATCATCCCAAACCGAACAGCTTGGGATTTGGTGCTTCAAATGAACCTATCTTGCAACGATCGGATATCAAAATAAACTCCGATCATGATGAAATTTTGGAGGTCTTGTTCGCCCTCCTTTTACTAAAATCGAACGGTGGAATTTCGCTTGGACGGTTAAATATTTCGAATTGTGCCACGACCGAATCGGCCGCGCTTTGTTGTTATTTTTTGTTAAATCGACGCCTCCCACCTCTCGCTTCCACTCAATGGAAGATCAAGAAAAATCTCAAATTTTATGTCCTACCGCACAAGTTGGCTATGGTTCGCATTTTTCTCGAGAACGCGCGGCATACCATCATGATGTCGCAGATGTTTCCTCGTCAAATTTGTTATCGTGCCAACCATATTGCTCCTCATGTCCCTACCGCTATGGTTCCCCTCACCTCTCGCCCTCTCAATCACCAACACCTCTGCACTTCCAAGTCATACGCGCTTTATACACACGCCCTAGTTTCGATTGATTGCGATATTGGTGTCACTCATTATCTCACTCATGACCGCCGGAAAAGCACCCTCTCATCTACACCCTATGCCGGGCCTAACAAAGTGCATGTAGGCGATGGTACAAATTTACCTATTACTCATTACGGCTCTTCTTCTACATTCCCTTCCTGCACATTTCATTTATCTAATATTCTTGTTACGCCTTCCATCACTAGTACATTAATTTGCTTCGATAACTCGTACTTTGAATTTCACGGGTCTTACTTTCTTGTAAAAGATTACTCCGGTCACACCCACCTTAGGGGTTTTGTAAAAGATGGCTTATATCCCTTCTCCACCCCGCCTCACAGTGCCAATAATAACACATATAATCAATTATGTTTTATTTGTATCAAATACATATGTGCACCATAATTAAACACATTTTTGTAGGAGATAATTATATGCATATACTGAATTAAATTGACGACTTGAATAAATACATTACGGTTATGAAAGTTGGCGGTTGTTAACAAACAAAACTTTACTATAAAACTGACACTCTCAATTCAAAAAATAACAAACAAAACTAACACTCTCATACATTATTCGTTTCTTTACCAGCTCACAATTTACGCTAATGGGGATTCTAGGTTGAGGATGCCGTACACATTCATTTGAACAATATCATGGCTTTCATTAAACAACTGGATGAGCGACCATTACCAGAAAGAGAGGAATGGAAGCCGCTTTACCAACAAGAGAAAGAGCCATGGAATGCCTCCATTCAGAAAGTAGGGGTTGATCTCCTGAATTTCATTGAAAACAGTACCATCTTCTTTTATTTACATTGAAGTGGTTCTTGATTTTTATCTTTTATTGTAACTGATTGCATGTGATATGAATCGGTTCTTGGTTGTAAATTGAATTGATTGTATCGGGAAAAAGAAACGGTTCTGGTGTAAGTTAATGCAAATTTTTTTGCCAGTTGTGGGCCTCTTTTGAACGAAGGACCAATACTTCAAACGGGAACGGTGTTCAAAATCAAAAATTACTGAACTAAATTTTACTGTAATCTCCATGTTCATCGTTCAATTAATGAGGTTTCAATGCCAGGCGAATACATCACTCTTTCTTCTTCAAAGAATACAGGACACAATGCATGATCGGGCGATATCATTCATTGATGACTGCATGTTTGACATTTGATGGTATAATGCTCTTAAACTACTTCTTTTGATTAATAGTATTAACATGCTTGGTATTTGTAACACATCACAGCTCTAGTATCTACATAAACAACCTCCAACTATTTTAGTTTGTTGCATTGCCGGTGTTTGATTAAAGACCTGAATGAGTTCTTGTTTTTTTCCTTTATGATAGGTTCTGTATCGAAGAGAGACTCGATTATTATTCTGAGGAGTCATTTTAGGAAGCATGTGATGCCCTGAAATCTTTACCAAAACACATATACTAGCAATTGGAAAACAGATGAATGGTGAAGTCGCCAACATGAAAGAGCTTCTTGAAGAGTTAATGAAACGCAAGACAAAAACAACTATAATCAAAGCAATGTCGGAACTAGTTCCCAATATGATTAAATTTGTAAGCAATATGAATCGTGACGCCTATTGGTTTCTATAAACAAGAGATGACTGAAGGTGATAGTTTCCATGATAATATCTATGCTCGAACGATATGTTGAAGCATTGTCGGAGGCATTGCAGCCAACTTCAAGAAGTCGATCTTAATGAGGGTATTGTTTGCAGAGAGCATATCTATTCGATTAATGAGGTAAAAATGAATTCAAGCAAATGAAATGCCCCCTGGCAGAATGTTCAAGAACCGTGCACCGGATTAGAAAATTCTGGAGCAATTTAAAATGACCATATCTTCTCCGATTAATAAGTGTAGGAGGAATTTGAGGTAATAAGATGCCCAATGCGTAATGTTCAGTTATGTGCACCAGACAGAAAAGTCCTGAGCAAGTTAAACCGACCATATCTTCTCCGATTAATAAGGTGAAAAAGGAATTAAAACTATCATGTCGTTAGACATTCCCATGTGAGAATGTGGGAGAATGCATCGATTAGAAAATTCCTTGGAGCAATTTAAACCGACCATATTGTTTCCGATTGATAAGGGAAAAAAGGAAATCGAGGAACAGAGATGGGAATTTCCTTGATCATATTGATCATTTCCTTTATATTGATCATATTGATCATTTTCTAACTCGTGCATTCTTCCACATTCTGCATGGAATGTCCTTACAAACATGAGAGTTCCTCGAATTCTTTTCACCTTATTAATCGTAGAAGATATGGTCGGTTTAACTTGCTCCAAGAACTTTTCTAACTGGTGCACACTTTTGAACATTCTCCGCATTGACATCTTAGTACCTCAAATTCCTCCTTTACCTTATTAATCGAGAAGATATGGTCATTTTAAATTGCTCCAAGGAATTTTCTAATCCGGTGCACGGTTCTTGAACATTCTGTAAGAGGCATCTCAATACCTCAAATTCCTTTTTAACCTCATTAATCGTGAGAAGATATGGTCGGGCCCAAATTGCTCCAAGGAATTTTCTAATCCGTGCACGGTTCTTGAACATTCTCGCAGGGGGCATTTCATTTGCTTGAATTCATTTTTACCTCATTAATCGTAATAGATATGCTCGCAAAACAATACCCCATTGTATCTTTCTCCTTAAGACCAGAGCTTCTTGAAGTTCAACAACAATGCTCGACAATGCTTCAACATACGCTCGAGAGCATAGATATTATCATGGAAACTATCACCTTTAGTCATCTCTTGTTTACGTAAACCAATAGATGTACGCATGCAACGGATTAGAAAATTCCTTGGGGCAAATTAGACTTCTACCGGGTATCAGATGAAGCTGTATTTTTCTAAGGTGAAGAGAGCATATGTTATCGTATCCAAGGAGTAGTAAAATCGTCTCAGATTAGAATTTCCACTTTGCTTTTTGATTGTACAAAGACCACCTTCACTTGTTTTTTTTTTTTTTTTTTTTTTTTTTTTTTTTTTTTTTTTTTAAGATTTGTAGTTTAATCTCTTGGAAGGAGTGATTTAGATGGATGCATATTTTGTTACATTTGCTATATTTTTTGGTACCCACAGATTCTAATTTGGCACCTGAACTTTGCACTGGCTGGGGAAAACCATAGCTAATTGAGCCTGCAAGTGATGCATCTGCTCCAATAGTTTTGCCCAATTTCCTTTTGTTTATGCTTATCGCCTCATACTGCTATTGCTTTTATTTTGTTGGTTCCCTAACCAACAGAGTTATACAAACATAAACATCTTATAAAAACAAAAGAATCAGCAGTAATGAACAAAAACCTCAACAACAACATCGATTATGGATGAACTGCAATATTCGATAGTTGTGATCCTATGCAAGCCCATCTCCCAAAAAAATGCTTTTCAAATAATAGACATCTTAACGAATTCAAAGGTAGTGGGAAACCATCTTAGTAACTCTCTAACGTAAGGCTGGTGCGTTGCAAGTGCATTGAGAGTATTTGAGGAATATGCCTTGCAAACTTGGCATAAAACTATTTTGAAAGCCATGTCGCACACATACTGATAGCAAAAGGAGAGCAGAATGAGGGAAATTCTATCAGAGAGTATCTTTTAAAGAGAACGCTAGATTTGACACCACATGCGTAAAAAAGAGAAAAATGTTTTCTCGCTTTACACACGTAATGCTCATGTCGGTCCAATCCAAAAGAGAGTCTTCATATTACAGTTTCGATCACTAGTATAACTTCCATGCAGATCCAAGCACTGCAACATTCACAATTAGCAGAATTGTCTACTATACACAAGTCACGTTTTGTGAAACAAGCACATACATACTCATTCAGACAAAAGAATTTTTGAGCTAAAAGCATGTGATCAAGAAGACTGCATTAATCACCTACTTAAAGGTCTTTTAAACTCTAAAATAATTTGTGGACTCACTATAGTTCATCATCACACTTTCTTGGTATCATAACAAGAAAGTTTTTACGGAATCTATAAACTTGATCATATAAATAAGCTAGCAAGGGAAAGAATGTTTGATATGATGGATGATCCTCAAATAGTAGGACAAGTAGCACATTGTGGGTGTTCAAAGCTAAATCATCTTAAATTCAGCAATCCAGTGACAAGTTTTTGATCCTACATCCAGCCCAAATCTGATCTTAAAGAAATCATGAAAATGAACTAAAAGATATAATTGTAAGAGAAAGGACACAAGAATTTATAATACTCACTGTTAGCATATTATATTAGATATTTATTATTTGTTAGAAGGGCATTTTAGTCCTTTGTTTTTGGCTATATAAGCCTTATTTTGTAACCCTAAACCTCAAGCTTTCCACAATGTTTTGTTAGTCTTGCAAGAGCACTTCTTCTTCCTCTTGATTTTTGTTTTCTTGATTGCCAGATATACCAATCCTAACATGGTATCGTAGCTTCGATCCTATGCAAAGCTAAACTCAAACACAACGATCGCAGATTTTCTTTTTTGTTTTCAGAGCTAAACTCAAACACAACGATCCTATGCAAAGCTAAACTCGAGCTTCGATTTTGTTTTTTTTTTTTGCCCGCAAAGACAAGCTTTTCTGGTTTTGATTGATTTTCTCCGTGTTTGGTGAGTTTCACGCTCACAATTTCTGTTTTTTTTTTTTTTTTTTTTTTTTTCTGTGGGTTGTGGTTGATTCTGCCTTTTCGATTCTGCTTAGTCTTGCTGTGAAATTGTTGGATTCTGCTGCTTTAGTTTTGAGTTGTACATCCTGCTCAAATGGTCAAGCGGTGATGATTCGCTGCATGCTAGTGTTCGCTAGATGGTAAAAACTATTCATATTGGAGTTATGTAATGAAAAATTTTCTTCGAAAGTGGAAACAGCTGTGGGGTTATATCTCCGGTAGTGTTGTGGCTCCTAAATCGAGATGACAAGTATGTTGAATTGATGGAGAAGTGGGATACTTGTAATTCCAAAATCATTACTTGGATTAATAACTCCGTGAGAATAGGATTGGTATGCAATTGGCCAAGTATGATATCGCTAAAGAGGTTTGGGACTATTTGGAAAGGCTATATGTATGTTTCTAATTTTGTCGTTTCAATATCGCTTGAAGTTGATATTCGTAACATGTCACGTACACGATAAGTATTCGTTAGAATTTTATTCAAATTATCGCTTTTGGGATCAATTGGCTATGATCGACCGCCGAGTTGGAGGCATTTGCACCTTATATTTCTCGTAGTGGTGAGGAGCAACGCCTTGTTCGCTTGTTGATGGCTCTTCAACCGTAATATGAAAATTGTCGTAGCGTCCATCTTACATCGCACTCTTTACCTTCGTTGATTCTGTACTTCATGAGTTGTTGGTCAAGAAACTCGCCTCAAGACTCAAATCAAAAAGGAGTTCACACTCCATCTGCAGGACTGCTTTAGCAACCCCTCACAATGCACTCAAGTCAAATGCTAAAACAAGTCGATTGTCATTACCGAAGCAACTGTGGCATTGAAAATCAAGCGTCTCAATTATTAGCACGGGCAAAAGCAAATGGTTCAAGCAAGGTGACAGGTCACAACAACAACAACAACGTGGTGGACAACAACGGTCATACTTCTACGGGCAGCTTCGTGAAGAGTTTCCTCATCGGGATGATCGCCGCATTGGTCCATCCTCGGGTGAATCGGTTGTGGATTCCTGCGGTGAATCCTACTATGGACTCTCTTGCGAATGGGGCCGTGAGGTTTCTTGCTAGCCAGCCTCAAAGTCGATTGCTCCTCAATCACAAAGACTATGCCATGTGTCTACTGCTCGCCACGTGTTTGGTTTTCCCATTGAATGGTTCGTAAAAATTCATGGGTTTTAGACTCTGAGCCTCTTATCACATGTCCCCGATTCCTCTTCATTTCAATCTATGTCTTATGATTCTCTTTCCCCTAATATTATGATCGCCGATGGCACACCCTTTGCCTGTTGGATGGCATTGGTACCATCCACACCTCCCATTTCTCCATCCCTAATGTTTATTGTATTCCCAAACTTACTATGAGTCTTGTCTCGCTTGGTCAATTATGTGACTTTGGTTACTCTGCTCATTTTTCTTCCACCTCTTGTCATGTGCAGATCCCAAATCCAAGAGGTCGATTGGGACAGCCGTAGCAAGGTGGGACTATATATTTTGGATGAGCTGCAAATTCGGGTCATGCAAACACATACTGTTGGACCTATCCTCTTTTCATTTAACTTCTTCATCTTCTAAGTTTTATTTGTGGCATTCTAGACTTGGTCATGTTTCATGCCTCGCTTAAAATATACGAGCAAAAAGTGGTGTTTGGGAAATTTGCATCCTCATGATATTTCGA